>OU898281.1:68672067-68851044 GCA_918026665.1 Diabrotica balteata
TCTTCAGTGTAACTTACTAGTCGTTGAGATTATTTTTGTAAGCATTGACACTCAACATTTATGCCACACATTAAAATATACAATTATGGACATAATACATCATAAAATTTTTAAAATTTGTTGTTAAAAATAGTAAAACTTGATTGATGGCATGTTTTACTGGTGTATATTAACTCATACAGAGAATGGAAAGAAAAAACAGTGTAATTAATATGTAATTAGGTGTAATTATGGATATATATTATCCATATCTATATATATATATATATATATATATATATATATATATATATATATATATATACATATATAAACTTCCAACAACTACAGATTCGTTAGGTTGCAGTAGGCCCAGTGATTCAAACACTAACATATGTATACTCTTTTATTGAAAATCGAGCTTTTGAAACTGTTTAGTTTCTTTATTAAGAAAACTAAAATATATTAGTTTCATGTCATTATATTCGTAAAAAATAATAACACAAATGACAAATTTTTAAGTTTTAATTTTATTACCTAATCTATTTAAAATCTAAATTTAAAGGACGTTACATATTCGTAGAGACATTTTAACGTATGCTTATTTTTGAAAAAATAATTGTATTTAAATTGCCCGATAAATGTTGAGTTTTCAGTGATTCTCATGCTGTCTTATTTTGTTAATATGTTAATTGTCGTTATAAATAAATTATTCGACTAAATACCATAAGATATAACTTATCTCTCATTGGGAATAACTGGTTGGCAATTTGACTCCCGTTTTACTTTGGTTGTATAAATGTTACCAGTTTTGTTTGTAATAATTGTTTTTACTGATATTTTCTATGTCTGTTACTTTCAGAAGTATAATGTTTATCGTTTGCTTATTTAAAGCTGCAAATTTAGCTGATTTGTCGACTTCTTCATTTCCTAATATTCCAGAGTGTGCTGTTATCTAACAAATAATAATTGATCTGCTCGAGGAAGTAATATCATAAAAGAAACAACTTCTATATCAATGTGGTTTATAGGTTGCTGTTCCCTTTATATTAATACCATTTTTTTTATTTTAGTTGGTGCCTGTAAAGGAGGAACTTTTACCATAACGCCTGGATATACAGAATATATGGATACGTTTTCCCGTTTAGGAACACTAATAATAAGAGATGGGTTGCACGATCCAGTTAGAAGATCTAAAAGACCAATTTTTTAAATGTATTCATATATATATATATATATATATATATTATATATATATATATTTATATATATATATGTATATAAATTATATGCTTAGATTAGCTAAAACGTGTCTTTAAAAGAATTATCAGATTGATATTAAAATACATATTTCTTGGTTGCCGTTTTCTTTCTACAGTTTCAATACAAACGCATACACACAAACACACACGTTATATATATATATATATATTTATATATATATATATATATAATATATATATATATGTTATATATATATATATGTATATATATATATATATATATATATATGTATATATATATATATATCCTCCTCAATCCTTTAGCCCTTGTCAGGGCGTAGTGACACCCTAAATACTATTAGTCTGCTGTCTCCATTGACTGCGATCTTGTGCCATATGGACGGCTTCATGTAGGGATTTTCCCACCAAACTCTTCATTTGGTCCACCCATCGTATTGGAGATCTTCCTCTTAGTCTTCGGCCTTCTACCTTACCTTCTACTACCAATAGTTCCATGGTGCCCGTTCTTCTAGCTATGTGGCCGAAGTAAGTTAGGTATGCTTGGTTTACTTTTTTAGTAGCCTGTCTTTTATATGAAGCTCTTCCAGAATTGACAGGTTGGTTCTATGTTCTGTCCAGGACACGCGTAGAATTTTTCTATATACCCACATTTCGAAGGCTTCGATCTTACTCCTATCGATTTTTTTGAGAGTCCATGTTTCAGCTGCATATGTAGCAATGGGAAACATAAGGGCATTGACCAACCTAAGCTTAGTATTTCTTGTTATTGTTCGGTCTTTCCATATTTTAATTAATTTAGCAGTTGCGGTTCGGGCCATTCCTAGTCTACGTTTGATTTCTGAGGAACAATCACCATTGTTGGTTATCAGAGAGCCCAAGTATACAATCTGTCGACTACTTCGAAAATCCCTATTTGGCGTATATGCGGTAGATTATTATTTGCTCTGTCTACAATCATTATTTTTGTTTTTCTGGTGTTGATTTGAAGTCCGAATTCTTCACTTATTCGGCTTAGCCTTATATAGCTTTATATATATATATATATATATATTATATATATATATATATATATATATTATATATATATATATATATATATATATTTATATTATATATATATATATATATATATATTTATATTTTTATATTATATTTAAATATATATATATTATATAGTGAACTCTTAAATATTTGCAAATATGCAAATTGAAGATTTCCTAAATATTTAACAGTTTACTATTACAACTTATTTGCAAAGATTAAATTTCTTCTCTCTCTCTCTCTCTATATATATATATATATATATTATATATATATATATATATATATATTTATATATATATATATATTATATATATATATATATATATATATATATATAGACAAGGTAGTCCAAAGTTTTTTGACTAGTTTGGAAAAAATATATGTAAATACTTTTTTCTTTTGGGGTGTGGTAGTCAATAAAAAATAGAGCTTTGCTAAGGCGTACTATTTATTCTGAATTCCGAGCTTTCGGTGGTTATTTGCCACCTTTATCAAGGTCTACAATGAAAATTACTGTGTTATAACATTAGGCTGATGTAATATAAAAGTTATAAAAACTTACCAGAAAGTAAGATTCATAGCATATAAAACACAACGTTAAATAACATGATGTGATCTGAATTATTGAAGGCATTAAAATTTTAAAAACTTTAAAATACTTAAAAATTAAAGAACATGTTACAAAGTTTAAAAAGTAAAAAATAAGACGACATGTTTGACAAAAAACAGTCGTCTTCGCAGGTTTGAATTCAGTCACATCTCACGAACAGACATTCCTACTACCTCTTTCTGTTCGTGAGATGTGACTGAATTCAAACCTGCGAAGACGACTGTTTTTTGTCAAACATGTCGTCTTATTTTTTACTTTTTAAACTTTGTAACATGTTCTTTAATTTTTAAGTATTTTAAAGTTTTTAAAATTTTTAATGCCTTCAATAATTCAGATCACATCATGTTATTTAACGTTATGTGTTTTATATGCTATGAATCTTACTTTCTGGTAAGTTTTTATAACTTTTATATTACATCAGCCTAATGTTATAACACAGTAATTTTCATTGTAGACCTTGATAAAGGTGGCAAATAACCACCGAAAGCTCGGAATTCAGAATAAATAGTACGCCTTAGCAAAGCTCTATTTTTTATTGACTACCACACCCAAAAAGAAAAAAGTATTTACATATATATATTATATATATATATATATATTTATATATATATATATTTATATATATATATATATATATATATATATATATATATCGTCCTATGGACGTCCATTTTACGTCCGAGCGGGACGTAAAATGCGGTCCAACGTTAATTGGACCTTAATCGGACGTCCATAATACGTCCGGAGGACTTACTTGACGGACTTTTGTGATGTTCTCGGACGTCTATTTTAGTGCTGAGGATATAAATTAAACGTCAACGCTATTGTATAAAATACTAAAAGTGGTGTCATCCTGTGCATATTAAGAATGTATTTTGGGAAATAAAACGTAAATGTTTAAAGGAACTTACATTTATTGTTACATTTATTTATTATTAACAAATGGGACAAATCCCTGTCCAAATTATACAAAAATGCAACATTATAGAAATATAAAATAATTTTTAGTAATAAAACATAAATGTTTAAAGGAATCAACATTTATTATTACATTATATTTATTTATTCATAACAAATGGAACAAATTCACTATCAAAATTATACAAAAATGGAACATTATAGAAATATACACAAAATTACAGATAAAAATAAAACATACATGAATAAATAGGTACACATTTATAAAAAGTTTCATTTAGCATTTTAGTGCTTCAAATAGTACCTAAACTATTGATACAAAAGTTTCAGACCATATCTATGTGTGAATCATAATTAGTTCTGCAGTAAGGAACATGGAAATATAAATACTGACACAGTGAATGGGAGGAATATTAAAACAAACTAGCTGAAGCAATTCAGGAGATTAGTTATTTTATGAACAAGTTTTAAAAATAAAGATTAAAAGGTAACACTTTTGATAAGAGAATCCAGATTCAAGAAATTGATCATACCCGAATAAGAATATGGTCTACACAATTTGCAAGAACAGTAGATGCGACAAGTCAGTATAAATCTAATCGACATAAAAAATCTTTTTTAATGCAATTATAACATAATAAGTGTAAATTAGTAGAAGTTGAACAACTAGACAGTAAGTAAACCATGCTGACCAATATGAAGCTGATTCTTCAGATTTATTGTCAAAAAATCAGTCAGTAAAGCCTTGAAAATTTTAGGAATAGTAGAAAGAATTATAATGGAACGATAATTAGGAATCTAATTAAAAATCATTTGTAATAGTTATATATTTAAGGCCCAAACGGGCTAAGTTAAAAAGACAAAACGTTTTCGGAAACCATGTTCCATCATCAGTGTCTACTGATGACAGACATCATCACAGACAGACTAGACACTGATGATGGAACATGGTTTCCGAAAACGTTTTGTCTTTTTAACTTAGCCCGTTTGGGCCTTAAATATATACCTATTACAAAGGATTTTTTAATTAAATTTTTAATACATGGTCCAGCCAACTACAGGAACGTAGATTCCTTGTGAATTTTATTTGACGGTATGGTCAACTTGGCTTCTCAGTACATAGACACTGATGATGGAACATGGTTTCCGAAAACGTTTTGTCTTTTTAACTTAGCCCGTTTGGGCCTTAAATATATACCTATTACAAAGGATTTTTGATTAAATTTTTAATACATGGTATACAGCCAACTACAGGAACGTAGATTCCTTGTGAATTAGGAATCAATAAGTTAATGGCTAAATCAATGGATAAAATCAATAAATAAATTGTGACGAAAAGTGACCCTCAGAGATTTATAAAAAATAAGCCATAGAGGCCTACATAAAAAGAATGCACAATTCCTTAAAAATAAGTTACGATATTCCATCTGGACCAAGACCTTTATTGGTATTAAGACACTGTAAGCATGCTAGAATGTCACAAATTTTAATAGTTAAAGAGTAAATATGGCTGTGACTGATATGGGATCTTTGACTACACTTGTCTACAGTCTACACAGGAGAAAGAAGGATTGTGAATACTGCTAAAAAAATTGGCAAAATAGTTGAAACTGTGGCTCACTAAAAACAGAACCATTCAACTTCCCTTATCCATTCCCATTCTGATTTACCTTACAAGTGTGTGGTCAGCAATTGAAAGCAGACAAGTTAATTGTTGAGTTTTAAAGTTGAAATCATAAGTATGAAAAAGATCAATACTTAATATGGAACTTTGTTTTATTTCAGCAGTAGATACTGTTTTAGGTACCTATTTTTAATAAATAAAACAGTCTCAAAAATTGACTGTTCCTTTCTGTGCACCAACCACACAATTTAATCATTACAAAATTAATCATATTTGCTAATGCAACATGCAAATTAAATTTTATTTGCCTCCTCTTTACATCTCAGATATTTCATTATCAAGTTTCAATTTCCTTCTCCATGGCAACACTGGTCTTGGAGCTTTTTCAGGCAGCATCTGAAAACAAAATTAATGTACTATAATGTAATGTAATAAATTGAACAAATTAATTTCAGATTTAGTTCATTATACTTTGCTTATTGTAAATAAATCATCATTCAAAGTCGTATGATTAAACAACTGAATTTCAAGTGCTGCAGTTTTAATGGATCTCACCTGAACTAGAAGAATACCAACAAAACCATTGGTATTTATTTCTAATGACCAAATGAGCAGTAATTACACTTTGATACTTAAAAAAACAAAAATAACAGTGTATAAATAAAATATATACAGCCAACAACAAACCTTCATCTCATATAGCTAAGTGTAGTTCTTAAAGCAATCTCATAGCCAGACCTGAACATTTGTGAAATGGTAAAATTTGCCATCTAAATTACATATAAGACACAGTTAATGATATGCTTCATCGGCTGTATACGGTCACTTAAGTGATAGTGTAAGTTTTTAAATGTTCCTTAGATTGATTTATGTTTAACAGTTACAAACCTTTTAAAATCACAGCTATATGTGTGTCTTCAAAAGTTTTATATTGCTTTTTCCCTAGCCAACTATATTTTCCTTGAATTTTATTGCAGACCAGCTTCTTATGGCTTCTCCTAACAAATTCGTTTATGGTTTCCTCACCAATTTTGGAAAGCTCATTATCCTAAAATATAAATCAACATGTAACAGTAATCTAACTACCCCACAAACTTGATCATCCATGCTTAATTATTTTAGTTTAAACTATCTAATAAAAAAAACAGGCTCTGTTAAAAAATCAAACAAACATTCATTTGCAAATTTTGGTTTCTCATAACCATGGTAAATGTCTATTAAATTTACAATTTTAGGATATATCAACAAATTATAAAAACTACGATAAAACTGACTACTAAAACTCTTTTTTAATGAGATTCCATCAAAATTTACACACATTTCTATAACATTGTTTTATTGTGAAGATAAAAATATGTTTGAAATTTGAATCACATTGATCAGAGTAATTGTTCTCTGGGTGAAGCAAGAAGGGTTCTAGCATCTGAACTTAAATGAGAAAGATCGGGAACTTCTTTATAATTTTTTAATAAATCACCTAGTATTAAAGGACAAAGTCCAGTTGAATAAATTATTAGAAAAATTAAAAACATCTCGATAAGGTTCTCCAGAATTCTCGTTACAACCATATTTTAAACCCTTCTTCAGTTTCATTGAAAAAAAAAGCTTTGTAAAGTATCATTGGAATGGTCGGCCACGTGGTAATTTGGATTATTTTAGGCACTTAACATGTTAATAAAAAGTTTAAATCGGAAGTATTGTAACCAGAACTACATATTTGAACTGAAACTCTTTTCAAAATTATCAGTTAGTGATTCCGAAGAGGTTTGAAGAAGACGGAATATGGGGGTTATTAATATTTTCAACAATATTCTCTACGTTTTTAGTAACCTTCCTCTGTTGATGACGCTTAGAAACAAATCGTTTACTTTTAAACATAAACAATTTTAAGAAAAATTACTTACCTTTTTGTAATAAAATAAAAACCAAATTCGGAAATAACCTAACAAAATGGTACCAAACTTTTAACCATGCACTATTTTAAAAAAGACCAATGCACTGTACACTGCTTAAATAGAGTTATTTTATTTCTTTTATTAAAGCAATAATAATAATAATAATAATAATAATAAGCGGGTCGCTGCCTGGGGATCGCCAGGGCACGTCTGGAGCCGGCGCTGGACGTGACAGCATGCGGGACGTCGGTGGCAGGGTGTTGAGGAGGCGGGCCCCTGTCATACAATCAGCTACAGCCCAACAACAACAACAACCACAAGTGAGCCAAACAACAACAAGAGCTCCACTCGCTGAAGGTGCTGCGCTGGAACATCAGCCGGCGCTCACACAAGCGGGACGACCGAGGCAGCGCATGAAATGGACTATGTCTATAAATGAAAACATTTTGCGCTTCTATTACAAGGTGACGAACCTCGGTCGAGAAACGATCGGCTATAGACAAACAACTGTATGCCGAATTTTGCAGGGAGTATCCAGAGATTGAAGTATCTGAACAGCGAATAGCAGATCAATACCGGGTAATTATAAGAAATAATCTTATCCCAGAGGCTAGACGCGCTACCATTAGAAGCGAAGTCGAACGGGAGATTCATAACCAAGAGCTAGTTGTGGATCAAGACCATAATGAAATCCCAAATGAGCAGATCCCTGAGCCCCTTATACAAGACACTCAACCTGTTAATACCAGCAGGACAACAACGAGTTGCACAATAGACTGGTAAGAGAAATGGAACGGGCCATACAAGAGTTTAATGGTACAAACCCACTTAGCCGACCACCGCTACCAAAAATAAACTCTTGTAAGAAACTAGGTGCGCTGTTACAAATTATGAACACTGAAGTCCTACCCAATTATATCGTGGAAGCACATACATTAGAATATTTGCATATGCTGATTTACTGTGCAGCAACAGCAATTGCTAATGTTATGGGCATTAAGATCAGAACACGACGGGGAACTAATATCGGAAGGACTGAAAACAGAACTGCACCCTGGGAAAAAAGACTGCTGAGGAAAATTGAATTATTGCGCAGGGATATTGGGCAAATTACGGAATACATCCGAGGAGTAAGAAGTCAAAAACTAATTAAAAGAGCTGAAGAAATTATTCTGAACACTTCAAGACACTCACAACATGATCCAGAAAACAACACAGCTCAACACTGCCTAGACACATTAAAACAAAAACTCTCCGTTTATTCAGGTCGCTTAAGGAGATACAAAGTTAGTAACAACCGTAAATGCGACAATATACTTTTTGAGAATTCAGAGAAGGCTTTCTATAGAAAACTAAATTCCACTGTAGAAAATGTAAACAAATCCTACCCAAGCCATGAAGAAATTCATGAGTTTTGGGGAAATCAACTTTCGACGCCAGCTACCCATAACAACAATGCTGGATGGATTGAAGACACGGAGAACAATTGTCAACACTATAGGAATATTCCTTATGAACCTTTTACCACTGAAGAAGTCTTGAACATCATCAAAGAGCTTCATAACTGGAAATCTCCTGGACCAGACGGAGTTCAAAACTTCTGGTTAAAGAAGTTTTGGAGTGTTCATGAACTTTTAACAGTATTTATTAATAATATTATTTCTAATTTGCAGGAAATACCATCATTTCTTACTCAGGGAACCACTTATCTAATACCGAAGGATCAAAATAACACCCAAGATCCAGCCAAGTACCGCCCAATTACTTGTCTTCCAACTTTGTACAAATTGGTCACATCCTGTGTGGCCCGGCGTATCTACCAACACTGTGCTCTGAACAATATCATAGAGCCCCAACAGAAAGGATGCGCTAAGGGCTCCATGGGATGCAAAGAACAACTTATTATCGACTCAGTCATTTCTAACCAGGCATACACCAAAAAACGAAACCTGTTTACTGCCTTCATTGACTACAAGAAGGCTTTTGACTCAGTGCCGCATGAATGGCTTATAGATATATTGAAAATATATAAAGTCGATGATAATCTCGTGACCTTTTTGAAGCATATAATGACAAAGTGGAAGACTAAAATTCACCTTCAAATACCTGGTGAAACCAATATCGAAACTGAAGATATCGCTATTAACCGGGACCTTTTCCAGGGGGACTCGTTGAGTCCACTTTGGTTCTGCCTAGCGATGAACCCACTATCTCAGCTGCTGAACTCCACTGACTCAGGATTTAGCATCAAAAATAACAACACTGTTGTGGCGAAGCTTAATCATCTGTTGTATATGGATGATTTGAAACTAATGGCTTCCACTCGAAATCACTTAGATCAGATGCTAAAAACTGTAGAAACTTTCTCAAATGATACCAGTATGCACTTTGGACTAGACAAGTGCCGTATACTTAATATAGTCAGAGGAAAGGTTCAGCCCGGAGGTTTCGATATGCAAGATGGCCAAAACATCGAGGCAATGGGTGAAAATGATATTTACAAATATCTCGGAGTAAAACAGGCGCGGAAAATTGACCATAAACAGATGAAAACTGAACTAACTTCGGAGTTCGTGCAAAGAATAAGACAACTAAATCGGTCATATCTTAATAGTAAAAATTTGTTTAAGGCATTAAATACGTACGCCTGTTCCGCGCTGAGCTACTCATTTGGTATTATAAAGTGGTCAAAAACGGATATAGAGGGTCTTCAGCGGAAAGTAAGAACACTTCTCACAAAGGCGCAAAAACATCATCCACGCAGTGCAGTAGAGAGAACAACATTACCGCGGTATCAAGGAGGAAGAGGACTTATGGATATAGGTGAGCAATTAGATAAACAAATTGCTAATTTAAGATCTTATTTTCAGGTACAGGCTGAGACATCTACTTTACATCGAGCAATTTGCGCAGTAGATGACACAACGCCGCTTAAACTGAGGGAACAAGAAATGCGCACAAACCATCTGACTAAGCAAGAAAAAATGCGCACCTGGATGAGTAAACCTCTGCATGGGCGACATCTCAATGAGATCAACCAAGAATATGTCGACAATACAGCGTCGAACTATTGGTTGACATCAGGAAAGATGTTTCCCGAGACTGAGGGTTTCCTACTTGCCATTCAGGATCAGGTTATTCCAACTAAAAATTACCTGAAATATATTGTTAAAGATCCTCAAGTCCAAAACGACAAATGCCGATATGGATGCCAAGCCCAAGAAACCATCCAACATCTTACCGGTGGCTGCCAGGCATTTGTCGGTACTGATTATAAAGAACGCCATGACTCAGTAGGAAAGATTATCCACCAAGAACTAGCTGACAAACTGGGACTTCTCCAAACCCACCATCTTCCTTATTATCAATATGTCCCTGACAGAATGCTTGAAAATGACAACTACAAGCTATACTGGGACCGCACTGTGCTCACAGACCAACCAGTGGCCCATAATAGACCGGATCTCATACTAGTGAATAAAATTACCAGGCAAACAACACTTATTGATGTGGCGATACCTAACACTAACAATTTGCTTGTTAAATACAACGAAAAGATCGCCAAGTATAGAGATCTGGAAATACAAATCAAGAGACAATGGAGAATGGAAAGTACCCAGACAGTACCTATTGTTCTATCTACTACTGGTGTTATTCCCAAAAACCTCCTAGCGAACATAAAACAGCTGGGTCTAAAAGAACATCTTTATAAGGCCATGCAGAAAGCTGTACTCCTCGCGACCTCCAGATGTGTACGAAAATTTCTGGGAGATACTCCGACATACCAAGTCACCTAGGGCTCGATAACACGGAAAGAGTCCCACCAGAGCTCACTCCTTTTGATACCGTAGGTACCTGGGATGAGTGAATTTTTCCCTTAGAGGGAGTGTGAGCCGTATGGCTAAATCTGGGATAATAATAATAATAATAAGTGCCGCATGAATGGCTTATAGATATATTGAAAATATATAAAGTCGATGATAATCTCGTGACCTTTTTGAAGCATATAATGGCAGAGTGGAAGACTAAAATTCACCTTCAAATACCTGGTGAAATTAATATCGAAACTGAAGATATCCCTATTAACCGGGGCCTTTTCCAAGGGGACTCGTTGAGTCCACTTTGGTTCTGCCTAGCGATGAACCCACTATCTCAGCTGCTGAACTCTACTGACTCAGGATTTAGCATCAAAAATAACAACACCGTTGTAGCGAAACTTAATCATCTGCTGTATATGGATGATTTAAAATTATTGGCTTCCACCCGAAATCACCTAGATGAGATGCTAAAAACTGTAGAAAATTTCTCAAATGACATCAGTATGCATTTTGGACTAGACAAGTGCCGTATACTAAATATAGTCAGAGGAAAGGTTCAGCCTGGAGGTTTCGATATGCAAGATGGCCAAAACATCGAGGCAATGGGTGAAAATGATATGTACAAATATCTCGGAGTAAAACAGGCACGTAAAATTGACCATAAACAAATGAAAACGGAACTAACTTCGGAGTTCGTGCGAAGAGTAAGACAACTAAATCGGTCATATCTTAATAGTAAAAATTTGTTTAAGGCATTAAATACGTACGCCTGTTCTGCACTGAGCTACTCATTTGGTATTATAAAGTGGTCAAAAACGGATTATAGAGGGTCTTCAGCGGAAAGTAAGAACACTTCTCACAAAGGCGCAAAAACATCATCCACGTAGTGCAGTAGAGAGAACAACATTACCGCGGTATCAAGGGGGAAGAGGACTTATGGATATAGGTGAGCAATTAGATAAACAAATTGCTAATCTAAGACTTTATTTTCAGGTACAGGCTGAGACATCTACTTTACATCGAGCAATTTGCGCAGTAGATGATACGACGCCGCTTAAACTGAGGAAACAAGAAATGCGCATAAACCACCTGACTCAGCAAGAAAAAATGCGCACCTGGATGAGTAAACCTCTGCATGGGCGACATCTCAATGAGGTCAACCAAGAATATGTCGACAATACAGCGTCGAACTATTGGTTGACATCAGGAAAGATGTTCCCCGAGACTGAGGGTTTCCTACTTGCCATTCAGGATCAGGTTATTCCAACTAAAAATTACCTGAAGTATATTGTTAAAGATCCTCAAGTCCAAAATGACAAATGCCGATATGGATGCCAAGCCCAAGAAACCATCCAACATCTTACCGGTGGCTGCCAGGCATTTGTCGGTACTGATTATAAAGAACGCCATGACTCAGTAGGAAAGATTATTCACCAAGAACTAGCTGACAAACTGGGACTTCTCCATACCGACCATCTTCCTTATTATCAATACGCTCCTGATAGAATGCTTGAAAATGACAACTACAAGCTATACTGGGACCGCACTGTGCTTACAGACCAACCAGTGGCCCATAATAGACCGGATCTCATACTAGTTAATAAACTTACTAGACAAACAACACTTATTGATGTGGCGATACCCAACACCAATAATTTAGTTGTTAAATACAACGAAAAGATCGCCAAGTACAGAGATCTAGAAATACAAATCAGGAGACAATGGAGAATGGAAAGTACCCAGACACTACCTATTGTTCTATCTACCACTGGTGTTATTCCCAAAAACCTCCTAGCGAACATAAAACAGCTGGGTCTAAATGAACATCTTTATAAGGCCATGCAGAAAGCTGTACTCCTCGCGACGTCCAGATGTGTACGAAAATTTTTGGGAGATACTCCAATATACCAAGTCACCTAGGGCTCGATAACATGGAAAGAGTCCCACCAGAGCTCAATCCTTTTGATACCGTAGGTATCTGGGATGAGTGAATTTTCCCCTTAGAGGGAGTGTGAGCCGTATGGCTAAATCTGGAATAATAATAATAATATGATTAAACTGTGCCATTTGTTTAAATTAAATAGGTATGACATGACAATGACAATATTGACAATTAATTTCATCAATCATCACATGTCATATCACATCATTATTTTTCATTATTTTGTCTTTGAAAAGACAAAAGAGACAATTATTCTGTGAAAAAGATTATTAAGATTCATCTTGTCGATAAAAATCATATTTTTACTTATTAGAATTAGCAAACATATATATTATTATCTTAATAACTAGAATAATAAAACAATTGTAACGAATTATCTAGAAATAAAAGATTTTTACAACTTTACCTAAAAACAAAAACATGTTTTGGATATATTAAACTATACAATTTTTAATTAATTGTGATTTAACCTTTTCGCTTTTAATTATTTTATTAAAGTAAATCATTTTTTATTTTATTGAAATATTTGCTATTTGATCCCATAATTGGTAAATGTCGGATGTCCAGAAAACGTCCGAGTTCGGACGTCCAGGGAACGTCCGAGTATGGACGTCCAGGGAACGTCCGAGTACGGACGTCCAGAGAACGTCCATATTTGGTACACCCAAAGTACGTCCCACTTAGTACGTCCATAGTACGTCCATTTTACGTCCAGGGACGTCCGGACCAAAACTGGACGTATATTGGACGTCCGTAGGACGTCGTGTGTTACTAGGGTATATATATATATATATATATATATATATATATATATATATATATATATATATATATATATATATATAAATATATATATATATATATATATATATATAAATATATATATATATATATAAATATATATATATATATATATATATATATAAATATATATATATATATATTATATATATATATAACGTTTGGCATTCCTTTTCTCAATTAGCTATAGCTTCTTCCGTGGTTACCGTAGTACGTGGTTCTATCGATCTGTTAGATCAAATATCGAGTTATAATTCTGCTCTGCGCAGGTCAGTAGATTGGTACCGGAAAACCGCAATAGAACTGTTGCTACAATTTCCAATGTGCCAATTTCGTGAATAAGTTATTCAGGACTTGCTAACTGGTAGAGTATGTGAGTATAGCGTTAACAGGCATTTTAGGCCCGTTGCTGGATGGATAATTTCCATCGATTTTTCTTCTTAGCTGTCAGCTTCCAATTTCTGATTCCCATCTCTTTGACATCTTCCATCACTACATCTCTCCACTTCTTTCTTGGTCTTCCTCTCTTTTTGGTCTCCTCTAACCGCTGATATCGGTTCATAATCCAGTAGTATCTGTGATAGAAGCTAGACCAAAGAAAATAAGAAAAGCCATCATTCCAGCATTAGACTTAAGCAGTGCAAGAAGAAATAAATACCAGCCTCAGTGTAGCAGAAAGCCAAATCCGCAGAACAGACAACATAGATGAAAAACTTAAGTATATAAATACTATAATAAGAACTACGGGAAAGAAACACCTAACCAAATCTGCAAAGAAACATAAGGTGTGGATGACACCAGACATTCTAGAACTAATGGATGAAAGACGTAAAATGAAGAATAATGCAGAAAAATACAGAGAGGTTGATAAGAACATAAAGCAAAGAATAAGAAATGCCAAAGAATCATGGATTACAGAACAATGTGTAGAAATGGAAAACTATGAAAGAAAGTATGACACGTTCAATATACATAAAAAAGTAAGAGAAATTACAGGAACCCAAAGAAGACGTCAAATAAGTTTGCTTAAGAACAAAGATGGAAAGATTAATATAGATTTAACAGAGAAAATTAATAGATGGAGTGAATACATAAGAGAATTATTTGAGGACAACAGAAATAACATTGTTCTGATATATGACGAAACGGGACCTGAAATTGTAAAATGTGAAGTAGAAATGGCACTTAAAATTCCAAAATTGGGAAAGCAAATGGACCGGATGAGGTTCCTACCGAATTGCTAAAGCTGTTGTCTACATTGAATTGCAAGAATGGCTGTTGTCTACATTCGTTACACTGCCAAAGAAATCTAATGCTAAAGAATGTTCAGAACATCGAACAATATCTTTAATGAGCCACCTACTAAAGATATTTCTAAAAATCATCCACAACCGAGTTTATCAAAAGTTGGAGTCAGATATTAGTAATACACAGATGGGGTTCAGAAAAGGGCTTGGTGCTCGAGAAGCTCTCTTCGGTTTGAATGTTCTTACACAAAGATGCCTAGACGTTAATCATACGTGTTAGGAGGTACATACGTGTTTTATCGATTTTGAAAAAGCGTTTGACAGAGTACGCCATGATAAGCTTAGAGAGATTCTTGAAAGGAAGGACATAGATAATAAAGATCTGCGAATAATTCTCAATCTATATTGGAATCAGAAAGCTAACATCAAAATAGAAACTGAAACATCACAAGCAATAGAAATACGTAGAGGAGTACGACAGGGTTGCATTTTGTCACCTCTGTTATTTAATGTATATAGTGAAAGCATCTGTCAGGAAGCCCTTTTACAAGCAAACGGAGAAATCGTAATTAATGGAGAGATTGTAAATATTATTCGATACGCGGACGACACTGTACTAGTTGCAAGAACAGTAGAAGAATTACAAAGATTACTTACAGACATAAATATTGCTTGCAACAATTATGGTATAAATATCAATATTAAAAAAACCAAGTCTATGGTCTTCAGTAAAAACATGACACAACCAGCGTATATTAGCATAAACGGCACTCAAGTTGAAAAAGTATCAAGTTACAAATACTTGGGAACTTTAATAAACGAAACTGGAGACCAAAACAGTGAAATAAAAAGACGTATCGAAATTGCCAGGGCCACCTTCATAAAGATGAGAAAATTCTTCTGCAACAGAAATATCATCCCTCTACGATTAAGAATGCTGAGAGGCTATGTATTTAACACGCGGTTAGAGGCCTGGACTCTCAAACAGAACAACATGAAAAATATTGAAAGTTTCTAGATGTTTCTAGGTGCTACCGTCGAAAGCTGAAGATTAGTTGGGTTGAAAGAATAACAACCTGTGAAGTAATACGAAGAACAGGAAAAGACCCAGAGATTTTGTTAACGCTAAAGCGAAGAAAACTCGAATATTTGGTCACCAGATGAGAGGACATAAATACGCATTACTTCAAAATATAATGCAGGGAAAAATAGAAGGAAAACGGAATCCAGGCCGTAGAAGAATGTCATGGTTGCGGAATTTGAGAGAGTGGTTTGGCTGCACCACGAATGAACTCTTTAGGTCAGCCGTAAACAAGGTCAAAATAGCCTTGATGATTTCCTATCTCCGATAGGAGTGGCACAAAAAGAAGAAGAACCCTTATTACCCCCATTTTAATCCCACTCCTTTAGAAATACAGACAGTTTTAAAATAGCAAACTAAAAAGACTTTCTCTCTTGATATCGCTAACAACAGACGTACTGTCTATCGACTGTTGACCGCCATTAGCAACACACGTGTTCTCTTAACTGTTGATTTTCGTTAGCAACAGACATTATATATCTCTACTGATACTAATACATTTTTTAATGATGACTCCCCAATCAGTTCAAACAGATGAAAGAAATAACTATAAGTACTTCGTTTACTTCTGACATTATTTAAGCTCAGACTCAAAAGCTTCAAAAGCCGATTCATGAAATCACTTGCAATACCAGTAATACTCAAGATGTAATAGACCAGCCTCTCTTAAAAAATGTGTTACCAGCACAAATAGTCACTTTTCAAACTACTCCAGAACAAAATGCGATTACTGAAACTGTAATATCTACATCGTCTGTGTTTCTTAACATTTCTCTCCCACACATACTGTAAGAATCCAATACTTTGATTTTAAGTCTAGGTCAGCATATACAAAATGTTTTAGTCTCAGATAACGGTATAAAATTCGGTGAATCTATACTAGAAAGAGTAGAGAAACTAATGTGTCTCGGCAGTAATACGAATGAGTCTGTGGATCCAACCGTAGAAATTAAAAGCCAAATACAACAAGCCCAATCTGCTTTTATAAAAATGGGGAACGTACTTTGGAACCACGATTGACCTTCGTTCTTCTTCTTATGGTGCCTTATCCAATTAGTGGATGTTGGCGACAATTTTAGCATACTCCTCTCGATCTTGTGTGGCTCTAAAAAGTGCATGGGCATCGAGGTTCGTCTAATCCCTCATGTTTTTAAGCCATGAGTATTTTTTCCGATGCCTCCTGTTCCTTCTATCTTCCCTTCCATAATAAGCTTTAAAAACTGGTACTTGGAATTTCGAAATATATGAGCCAGATAAGCAGTTTTTCTTCTTTTTATTATTGGCAGCAATTCTCGTTCTCTGGCCATTCGATTTAATACTTCGACATTTGTTGTGTGAGTCCAGGGAATTTTAAGTAGTCTTCTAAATACTCACATTTCAAAGGCCTCCGATACATCACATTGGCCGTTATGATTGAAGTTTCTACATCATATAGTAGTATGGAGTAAATGTAACTTTTTACAAAGCGATATCGAAGTATTAAGTTGAGGTTGCTGTTGCTTAACAAGTCTCATATTAGTAAATGCTGTTCTGGCTTGCTCAATCCTTCTACGTATCTCCATGTCTGGATCTAGATCTTCAGTTATCCAACTACCGAGATATCTGAACTTAGGGACCTTTTGGATATTCTTGTTGTTTACTCTTATATTTAATTGCATATTTCGTGTTCTACTAACCACCATTACCTTCGTCTTGTCTATATTAATCTTCAAGCCCAGTCGTTCTCCTTCAGTGTTTGTTCTATCTATTAGTCGTTGTAGCGCTTCTTGGCTATCAGCTATTATGACTGTATCATCAGCATAGCGAAGACTACTATTAGTCTGTCCGTTGATTTTGATTCCATCTGTAGCGTCACTTAAGGCTCTATCGAAAATCGTTTCAGAGTAAAGATTAAAAAGGAAGGGTGGCAAAACACAACCCTGTCGTACACCTTTTTCGATTGAGAAATATGATGTAGATTCCAGTCCTACTCTCACAGATGCCACTTGATTCATATAAAGGTTCTTTATAATTTTAAGGTCATTCTCATATCTCGAACATTCCTGGAGCAATCTTACTAATTCTGAATGATTAACACAATCGAATGCTTTCTGGTAATCTATAAAGCATAGGAAGACATATTTTTGCCGATCTTTGCATTTCTGAAGTAGGACAGTTAAGCTATAGATTGCTGCTCTTGTGCCAAATCCTTGTCTGAAACCGAACTGTGTGGGGCTAATGTCTCTTTCATATCTGTTGTATATTCTTGTGTGAATTCTCTTTCAGAAGAGTTTTAGGATCTTGCTCTATAAGCTGATCATTCGGAATTGGTCATAACTACTAGCATTTGGCTTTTTTGGGATTGGTGTAGAGGTTGATTGAAGCCAGTCATGTGGTATTTGACCGGACCCATAAATGTCATTAAAAAGATCTACCAAGCCGTCTATTTTTTTTTCAATTGTCCCTGAAAGGTTTACTATTCTTTCTTTGACAGAATCAACAATGGAAATACTATCATTTAAAGATAATTTTTGACTCTCTAGTTTTGTAATAGAGTTTACAATTATGTCAAAATTTGCTTTTATGTAGGACAGTTCATTATGAACAGAATTCTCACTAAAAATATTTTAACATTTCTGAACAGCAATACAAGAAGAAGGACCAAAATTTGATATAACATTTTTGATATCAATATAATTATTTGAAAAAAGTATAGCACTATTGAACCACGTCCCTCATCTAATCAACACTGATTCCGGTGGCAAAAGGATATCGGGAAACATCTCCCTATATACTTCTACTCGCAATGGTGCTTTTAAAAATACTTTCTTTACATTGTTGATTAAAGTGTTTACATTTGGAAACTCGAGTCTAACTTTCTCTGCCACCCTGTTTGAACTATGCGCTAAGCATGTACAATGAATCAAATTTGGAAAAAAAATCTTAAGGTTGGTAACAGCTTTAACCATGTAGGAAGCGGCATCGCTAACTAGTAGCAAAATTTTTTCAGAAGGTACTTGATTCGGTAACAAGAAATTTGTCAAAGATTGTTGCATAGTGGGTTATTTCTAAACACTTTACGGTGATTAAATACGACTTGTTGGAGTCATCAGCTGAACTGTTTAAAACTCCAATAATTAATTTCGCGATTTGCCGACCCCTTGCGTCAGTAGTCTCGTCGATAGATATCCACAGATATTTATCTTTTCCCCGGCTTTTAATACCTTCAATAACGTCTTTGTAAGATATATTGCTTTGTAAGATATGTCATATATTCATTGCGAAGAGTTAAAGAACTTGGTACCTGTACTGAGTTATTTTCAACTTCACAATATGTTTTCAAAAAATTTTGACACACCTTGCTATTCAATTTATACAGTGGGATATTGCAACTTTGTTTAAATTTGGAATTTTTTTTCACATGGGATCTGTAATAAAACGGTTTAGTAAATAGGAGTCAAATGCAATAATAGGGACTTCAAATTTTTAAGACAACTTATATTTTTTTTCGAAACTAAAACTACCGCCAATAGTCAAACTGTTACATGTTTAGTATAGGTATACCGATTTTCTTGCAAAAATGAGATTTTAAATTAAATTTTTGAATCGGTAAAATATAAGTGGACTCACATTTTTATCACAAATAGTACAGAAAACACTTTCATTGTCTATAATCTTCATTTCACTGTTGCCACCAACCCAACTCCGCAATAGACTTGATTTTTGTTTCGCTACTTTCGGTATATTTTCAAAAAAGAAATTATTTTTATTTTTAGTAGATATTTGTAATAAAATTATTTCGTAGTTGCCTAGTACCTGCTATGAATAATTCCAAGAGACTATCATCTAAATATGTATACAAAACCATTTTATTTATGTGATATTTTCAAATATGTGGCAATATGCTCTTAATCAAGTAAATATGAATAGCATATGCATTTATAAAGAAACACACAAAGATGCTGTGTATATATATATATATATATATATATATATATATATATATATATATATATATATATATATATATATATATATGCACATGCACTTTGCGTATAATCCAGTCTCTAGTTATTACAGTAGATAAATGACAAAGAAAGTGTCTAAAGAAAGATTAGAACCCAAAGATGGTATTTAAAGGTAAGAAATATATAACTTTCTGTTTCATGCTTGTCTGTCCATCCTTAAACACAACTCCTCCATTATAAGAAGAGATAAAATGATAAATGTGGTGTCGACTGAAAACTTATAAACCAAAAATTCTATTAAAGATAAAAAATTTGACCTCGGACTTCTGGTTCCAGAGTTTCAACCAAAAGTACTGTTTTTTTTTGTGTGTGTTTTGGCTTGGACAATTGTCATTCAGCCAGTCTCAATCAAGATAATTTATTAATGTAGTGTGTGTGTGTGTGTGTGGTGTGTGTGTGTGTGTGTGTGTGTGTGTGTGTGTGTGTGTGTGTTTGTGTGTGTAGAGTAATTGTCTTGATACTTAGCGAAGTCGACGTCATTGTCTTTGCTAAGAGACGCTAATTGTATCCGAACGTCTGCGGTCCCTCCGGTGAGTACCGATCACACAAGGATAGAAATTATTTTCATTTATTACTTTTTTTTAATAAACGAAAATTTCCACCCAGGTGAGATTGGAACTCACGACCTTTAGGTTTTAAAGGTAGGCGCTCTCACCACTGAGCACAGAGGGGGTTAAGTACTGTGATTAGAACAGATATAATAACAGATAAGGTGCCAAATGAACGCTTATAAACCAAATATGGAATTAAACGTGAGAAATTTGACCTCGAACTTCAGGTTCTAGATATGTAGCCGGAAGTCATGTTTTAAAGTGGCCGAAATAGTACAAGCAATAAATTATTCGATGCACATTAGCAAGACGAGAACACATATATAATTCTGGTTTTTACATCATTTACGGTTAAAAATTATTTGGAAATGCCACCTTATAGTCGCGAAAATAGTACACGTGATATACTAATCGACGCGCACTGAAAAGTCGAGTTTGAATATTTGGTTACAGGATTAATCTCATTTCCCGTTAAAAAATTATGAGCAGAAGTTTGGCAAAATACCTAAAAATTAGTGAAATCTTATATAAATCATCCCAAAGTTGCATGAAGAGTTTAAATATTAACTTCCGGTTCTACTTCCGGTCACGTTGGGTGAAAACCTAGGAACTACAAAGTTCAACTGCATATTATGTTTGGTAATATAAATGTTGGTTGCTTCGTGATTCAATTCTTTTAAGATTTATTTTGTTTTATCAGTGAATAATTAAATAGTACATAATAAAAACTCTAAATAATGAAGTTTTTTATCTTTTTTTTAATTTGTAAATTGGAAACTAGATTTTTTCTTCTAGTCGCTTTATTACAGCATTAATTAAGTAGTTCGCCAGATTATCAGACAACCGATGGATAAAAGGTATTTTAGAGTGGAGACCAAGGCAAGAAGCAATACGGAGCATAGCACCTCCACCAACTAGATAGACTGAATACCGGAAGCATGTTAGAAATAACTGGATGCAAGACCTATGTCCAGCAGTGAACGCATACAGGTTGATGATGATGATATAGAGTTTAAAGTACCTACATTAAATAGGATTCTTATTGCGAGATTTTTAGTGTCATTCTCTAGTTCCATTGTATTTCTGCTTATTATTTTATCGTCTAGAATCTTAATCTTTTTTCTTTTTTAGTACCCTTTAGTATGTGGTTCTTTTTCTGTTGGAATTCATCATTCAATCTTCGCTTTTCCGCTGCTGGACATAGATCTTCCTCATAATTTTTTATCTGTTTCGATCTTGTGCCTCTTGTATCCAATTCCTATGGCAACGTTTTAGATCGTCAGTCTAACGTATTGGTTGACGACCTCTGCTTCGGTATGCATCATCTCTTGGTCTTGATAGTCCATTCGAGTATCCGCTTTGTTCATCTGTTACCTGCTATTTGAGCCACGACCTGCCCAGTTCCACTTCAGTGTTGCAAGTTTTTCGACAGTATGAGCCACTCCTCATCTTCGCCGTAGCTGGAGGTTTGGGATCTTGTCTTGTATATTTCTCCATCAGAAACAGAGGAAGAGAAGATAAGAGGATACGCAAAAGCAAAAACAAAACCACTTAAATAAGGAACTTATAGAAAACTATATAGAAAAGCTCAAAGAGTAAAATAATTTAGAGCATTCTAGAAGAAAATTAACATTAACAGAAAAGAATTCAAGGCGAACCACAAGACAATGCAGAAGTCAGAATAGCGACCTGTTAACAAGGAAAGATGTACTGAATAGATGAGTGGAATATTTTAACCAGGTACTTAATATAGAGGAAGAAGCAAAAAACCTAGAAGACGAAAGAGACGAGGTAAGGGAAACATACGAGAGGTAAGAGGAGCCACCAACAATTATTGAAGTATAAGATGCAATTTAAAAACTAGCCAGAAACAAATCATCTGGAATATATAATCTTCCTGCTAAACTATATAAAGAAGGTAGCCATGATACCGCAATGGCATTACTACAGAAGCTTATAAAAGAAATGATTGGAACATTGGAATACTTTGCATCATACACAAAAAAGGAAATATCTTTGAATGCTCTAACCACAGAGGAATGACGCTTCTAAGGCCCATATTTATAAACGATGCTCAAGTATGGATCGATACTTGAGATCGACCTTGAATCAAATTTGTGTTCTATAAACCGTTCTCAAGCACGAAGTCGAGCTTGAGAACGCAAAAATGACAGCTCGTACTCAAGCATCCGATCGACCTGCCTTGAGCACGGGATCCTAACCTAACTTGTTTGTTTATATTTATGAATATTTCCAATACAATATTTTCTTTGTTTTTTGAGATTAATATTGTCGTTCAACATCCAGGATAAAGTATTGGTAGCTTATTATTTGATCAAAGTTGATTAAAAGTTAGAATGGAAAGAGGGCAAATTCCAGAATTATTATGAATAGTGAATATGTATGCAGTGCAGACACAATCTACTTACTCCAGTATTATAGCCAGGTATTTATTGATAATTGGCCAAATAAAAAATAGATTATTTGATAAATACATCTTTTTAGGCAATGATCAACAAAATAGATATAATAATAGTACACATGTAATGTGTAAATGGATATTTGGAACCTGGAAAATATGGTTTCCCTGTCTGCAATGAGGCCTACAAACCAAATTAAATACATATCTTGCATAATAAGTGCTACAGCAGTACTTTGCAATATATGTTTACAGGAAAATAATGATAGTGATGATGATTTTCTAGAAAGTAGTAAATAGAAACTTTAATGATGTGGAATGAGGTTTAAATTTTAGGAGACATTTTATTCACCAATGTTATGCATGGGAATGTAAATACAATATTGAATACTTATATTATGTATGTTCTACCTTATTTCTCAAAATGTCAGAATGATTATCATTACTTGATTACACTTTTTGTTGTTTTTTTTATTTTATATCTTATCTTTGTTTAATTCAAAGTTGTTGATTTTGAGAATTAAATACCTATATTATATTAGATATAGTATGTTTTTGTCTTATTTATAAAAATGTGTTTGTTTTAATTTTAAAATAAATGAGGGTTTTCCCTCACTATGCTCAGACAACTCAAGTAAGTATGTCTTCTCTGAGTACAAGGAGTTTCCCTCATTTTAATTAAGTGTTTATTCCTTTCATAAAACCTTTCCTTACCAAATAAAAATTAATACAAATTTAGAATATTAATATTCTTTATTTAAAAAATTATAGTTATAATTAAATACAATGTAAAATAGATTATTTTATTTTATAGCTTTATCAGGAGTAAACTGTACAACAATTAGAACATTACAAAAATATAAAGTAATTATATATATATATATATATATATATATAATATATATATATATATATATATATATATATATATATATATATTTAAAATATATTCAATGGTTGAATATCAGAGGTTTTATCAGTCAATAATTGGCAAATAAAAGTCGTCAACTACTTTATTGATTTATTTGAATACGTTTCGCTTTTATTTTTAAAAGCATCATCAGTTCACTACAAATAAAAAAGATTTTAGCATATAAGTAAACAACCACCAGGGTTCATACTTACAAAAACAATTTGTAGATTTTTTAAAGGATGTTATAAAAACTCTATAATAACTTAACATTAAAGATTACAAACTAAACAAGAGAAACGAGACAAAAAAATACAAGAAAAACAGTAAGAATACTATTGTTCATTTAATTTTAACCGATGGCTTCATTTGAATGCTAGTTTAAGCTCTTTCGAGGATGAAAATTATATATATATATATATATATATATATATATATATTATATATATATATATATATATATTATATATATCGAAGTAGCAGCAATTTATTAAAAATTTTTAATAATTTTCTGTAAACAACATAAAAATATTATGAACTATGTATTGCAATCAATACTTAAAAAAAACTGAAAAAGAAACATACATAATCAAAAAACAAAAGACTATACAACAAATAAAAAGGTAAAACCATATCTTACCAGCAGAAATTAAAATATTAACAATCTTAAATCTACATTAAATACTATCTAGAAATAAAATAAACAGGAACGAGAATAGAAAGAAAATAAACATGATTTTACAACACAAAGTATATTTTTTTCGTCTTTATAGAGGGGGGAGGGTCTGAAATCTTAAGACATCTCAGTCCAGGATGCCGCCTGACTGACCTTAGTGCAGGATTCATTCTTCGTAGTTCCGGCGATAGTTCCTGAGGTACTTTAAAACATCCTCTCTTCGCTGATTCTACGTCAAATGCCTACCTGCTAAAACAGACCCTACTCTGACATTCAGTGCTCCTAAAGTGAAAAGGCCACTGAAAGACCGAGTTAACACTTCCCAAACACTATCTTCAGTTGGGAATAAGCCACAATGTTTTGTATGTTATAGTTACTGATGTTTTAATCTCTATGACCAGATATTGTTACCAAAAATACAAAATTGTGATTTATTTTCAGAAAATAAATCACAATTTTGTATCTATGATAACAGCCTCTGGTCATATAGATTGAAAAATATCAATAAATAAACATATTATGGCTTATTTCTACATTTTCCCTAAAACTGCAGAGTATCCAACAAAGGAAAAAGATCTTCTAGCGCCTGAAAATAAACAATTAATTATAGACAAATTCCAGTGACAAGTCAAACATGATAAAATCTATAATTACCCTTTTTATAGTCTATTAACTTCAATGAAGCTAATTCAGCTTCATCAAGAGCTCTCTGCCTCTCCTTCTCAGCTGCTTCTCTTAAGGCTTTTGCTTTCAGCATATCTTCTTCTAAAATCTTCATTTTCATCCTATGAATCTCGTCTTGCTGCCTGATGGTATAATCAGGCAGCAAGATGTTGACCTCAGGTTGGCAGTTATAATTTGTTGCTATGAACTCCCAAGCCATATTTTTCTCCATTGCTGAAGTGGAAAACAGTTTGTCCTTTTGTTCTCTACCACAGCGTTTTCTGTTACCAGCTGAATTAGGAGAACTTTTTCCTTTGTTGAGTAAGGTGCATATTTACTGCTATTTCCACTCATCTAAAATTTACATAACCAATTTATTTAGCGTACGGCTTACACATGCAATATAATTATAATGATTGTAACGCATTACATACATATAAATATATCCAAAAACAAATATACATAAGCATATATTTTGAACATCAAAAATTATGCCTCAGACACAGTAACAAAATAGAAATTAATTCTGTAGAATAAATATTTTTTATAACATATTACATACCTTAAAATAGTTAATATCCAGTATTAATTTCAAACACAAAATATTAATATCAAACACAAAATTTCAGTAAGTAGCATAAACTAAATTTGGCGCTAAAAGTTTAGTCACAATTATGAGAAAATTGACAGAATCTTCTTTTTTTCGATGTTTATTCGTAATTTACTTTTACCGTACTAATTTTTTCTTGCTTGAGATCAAACTTGTACGAGAATACCCGAAGTATCGTTTATAGAACACAACAAATACTTGAGCATGACTTTGACGTAAGTTCGACTTGGCCAAGCACGTTCTCGAGCACGATCTTGAGTACCGACTATAAATACGGGGCTAAATGCAGCGTATTAAATATTTTCCATTTTACTATGTCACCGTATTGCACCATATTCAGAATGGATAGAAGGAAAATACCACGCTAGTTTCAGAGGTATTATCAGGTAATTCATCAAATTATAGATTTCAAAGCCTACAACTCTGGAAATAAAATGTTCAAAGCAATGAAAGAGCTAGGAATACCAAATCAATTGGTAAATTTAACAAAATGAACTCTTGAAAAAGTTGAATATAGAGTACTAATTCAGGGGGATTTGTCTGAACCTCCTTTGAAAACAAATAACGGGCTGTGCCAGGGAAAACCTCTGTTTTGCATACTGTTAAATCTGGCTCTGGATAAAATAATAGGTATGTCACAAATCACAATCATTAGTTCAATATATAATAAATCGGTGCAAATCCTTGCCTATGCTGATCATATTAATATTGTTGGGAGAACTGAAAACGCTGTACGAGACGCATATGTAGCATTAAAAGAATCAGCTACAAAAATGGGTTTATATATATATATATATAATATATATATACTATATATATATATATATATATATGTATATATATATATATATATATATATATATTATATATATATATATTATTTATATATATATATATAAGCGAGGTTCCTACAGCCTCTGCCGTTTCTCGCATTTCGACCGCCATCGTTGTTTTCTGTCCACCATTCGTCTTCTCTGATGGCTCTATCTCTCATTATGTGCCGTACATTTTCTTCCCGGGCAACTGAAGGCCTTCCCCTTCTTCTTCTTTGTTGTGGTATGTAATTTAAAGCTTTTCTTTGGCCATCTATCTTCATTCATTCGTTTCACGTGACCATACCACACTAGTTGTCTGGTTTCAATTCTATCTACACTGGAATATACAGTATTTGTCCTCCTTCTAATATCTTCATTCCTGATGTGATCTTTTTTGGATATACCACACGCTCTCCTTAGAAAATCCATTTCTACTACTTCTATTCTTTTTCTATCCTTCTGCGTTATCTGCCAAACCTCTGCCCCATAAGTCATAATAGGCTCTACCATGGTTCAATAGATTGTCAATTTCGTTTCTTGTCTAATATCTTTAGACCAAAGTAGAGAGTTTAGAATGTTTACCACTTTTTTTCCCTGCTGTGTTCTGTTTTCGATGTCTCTTTTGGTAGTGCCTTCTTTAGATATTATAGATCCGAGATATTTATATTCATTGCATGTTTTTGTGTTTCTAATTTCTAACTCTGGATCTTCTTCACCATCTCCTATTTTAAGATACTCTGTCTTTACCATATTCATATTGAGGCCCCATTTTTCATATTTTTTCTTTAGTTTTCATGTCCAAAAATGGGTTTCATAATAATAAACATGTCTATTAAACGAAGTATATAAAAATAAGCACGTAACCACTAATCTTACGTCCACTTGTTATAGAAAACGAAGTCATCGAAGCAGTGAACGAATTTGTATACCAGGGAGCGCTCCTTGCTTTCACTGAAAATATTACCACCGCAGATTTAATACGCAGACTTTGCACGGCAAACAGATGCTATTTTAGGTTTAATCTCCTCCTTAAATCCATAATTATATCGAGAAATATAAAAATAAAATTCTACAAAACAATAATACACCCAGTCCTAATATATGGTTCAGAGACCTGAACTCTTACAAAAAGTAATAAAAACATGTTAGGATGTTTCGAAAAAAAACTTACTAAGACGAATTTATAGAGCAGTGGATGACAACGGAGTGTGGATAAGACTCCAGCTAGAAAAACGCTTATTGATAGACTCAGTAATAAGAGAAGAAGAGGAAGAAGACTCAGAACAAGGTTCCTTGATAACATCGATGAAGACATGAGAAATATGAGAATACGTGCCTGGCAGAGAAAGGCAGTGGATAGGGACTGGGGATAAATTCTTCAGGAGATCTACCCTCGTAGGATTGTAAAGTTAGAATGATGATGATGATCTAAGAAAAGAAAAGAGCATACATAACGGTGGATACCGTTAGGTACAAAAAATATTAAGGAAAATTGTTCGCACTATCATCATGATATTACATTTTAACCAGATTATAAAGATTCCAAAGGCAAAGGCAAAGGCAAAGGTGAGGATTGATCGAGACCAATATACGGATGAATTTGAAATCCGGAAAGGTGTCCGCCAAGGCTGCATACTCCTCTCCGATGCTTTTTAATTTATATGTTGAAAATATATTTGCGGAAGCATTAGAAGATACGGAATTAGGCATTAAGGTAAACGGCATACCAATTAGCAACCTACGCTATGCGGACGACACAGTGATTATAACTGATAATTTGGAAGATCAGCAGTTATTACTTGATAGGGTGAATAGCATAGGTAAAAAATATGGCCTCAAAATCAACATTTTGAAAACGAAATATGTGGTCATTAGCAGAAACCCTCCAGAAAACCCGATAATATGCATAGGTGACAATCGTATAAATCGCGTGAAAACTTTTAAATACCTTGGCACCACAATCAATGACCAATCGGATCCACAACACGAGATAAAAACCCGAATACAAATGGCAAGACAAGCTTTTGTGAAATTCAGACCGCTCCTATGTAATCAACACCTAAACTTCGAAATACGCTACAGAATGGTCAAGTGCTACATATGGTCCATCTTGCTTTTTGGTATGGAAACGTGGACTTTGAAAAAAACATCTATCAACAAACTTGAAGCATTTGAAATGTGGTCATTGAGAAGAATGATGCGCATACCTTGGGTGGATAGAGTTCGAAACGATGACGTCCTTAATAGAGCCGGCGTGGAAAGAGAACTCTGAATTAATTAAAAAACGAAAGATTGGTTACCTTGGGCACATATTGAGTGGAGCAAAATATGAAATACCACAGTTAATCCTACAAGGGAAGATCGAAGGTAGGAGAGGAGCCGGCCGCAAACAATTATTCTGGTTAAGGAATATTAAAGAATGGACAGGAATACACAATACAGGTGAGCTGTGTCACGCCGCCAAGAACAGAATTCTAGTAATGAGATAGTCGCCTACGCACTTTGGTGTATGGCATGTTAAGAAGAAGAAGATAAAGATTCCAAATAAATATTGTAATTCTAATAAGAAAGAATTATATTACATTATTATTTCGAAGACTTCTATTTCGAAGATTCGAATACTAAATTATTAATTAATAGAGGTTCACAATATAGTGATTAAGATAAAACTACCTATTAACGGCCTATACAAATTCGTGATGTAAACCGGTCTATTCAAAAAAATTTAAATTCTTTTGTAAATACGTTTAAGTTGATTAAACTTAAATACTAGAAATTTATTAGCCATTTTAGTGTGTTTAAATGGTGAGGTGACATATTCTAGCTTTTGTTTTAATCAGTTCGATTTATTCAAGCGACTCAATCCGTTCTAAAGCGGTCGTCAATCCTTAGCGTTTCAAGTAAGCATTGAAAAATTCATTGGTTACAACATTTACTTGAGAATTATTACAGAAAATATTTTTTTCACCTATATGCAGTAGTTTATTTATTAAAAATGGTTAATAGTTTTATTCTTTATTAAAAACTTTAGTTTTTGGGCCAAAACAAAGTAGAATTTACAAAAATAGATTAGGTCGGTATTAGGGCACAATTTTAGTATCTAATCTAATTCCGGTCCAATGGCCGTAATTACGAATATTGGTATTTTTTTTAATTTAACTTTGTGTTCTTCAATATCAAAAATTATTAAAAAAAAAGTAGTAAGTATATATTTGTAAAAAATATTACCAAAAACGTACTATCAAATTCCGTCCCATACTTTTTTTTTCTATAAAAACAAAAAAGGAAGTTTACAACTATGAAAGTCAGGTAGTTATTTAGTCTGAGTGGTATTAGATTTTGTTATATTTCGCATGTGCTCTAATTTCGCCCTGACCCAAATTTAGCCTGACATGGTATCTACAAAAAAAAACTCAGTTATTCACATTTCATTTTTTTTTCTAGAATTATGGTCAGAACTAAAGAGCCTAGGCCAATGCAAAGAAAAAAATATTCACAAGAGCTACTTGATCGTACCCTAAATGACATGAATAGTGGCATGTCTGCCTATAAAGCATTAAAGGTGTATGGTATACCAAAAAGTACATTGAAAGATAAAAGAATGCAAAAGTACGTGCACGGAACAACACCTTATTGGAAGACAACCAGTTTTAAGTGACTAGTGATGAAGAAAAACTAATCGTAAAATAATATTTTTTGGTTGCCGCGGGTTTTCCTCGTGATACACGATAAGCATATTAACGCTCGTAGCAATGCTCATCAAAAATCTTAAAGAAACCAATCCATTTAAGTACCTAATCACCAAAAATAGGTGGTATTAACACATCCTAGCCAAGCATCCGGAAATAAGATCTCGTATATCGCAAAATCTGGCAGCTAGCCGTTCCTCCGCTACAGAGGAAACGATAAGAAACTGGTTCAAGAAAAAATATGATTATTTTAGTCAAAATGGCATCACAGATGTGTTGGAAGATTCAACACATCTGTTGAATTTTAAAACAAACACCTAGCACGTAGAAGATGCAGTTATCAATAAAGAAAACATCCCGGATAAATCGTTATTCTATCTTAAATTAAATATTAAAATTTATGTTATTCTGAGAATATATATGGGAGAGGATCCATCTCCTGCTAAAAGTTACCCATCAACTTCCAACAATTTTGAAAAAAATTAAAATTTGGCAGCTACTAGAGAAAACATTGATGACACAGATTCCCTTTTAAAAGAAAATGACGTTCCTTCCTCAACTCCTGATTTTGAAAAATTGTTTAATACCTCACTCACCTCTTAACTAACCATCAAAAACAACTACAGTAAATCTGACACAAAATCAATCTCCCATAAATTCTGCTGAATTCTATTTTGTTACTCCACCAAAATTTCCAACGCCATTTAAAAATGCATTTTATTTCCCCCGAAAAATATCTCAGATAAAAAAGAAAATGAAATTTCCATTGTGGTTCTGACAGAAAAACAGGTGAAAGAACTAGAAAGCCTAACACTAACAATTCTGGAAATTTATAGATAGGCGACTACGAACTAGGTGACTACGTTATTGTAATTATGAAGAGAAACATTTTCCAGGAGTAGTAGAAGAAATAACAGAAGATAAACTCAAAATCAAAGCTTGGAAAAAATAGGATCATTGGAGATGGCCACAGATAGATGATATTATTTGGTATGATCTAGAGGAAATTGTTTGTTTATTGCACCACCTCAGCCCATTAATAAAAGCGATTTTTTTCGGTGCCTTAGATAAATAATTTGTATGTATTTCATAGCTCTTTGCTCTTATATAATAAATGAAAAAAAAATACTGTTGCCAAGTAACATGAAAGTATTTTTTTTTGCTTTTTTTAATATTTAATTTAGGTTCAAAGTGTATCACGTCTGTAGATCATTTTATTTTATTTAGTTTTTCTATGAATCTTCTATATAAAAATGCTTCGGAATGAAGTTTTTATACTTCTGTATTTTTTATACCTACTTTGAAAATATTAAAATAAAAATTTACAAAAAATTATGTATACAGTTTAAAACAAAAAATCCCAAGAAAATTCTTTTGATAAACAGGCCGGAATTAGATCACCATAAGGCCGGAATTATCGCTGATGTTTCGATATAGGCCGGAATTAAAGTTTTTTGCATTTTAATGAAAATAATTTTTTTAGCGAATAAAAAACACATTTTTCATTTTTTATTAATTATTTTGATAAAGAGAACATCAAGCTATTAAATATAGATAATATAAATCCATTTTCTCTATTATTTCGTTTCCCTAATATCTAGGTCTAAAGTCAAATATTCCTTAACTGGGCCGTTATGAGTTCGGTGTACCTTAATATTAATATTTCGTTATTTTATGAGATCAAATAGCACTAGTTTTATTTTTTAGCATTTGCACACACGATTTTTTTTTATTGAGTTTAATGCGTCGACAACTAATGGTCATTGACATGGTACAGTGAATTTTTACAGTCAGGGACCTAGTGTAGTGTGTGTGTGTGTGTGTGTGTGTGTAGAGTTGTCTTGATACGTAGCAAAGTCGACGTATTGTCTTTGCTAAGAGACGCTAATTGTATCCGAACGTCTGCGGTCCCTCCGGTGAGTCCCGATCGCACAAGGATAGAAATTATTTTCATTTATTAATTTTTAATAAACGAAAATTTCTCCACCTAGATGAGATTCGAATTCACGACCTTTAGGTTCAAAGGTAGGCGCTCTTACCACTGAGCCACAAAGGGAGTTAACACATACGAATTAAAAAAAAAGTGTATGCATATTTTGTAATATCTACCAAAAAAAGCCAATTCAATATTTTTATTTTATGCAAATAACTTTTATCCTTGGATTATTAAGTAATCTTTTTTGTTTAAAATCACATTAAATGTTTATAATGAAACTATTAAAATATTTTATTTTCTACATTTTAGTAGATCCTTTCGTTTTAAAAGAGCCAATACAACAAAATTGTCCCAGATCTCCTCCAGGGCCCTATTACAGACCGTATGATCTACATTCCTGTCTGGTGTTTAACAAAGATCTTCAAGCAATTTGTGATAAAAATAATGATCAGAAAACTTCCTGTAAGTATTTTTTGATATTTTGGTACAAAAAAGGTTTATAACGAAACTGTATATCAAAGACGTCTATATTTTCAAATTATTTTCGATTATGCAGGTAAGTCGGAAGAACAGAATGAACCAAAGTTTTGTTATTTTAAATATAATAACACCCTAATTTATTCAATATTTTTAAATATTTTTTTTTAAATATAAACAGTTTGTAAAAGGTTTTATAACGGGAAAAAGGAGATGGACAAAACCATCAAACAACGCAAAGCGAAAAACTGCTGAGAAAACAAAGCAGGCAGAACAAACAGCAAAAGGATCGCCAAAACCACCGGCGATCATACTGAAATCGGTGAGCGAACACCAGAAAATATTGCAAAAAGTTCAGACAAAAAAATCGTCTCAGTAAATAAATTTGCAAAGTCCGGGCTTTCAATAGCCATTCATCCTAAAACAAGAGATGATTATCTAAGAAAATCACATCCATAACGTAACACAGACACAACAACTATCATGAATGAACTAGCCAACAAGGGAGTTGAAGCTACTTAGGTAATCAACATGATTTCCAGAAAGGAGGATAAAAAACCACTTCCTCTGTTCATGGTAACATCAAAGAAAAGACAGCAAAATCAAAAACACTTAAGATCTTCATTATATAAGAATTCATGTAGAAGACGAAATAAAAAACAAAAAGGAGGCCATCCAATGCTACAATTGCGAGGGATTTTATCACAGCTCAAAAGCCTGTCATTATGGCGCGAAATGTGTCAAGTGCGAAGAAAGCCACATTAGTAGCGAATACGGCAAAGACAAGGAAACCGAACCAAAATGTGCAAACTGCGGAGAAGCACATACAACCAATTACAGAGGATGCTCAAAGGCACCTAAAAAGAAAACTGCCCCAATACAACAACGAAAGGGCAGACCGATAAATAGCAAACCACCAACAAAGGTGTTAGCTACGCGCAGGCCACCAAAAAGCTTGCAAACGAAAATCCTGCAGCCACAAACGAAGCCGCAGCATTAATCGCGAGCTTCAACTCGGATTTTAATGCAAAGATGACCTAATTCTCCATGATGCTGGAGAAAATGATACAAGTGATGGCAGTAATAAGTAGCATTGGACAAATATGCTTGCACACCAATCGGAGGATATATACACAGCTGATACTCCAACAGACCCGAGTCTGTACGCGGACGACACAGCCATAGCAGCTAGCAGTAGAGATTGTAACCTAGCTGCTAGCCACCTATAAAGTGCTCTGAATAGATTCCAAAGATGGTGTATTAAGTGGAAAATCGCCCTCAACCTCGAAAAGACACAGGCTGTCATGTACAGACACCGGAGAAGTAGACCAGACAGGATCACCATTGCCAACACCCCTGTAGAATAAACAAACGAGGCAAAATATCTCGGAGTAATACTAGATAGAAAGCTTACTTTCACAGAGCATGTAAAGCAAGCAGTCTTCAAAGCAAAAGCCCTAAGATGTCAACTATCTTCGCTAATAGGCAGAAAGAGCAAACTTCGTTTCAAAACAAAAATTGAAGTAGCTAACAGCATAATACTACCCTCACTAACATATGCATCTGCCGCATCGGGACACACATGCAAAAGCAATAGAAAGAAAGTCCAAATAGCCCAACATTGACTAATTAGAAAGGCATTAAATATACCAAAATACCAAAAAGATATGTATTTAGAGACTCTGGCCAGAAAAGTATCCTAAGGACTATGGATGAAAGAGCCTACAACATCTTCAACGGACTCAGAAATCACCCCAACAGGATATTATCACTCCACTACGACATCAATACAAGAACAGTGCACAGACGACCGAAACAACAATTAACTGGATATAGGGAAGAAGAATAAAAATGAAGAAATGAGATAGTCACAGAGGAGTCAAATCAACGATTTTAGACAGTAAGCATAAAAAATGGAACCGAACTGCTGCAACCAATCAAGAGATGGTAGGTTGGATGAGTTTGGATGGCTGCAGTAGTTTGGGCACAGTCTGGCGAGACTAAAACGATAGTATATAAGACCAATATACACCGGAGTGTGTGAGGAAAATATACACCAGGGAATGCACACCCCAACACACGCACACGTAGTAGTAGTTTAGATGTAGTAAAAAATAAAAAACCCAAAAACAAACATATACACGGAGTGTGTGAGAGCAACATACAATTGGGAATGCACACTCCATAGCTAAGTTAGTTTAGTAGTAGTAATTAAGATAAAAAACAAAAAACCGCTCACTGTCTAAACAAAACCATGTCTTCTACAGAACATCGAATGTCATATGCTGTTTCGTCCAAAATTTAAAAAACCCTACTAAAATGTATAAAAGGCCCGTCAGGCATAGGCCCGTCAGGCAGATCGTATGCTGATCCTATCGAGAATTCCGAGCACCGAGGTCATGTGCGGCATACATGGGCCCGGTGGCCGGACCCTACTCGGATGCTCAGACGGCGAGGAGAACAACATTTATTTTGCCAAATCGTCGGCTGAACGTACGAGCACACACGGTTTTCAGACAGAGTCATCAGCCCAGGCTGGTGGCTGTCTGTACGGAACACACACTTTTTCTATTCTATGGACACCAGTCCCGATTGCCAAGTTAGAGTAAATTCTATAGTCAGTAAAGTGAATAGGCAGAAAAGCCGATATGTGTGCTACCCCTACAGTTAGGTGGCTTAATCAAAGTCAATAAAAACAGAGAGTGTCCTATTATCCAAGGCACCCAAAGTAACTTTCAGGTCATAAGCCTCCTCACGTAAGTCACACGGTGGGGAGGGGTGGAAGAAAAGCCTGTGTGTCAGATAGGTACCACTTCAATAGCGAAGTGTGACTGGTTTGATATACACATGTTCCTTAGGGGCAGGGTTGATCACATCTGTGTGTGTGAAAGGTTTTATAGGTCTAAAGTTAATAATTTTCGAAACATTAACACTTTTCCGATGCAGTAAAATGTTAGTAAAATGCTAGTAAAAATTAGTTCAAAATAATATTTACCTAGCTAATAACCTATATTTTTAAATACATTGTTAACTATGCTAATAAATGTTCAAAATATTGCCATTATGTTTAAGACACAGTCGTATACGGTTAATAAGGGACTGTTGAACGTCTTGTAGCATATCAGATCCAACGCTGGCAAAGGCATTTTGTATACAAATTTTTATATTATCAAGCGTTGTGGGCTCGTCGTCGTACATTACATTCTTGATGTACCTCAAAAAAATAGTTCAGTGGAGTAAGTCATGGACATCTTGGGGTCCATTCTAAAAGTACCACCGTATCCAATTCAACTGTTGCTGTAGTTATTATTTAGCACACGTCTAACACTTTTTGTAGGATGCGATGGTGCCCCGTCATTTTGAAACATCTTCTTCTTCTTCTTAGCCTTCTGTCGTCCATGTTTGGACAACTCCTTGGACAACTTGGACAACTCCTTGGCCTCTCCCAACTCCTTCCATCGGTCTCTATTCTGAGCAACATATTTCCAATTTGTTCCGGCTATTCCTAATGTCATCAACCCATGTCATCTGTGGTCTTCCTCTTGGTCGTTTACTTTCGTAAGGTTTCCAATGTTGTATTGTAGTATTCCAACGTTGGTCTTTCTGTCTAGCAGTGTGGCCCGCGAAACTTCCTTCAAGTTTTGCAATTTTTATTGTTATGTCCTCGACTTTTGTTTTGGATCTTACCCAGTCGTTCCTCTTTTTATTTGACAGTCATATACCTAACATTGCTCTTTCCATTGTTTTTTCTGTTGAGGCTAGTTTATTCATGTTTGCTTTGGTTAGGGTCCAGGTTTGACATCCATATGTTATGATAGGAAGGATGCATTGGTTGAACACTTTGCTTCTCAAGTATTGGGGTATTTTGGGGTTCTTAAGTATCCAACTAAGTTTTCCAAATCCTGCAGGATTTTGAAACATATTTCGTCTAATTTCCAAGGAAACATCCTCTAGCAAGCCAAAATATGTTTTTCTTTATAATTCTTCAAACTGTCGTTGCATTTAACTCTGTGTGATTGCTTAATTGGCGCGTACTTACCTACTTGTGGATTCTCTATTACATGTACCATCACTAGAAATTCATTTTCATTCGCTAAGCCTTGTTGAATAGTTTTAAATACTCCACATTTCCCGAAGGAACAAAGCGGTTTAAAAGTTTTTTGAAGGTTCTTTTTGATAGATGTCTTCTGTGCGGATATCTCTAACTATTAGACCAGAGCGGATCTGTGAAAAAACGAGTAAATTGGAATGTGAGAGGTGGCATTCGGATTTTTGTAGAAATAGTTAGGTGATAACTTCATAATTAACTTATCCTTACTTCCAAATAGGTCAGGAACGTTAATAAAAATTTAAAATATTTAAAAGTTGCTAAAAACATCGAGTGTTTCTCTACTTTCCTTTGGAGGTTTTTTATTATGCTATAAAGATTTTCCAGACGAATTATATAGGTCTTAAGTGCAATCGAAGTGGTTAAAAATATTAAATAAGAAAAGGCTCGTTTCCCCCCTTGTTGTAGTTATTGCTATTTTTCAGCAAGGGCAATAAATTAAACTATTATTAACCAGCCAGCCATTAACATTACAAATGTCATGTTAACCAATTCTTCAGTTGAAAAATTCATAGTTATTTAAAATATAAAAAGTTGTTACAAAAAATGCAACTACAAAAATATTACCTACTAACATTTTTGTGACACAAGTAGGTATATTCTATTTATTTTAATAAATATGTTACATATACAGGGTGTTTCAAAAAGGTATGTCATAGATTAAATCACGTATTCCGGGGATAAATTGATTGAATCCAACTTACCTTGGTACAAAAGTGAACACAAAAAAGTTACAGCCCTTTGAAGTTACAAAATAAAAATTGTTTTTTTTGCATTATCTCCTAAACTACTTGACATTTTGTAATAAAAATGAACACGTTACTTCCTTGTTCTGAAAGCATTTTTTAAACAAAAGAAACAATAAAATCTAAGCGCACAGAAAAATTTTAAATGGGTGTGCACGTGCAGCCCTAAATCCCTCCAAACCTTTGAGCACGTTTAAATCAAATGAATTTTGTGGCATCATTAGATTAACACAATATTTTTAAAAAAATTTTGCCTCCTATCACTTTTTTCAAAAAACAGTTTTTATTGAGTTACGGCCCTTTTCATTAACCTTTAAAAAATTACGTGTAACTAAATAAATGGCTTAAATGAATTAACGAGTACAAAAAATGTCTATAACCTTTATAAATATGACATTACAATAAATGTTTAAAATGACCTCAATTTTCTTCAATACACATTCGGTATCGTTTTAATAAGGAAAACCGAATGCGCTGAAAAATCATATTTTTCTGACGAAATTGATTTGCAGCTTCAATTATTTTAACCCTCAATTATTGTTTGTCCTCTATTGTTACAGAATACACTTTCTCTTTCATAAACCCCCAAAAGCAAAAGTCCATGGGGTTAAGACCTGGACTTCCGGGTGGCCAAGAAACAGGTGCGTCATGACCCCTTCCAATTCACCGACCAGAATAATGCCTGCCAAGGTATTCCAGTACTTCATTACTGTAATGCATTGGAATGAAATCTTGTATAAAACACATATTTTGCCGTATTGCAATATTCCCTTCTTCCAAATACTCTTGTAAATCGTTTGCCAAGAATTGCAAATAATTATCACCATTTAATTTGTTGGGAAGAAATACTGGTCCCATTAGATTGTTATCCACAATTCCTGCCCAAACAATAACTTTGAAAGTCCTTTGGTGATGAGTCGTTTTTTTGGCGTGAGGATTTTCGTTGTCCCAAATGTGCTCATTATGATGGTTTGTTATTCGATTTCTACTGAAGGTAGCCCTGTCGGTAAACAAAATATTTCTAATAGAATTAACATTTCGAGTATTTTCTATTAACAACCAATCGCGAAATCCAATCCTTTTAGGATAATCTTCAACCAATAACCCTTGAACCGTTGTTACGTGATAGGGTTTAAGCAGCTGATCCTTCAAACGCCTCTAAACCCTTGCGTGAGGAACATTTAGTTGAGCAGCTATTACCCTTATACTTGTTCCGGGGACTTCTTCAATGATTTCTAAAATGTCTTTATCAGTTGCATCCATTATTGGACGACCACTATTGCCAGCAACTTGCGGATGGAATGTACCCGTTTCCCGTAAACGACGATCAAGGGTCAGAAATAATCGTCTATTGGGTTTATTTCGATTGAAGTATTTTACTGTATAACGCCTTGCGGCTACTTCACTATTTCCTTGACATTCACCTACGATATTCCCGATAGTTTATTGAAATCATAATTTAATCTGATCCAACTTACCCAAAATTAAATGCATATCTGTCATTTCCTGAAATGTATAGGCCAGTGTAATATCAAAATTTTTAATATTAATCTTATTCACACAATAAATGATATTTATGTAACTGTTTATAATTATTGTATCCGTAGAAACTAATTGTAATTTTATGGCTAACTAGGAAAAAACTAGTTTTTCGAAAAAATGATAGGAGGCAAAAAAATTTAAAAATAATGTGTTAAACTAATGATGCTACAAAATTCATTTGATTTGAACGTACTCAAAAGTTTGGGGGGATTTAGGGCTGCACACCCCCCTTAAAAATTTTCGGCGCCCTTAGATTTTCTGGTTTCTTTTGTATGAAAAATGCTTTCAGAACAAGAAAGTAACGTGTCCATTTTTATTACAAAATGTCAAGTAGGTTAGGAGATAATGCAAAAAAAAACAATTTTTATGTTGTAACTTCAAAGGGCTGTAACTTATTTTGCGTACACTTTTGTACTAAGGAAAGTTGAATTCGAGCAATTTATTTTGTTCCCGGAATGCGTGATTTAATTTATTACATACGTTTTTGAAACACCCTGAATTTAACATTTATTTGTTTGAAAGCATACTTTCTACGTTCTCAGAATCAGTAATTTTAGAACTCAAATTAACCACTTTGTCAGCAAAGTTCTAGAATTCTTTATAGGTATTTTTTCTAGAATATCGTATTAACCCATTAATGACCAAAATTAAATTTTTATCAAAATTAAAAAAAAACTTCAGAATGAAATAAAGAGAGGTTGATTTTATTAGAAATGTGCAAAATTTACGTTTTTTTTTTCTTTGTAACTGTCTTTTTTTTGACGTATGATATACCATACGATGGGCAATGAAGGACACAATATTTTATAAGATATGTTTTATTTTAAAATATTTACAACGTGTGATATTTGACAAAACATTTCTCGGGATGAAGTCCTACATTACATTTAATGCATCGATATTTGGCACACTTGCCACATTTGCCGCACCTTCGTTGTTTTTTAATTTTTTTCCACCAAATGACCCACATTATCCAAACGAATTTCATCAACCATGTTTTAAAGATTTTGGACGTACTCCACGTGGTGTTGAAATATCTGGAGCTGTCAGCAGGTCTCCACAATTCGTCTGTAAAATTCTAATAAAGAAATTGCCTCAATGTTGCGGTAAAGAAGCCACATGTTGACTATTGCCCCATTCAAGCAAAATCTAAATATCGCCCAATACCATAGCTTATTATTATATTATAGACTTAAATATTAGTTGCCATAGTAACTTCATTATTGTCATTCCAGCGAACAAGAGTGAGCTGATGTTCTTCGCTATATAGAGCGTGGGAAGTTCCACGAATTTCTTTTCTTAGTTCTTTGAGTGGGGCTTTTTTAATTCTGTCTTTTCTAATTGTGCCGATACAGTGTATCTTTTCATCTCTCAACCGTGTCAGTAAAGGTAAAGATGTAAAAAAATTATCAATATAGATAACAGATTCTTGTGGTAAAAACCCTATACACAACTTTCGGTTACGGAACTTCCTAATGAGTTGCCCTGTAATTTATCTTCACTTCCAGTATAGGGAAGAAATTTTGCAAGGTAACCTTTACTGGTCGCAACACACCAAAATTTATATCCGTAACGGATGGGTTTTCCTCGGATAAACTGCTTCATTAAATGATGCCCATAATACGGCTCCATCGCTTCGTCCACTGAAAAAACTTCCGTTCACTGGCTGGAGGTAATAATGAAAACGTTCATTTAGATGGTTAATTAGGGGTTGAACTTTGAATGCTTTATTGATTTGTTGGTACAACGTATTATCGTGAAAGTGTAAAAATCTATGAATCTGTTCAAATCTGTTTCGACTCATAGTATTACTTACTAGATGTGAGTGAGAGTCCCCTCGACATTCCCAATACATTCTTCTAGAAGGCAGTGGATGGTACCCAGAGAGAATAAGGATGCCGAAGTATTTATATAAATCATCAACGGACAAAGAGAAAGGCAGGGTTTTGTCTGAAGCATACTTTACCGTTTCTTTGCAAAGATAGTCCATAAATTTTTTATCAAAGAATAATTTAAACACATTGATTGGCTTCAAATTTTGTTGTCTCCATTCAGTTAGTATATAGTTCTATATTATTTTTGAAAACATCATTTATGGCTCCTTTCTCTAGTTCTTTTTCTTCCCACTTACGATCGATTCTTTCATAGATTTTTTTCTGTTTTCAGAAGTTTGTGAAATTTCTGCAACCTACCTTTTTCTTTTCTTACCTGATTCGTGAGTTTTAGCCACAGTTGCATTTGACATCACTGTTTTCTCAATTGTTGTATTTTTTCGAGAAACAGCTGTAATATCCATGCTTTGAGAGGCCAATACTTTGAAAAGTGTAATTGACTGGTCTTCGTCATCACTTCCGGCATCGTCTCTGTCAGAATCATTTCCATCATTTGGATAATACAACGTGAGTTGAACTTCATCACACTGGTCAATTTCCTTAGCCAAAGTATCATCATCTTCTAAACTCTCATATATTTTCAACAATTCCTCTGCATCTTTGGGATTATTAGGATCATATCTTTTCGTCATTTTTTTCTAAAACAGAAACAATATTGATTAGTTACCATAAGTGCCCAGCGTATTATATATCATACGCAAGAATCAAAGATCTTCAAAATACTCACCAGTATAAATTTCAACACTATTTATATCACTATTGGATATTTAGAAGCCTTTGTAGTTGAAGAGTACAAAAGATTTTTCAAAATAAGCCAAGAAAGTCATACAAACTCTACTAAAATGAAAACGGTGTACTATAATATAACCTAAGAAAACTTGGCGCAAAACTAATCACTCTTCACCGCCAAGCGGTTTTAAATTTCTCATTTTATGATAAACAGTTACCTTCTATCATCTACTCTGTACTAACCTATATTGGGAAAACAGCTAATTTATACTTTTTTTTCTGACTAGTAGATGGCGAAATATGTAGCAGTGTCTCACGTATTACATAAAATACGGTGGGCATTAATGGGTGCTTATTCGTCATTCGTATCTTCGATGAAATTCTAGAACAAATTATTGTGTATATCAACTGCTTGGCTCCTTTAAATAGACAGTAATTAGACGAGTGATACTCATATTATTGTCGGTGATAAATAGTAGTGTACCTATTTATAATTATTAATGAGATATTTGGTATTTAGTGAGTTTATTTTGTAGTCGAGTTGTAACAAAATTGTAACAAATTTTTTTTATATTGCTCCACTTTGGGCGCTACTGTAACAAATAGTAGCTAGATCACTTGGGACCAGGTCCCTGATGTTATAAGATCTGTAGAGTAGTGTGGAGATAAGTTCGAAACTAAATTAAAATAGAAGTTGAAACTGAATGCAGTTCGGCTAGCTGGGTATGCTTGAGACTGGCCAGTTGATACTCAAGGTAGGGTTAGGCCTATTTGCATGCCCTGCGAAAACAGTAAAGAATAGAAAAGATGTAAATTAACTAAGAAAATATAAGAATAACCAAAACGAACTAAGAGTAAGTACTGAAAACCGGAATAAAGGAAAGAAGAATGATTTGGGCGCCAGGGAAGATGTTTACTGGACTCTTAGTCTAACAAACACTTCACCGTGTAACTTTATTGCTGCTGCTGACTATGTTTCTATAATTAGATATAACCTTATTAAATAAAAAGAAGGTTTAATAAAACAGAGTCTTACTTAAAACCCAATTTAATAACAATAAAATAGAAACCTGTAAACCTCGTAATATACAATTTAACTTAAATACCCTTATAATATACACTATTATTGACCCCTTTTATATATACAATATATTTACATTTAATAATCTACTAGAAAAGTATCAACTTATTTTATGAAGTTTTATTTATGAATTAAAGCAAAAATTAATGACAACCAACATTTGACAATTTAAACAACTATAACCCCTCCCTATAACACAATATATCAGTTTGACAGTTTCCAAATTGATTCCAATCAGATAACCTGTAGATATATTTAAATTGGTCTGTCCAGAAAGGAACAGATACAAGATGAATTGGTGATGTTACAAGTAGGGCTGTAGAAATACAAAATAGACCTTTGTGCACAAATGATCTTACAAAAAACAATTGTATTATGATCCACCCCTACCCTGTTATAACTGATACATATATAATATATTTAAAAGATTTAATGATAAAATAAACAAATGATATTGAGAAACAAAATTGAACGTTATATAACTAATGATACGAAAATATGAGTTAAGAAAATTGACTAAGATTATTATTAAGGTTTTGTTCGTTGACTGATTAAAGTTTAAACAAAATTTAAGGAAATTATTTTAAAATAGTAGGAACAATTATTATAAAGGAACCTGACTAATCTCAAACTGAGAAAGTTCTTCTTCCGGATGCTTACGTCACTGGACTTGTAAGGTTGAAACTAGAAGTACACTCTTCTAGTAGTTAACTGAACTGCTACTCCAGTAACCGGGAAAAACCAAAAAAAAACTCCAACCAAACTACATGGACTCCATTACCCCAAATTCAAAATAATCCTGATTTGACTTTATAATCCTTCTTTCCTCCAGCGACTAAAAATAAAATCAAAGAAAGCTCTCATTAGCTTTATTCTGAGTTGATAAACAAAAAGGCGATTAGGACAAAAAAAAACTAGCCGAATGATGATAATTAGTGAAGGTTTGTACACTTTTTGTGACCTTGGAAAATTAATTGAAAACTATGTATTTATAAAAATAATGTTGGGATTTAACTATGAATATTTCAAAGAAGAATTGAAATTTAACATATCTTAACGAATATATTATAGGCACAGAGTAATGAAGGGTCTCCTTACATTACCGAATTGCTTGGATATTGATGAGAACGTGTACTTAGGAGAATTTCGAACAGAAAGAATTCTGAACGTGATTTGACTGATATAATTAAGGAAAATTAATTGGATAAATGATATAAATATGAAACTAGTAATGGTTAAAAAAAATCATTTACTTTAATTAAAATGAAACTCACCCAACGCAACACTATTTCACTAATTAAAACAAAATCTTCTTATCCCAAAACTTCTAAATTCAAAACAAAACGCCTTCTGTAACTTAAATAATTGACCTCTGAATAACTTAAAAGGTTTTTCGGCTAACTTGAAAACCACGTGCGTTGGCCGCTGGATTCAATCAGTCCTCTGTCCCGTTCAAACGCTGGATATAAAGTGCCTTCTTACACTTTTAAAATCGTTGGCTTCCGTCAGCTCCAAGGTAAACGGAAACGGCAGGTAGGCAGTTTGACCAATTGACAAACAATTGATAACCCCATTACATGTATAGTTGGTTGCATACCTTACAGGCAGAATTAAGTTATTTTAAATTTTCAGTAACGATAAAGAACTCTTATCGTTACAGAGTGAACTACGTGTACTTCACTTAATTCATGAACCTAATGAAAAACGTAAAAATATTTTTGTTGTTTTTTAGTATGTAGTCAACATTATTTTTAGTGTTTCCATCTATTGATATCTATTTCCACATCCGTGTGTGTTTTTTTTTTAAGAAAGACTTTATTGCATTAAGTTTATGGTTTTTGTAAATAGTCAAATTACTGTGTTACCTTTTTCATTTCTTGTTCCGTATCCAAATAATCCTAGACAATTTTTAATTTATTCGTAAGTATATTTAATTTTCTTGCGTTTTCAAATATATTTCCGTATTTTCAGGTATGCATGAAAACTACTTTAATGAAATTACCAGATGGCAGCCTTTTGAAAAACGGCCTTTTCCCTCTTCCGATATTGTAGACAAATGGGGTAAAATGATATTTAGAAGAAAAGGTCGTAGAAGTCATAGTTGATGAATATATTAGTAATTAGAGACATGCAAAAAAATTGGTTCATTTTAAAAATAAGATGTATTATAATATTTGATTAACAAGAATGTAATAAAGTTTTGTAAATTATCTAGCATATATTTGTATAATTGTAGTTTATTACAAATATTCTGTGCAGCCTAACATCTGGATCGATTAAAAATGTAATCAAAAAAATAGATGGTAAGAAACACCAGGCAATGGACTGGCTTAGACTCTTTATATATCTATGAGCTTTTTCTTTTCTCTATTAACCAAAAATTGTTTACATAGTTTTTCTCTCCATGACATTTTTCCACTCTATTTACTTTTCTTTTTGAATTATGCGAAGTCCTTAATGGCAAATGTGGTCGCCTTCCAGTTCCAATTTCAATATTTTTTGTTCATCTAGCCTCTCTCACATCTGTTTCTCACTTATGGAATTAGCTTTATGTTAATTTAGTATGGATACATTTTTTCCAGGTTTCTCTTTGGCGGTCACTTTGGTTAATATTCTAGCACAGCATAGTAGGTATATCTGTTCATTTATCAATACATTTTTTTTTGTCGTGACACCTTACATGAAATAACCTTTAAGCTCTGGCAGGTTAACAGTTAAGATTATTATGATAATATCATTCCTATCATGTAAGAGGTAACAATGAAAAAAACGGGTATGGCGGTCCAGTGGGACTGCCGGTAGAAGTTATACTTCTATACACGCGTTCGCCGTTACAAATTTATATGGAAGTCAATCTGCACAATAATTACATATGTAATGCTATAGGTAAGAGAGAGCAGAAAGAGAAAAAGAATTAGGTATATAGGTATATGGTTCGGTACTCTTTTGTCCGAGGGTTGGGAAACTGGCCCTAAAGGCGAAGGAACCTCAGTAGAGGTCAACGGCATAAGGATGTAGAAGGCCGAGGACAACCACTACATTAAAGATTCCATTGAATAGTCCTAGTATAAAATCGTATATAGTAATGCTCACAACCAAATACGATTCCGGAGTAAGTTCCCCAATCGGATCTCCGGGGGGGGGGGGGGACAGTTACATTAAAGATTCCATTGAATAGTCCTAGTATAAAATCGTATATAGTAATGCTCACAACCAAATACGATTCCGGAGTAAGTTCCCCAATCGGATCTCCGGGGGGGACAGTTACATTAAAGATTCCATTGAATAGTCCTAGTATAAAATCGTATCCCAGATAGCACAAGTACGTCCCATGGACGTCCGAAGGATGTACCTCACTAAATGTCCGGACATCCCACGGATATCCGTTTATATAATTTGGACGTCCCCGGGACGTCCAATAAGACCTAAATGTTACCAAAAAGTACGTCCCCTGGATGATCAAATGGATGAAGACTTGCAAACCGTTTCACAAAGATATTTTTAAGCAATAGTGCATATTAACGTGTTCAGAAGTGGATTCATAGTAATGTACCGTATAGCTCTCCAAAAATTTCACGACAAAATATCAGCAAAGTGTGGATTATTCATAATTTTTATCTTCAGCATCATTGCCGGATGCTGTAACTACATCAAACACAAAATCTTGTTTAAATACTGATGTCGGTCCACTAAATAGTCATCTTGAATATTCAGAAATGTCATGGAATCCAGAAATGAAACAAGAGGGCAGTTCTGAAACTGAACACCTTAGTATGCAACCCAATGAAGATCTTTTAGTGATAGGGCAAAGAGGAATCCGAACGCAAAAGCCACTCCTCAAAAAGGGTTTCAAGGAGAATTGAAAAATGCACAGGAAAAAATAAAGCAGTACAACCCAAGTAGTCTTAATAAAAAAATGCGGTAATAAAAGATAAGTGAATAAGATACTTAGAGTTTTATTTTTGAAAACTATTGGGGTATGGCAAGCTCACAACGGCAAAGAGATTGAATCTTATCCTGTATGGTGGAAACTCCAATTAAACGAAAAAAGGCTGAGTCTATGCGAAAATCAAAAACCATTGAGCATTATATTCCATATAACAATGAAAAGGTAAAAGTTTGCCAACAATATTTAATTAAAACGCTTACGATATACGAAAGAAAATGCCCTAAACCAATAACATGGGTGAACAAGACCACAGAGGGAAAAGAAGCTCCAAAAATAAATTTCTTTCTAATCAAGTCTCTTTGGTAAAGAAATACATTAAACAACTACCGGCTGTTCTTTCGCATTACTGTAGGAACAAAAGCAATAAATTATATCTTCCAGCCGAGTTTGAGAACACTACAAATCTGTATCGGTTATACAAAAAATATCTCGTTGACTGTGAAAAACTAACTGAAATTGTATCACTCAGTAAGTTTCGGAAAAAATTTCGGTCAGATGTTCATATTGGTTTTCATCTGCCAAAGAAAGACAAATGTAATCTTTGTGAGAAGATTGAAGTATTTAAACAAGAGAAAGAAAAGAATACAGAATCCTACAATCAACACATTAAAGATAAAGAAAACTGCCTTGAAATTTGTTTGAAAGACCAAAATCTTTCAATAGAAGGATCTGTGCTGTGTGTCAGCTTTGATCTGGAGAAACATTTTATGAAAGCGGTTCTGCAAATGTTTTTGTTACTTATTAATCAGATGCAACAAGAGGCTGCAACGTAATTTATAATATTATATATAATATTATAATATTTTACATGTATTTAAAAAAGAAAGATATTGAAGCCACACATGAAAAAATTAATCAATATTGCGACAGCTGTTCTGGACAGAATCGTAATAAAGCAATGCTGGCCATGCTATCCTACTTCATCGATAAAAGTGCCTTTATAAAGAATATAAAAAAAAACATTTCTACATACAATTCCCTGTAACCGCGCTATTATGATCGTTTCACTTCTCGCAGGCACGACTGTATCTTCTTTAACGGCTGCTTGCACAGTGTTGTCATTATGTGGATGAAGAAATACCTCCTCGTTACCAACTTTGATTCTTCTTCTTTTTGTGCCACTCCTATCGGAGATTGGAAATCATCAAGGCTATTCTGACCTTGTTTACGGCTGATCTAAAGAGTTCATTAGTGGTGCAGCCAAACCACTCTCTCAAATTCCGCAACCATGACATTCTTCTACGGCCTGGATTTCGTTTTCCTTCTATTTTTCCCTGCATTATATTTTGAAGTAATGCGTATTTATGTCCTCTCATCAGGTAACCAAAATATTCGAGTTTTCTTCGCTTTAGCGTTAACAAAATCTCTGGGTCTTTTCCTATTCTTCGTATTACTTCACAGTTTGTTATTCTTTCAACCCAACTAATCTTCAGCATTCGACGGTAGCACCACATCTCGAAACTTTCAATATTTTTCATGTTGTTCTGTTTGAGAGTCCAGGCCTCTACACCGTATAATAGCGTGTTAAATACATAGCCTCTCAGCATTCTTAATCGTAGAGGGATGCTTATATTTCTGTTGCAGAAGAATTTTCTCATCTTTATGAAGGTGGCCCTGGCAATTTCGATACGTCTTTTTATTTCACTGTTTTGGTCTCCAGTTTCATTTATTAAAGTTTCCAAGTATTTGTAACTTGATACTTTTTCAACTTCAGTGCCGTTTATACTAATATACGCTGGTTGTGTCATGTTTTTACTGAAGACCATATACTTGATTACCTTATTCTTAAAATCCAATTGGAATCCGTGTATATTCATTACGTCCATTCCTAATATAACATCCTCTTCGATGTCAGCAACTATAACAGTATGGACGAACTTTTCTGCTCCAATTTCTAATTGTATCTGGATTTCTCCATGAATGTTGACATTTTTACCCGTAGCAGTCAGAAGTCGCAACCTCGTTGGTAACAATTTCTTACGGCTGTTTATAACTGTCGGGCGTATAATGGTTCTAGTCGCTCCGGTATCCACCAACAACGTATGCTTTTTACCATTTATTTCTCCATCTACATATACACTATCTTCATGACATTTCAAAGAAGCTATGAGTATGAGAGGGTTTTGGAAAAGTTCTGGGTCGAAGCTGCCCCCCCCCCCCCAAGGCCGACCCGTTCTAGTTTTCCTGATGGTGAGATTCTTGATTTGCGTCTTACCTAGGGTGCTTACAGGAACTTCGTACGTGTCCTATTTCTCCACAATTCCATTATCTTATGGTCTTCGTTTTCTTATATGTCATGCTTTTTATCTGCTGGTCAAGTTTATCTTCATCTCCTTCCTTTTACAGTCCTAACTTTACTGTACCCGCCAGAGGCCTGAGTAGCCGACTCGTATTCGAGGGCGGCGGATAAGACATCAACCAGCGTCTTGTGACGAGCTAATCGCAGTATTATCTGCATTTTATGATCACGAAGACCATCAATAAACGTTTGAACAGCCAACTTTTCCATCATGTCTTCGGGAACTGTTGGATAAGCATATCGTAGTAATCTGGCAATATCTACCTGATATTCTTGAAGAGCCTCATCTTTCTTTTATCTCTGATTTTTAAGCTGAGACTGATATACATGTTCCAAAATTTTCGTGGCCATATCGCATATTTAACCTCTTCTTAATTTGTTCGAAATCATCCGTCTCCTCTACGGCTATGGTCCGAACACATCTAATGCATATCCTCGAAGAGCGATAGTCAGGTTTACAGCCTTTTCTTTTTCAGACCATCCGTTCGCTCTTGCAGCTGATTCGAACTGTTTCATGTAGTTGTTCCATGACGATTTTCCGTCGAAAGTTGGGAAGTTGACATGAACAGAACCTCCACTTCCTTCAAATTTCGGCCGTGTTTTCAACTTACATTTCGTCTCGTCTTCTTTTGTCTCTACTGTAATTGGATTGTTTCCTCTCTCTGCTGTACCTGTTCCCTCCATCTTCCTTTCCATCTCTTTCATCTTTTCTTCGAAGGCCGACATATTGGCAGCAACTTGTTTTTTTAACGTAGACACTCTATCGTCGAGGGCAGACATGTGATGTCACCAGAAAGTTTGTTCGCTAATTTCGAAATCGACGAGATGACAGTAACATGTTTGTCTTCAAATATATAAGTTTCCTGGTCTAAACCCTCTTCTTTCAAAGCGTTCTTTAGTCGTTGAACTAAATCAGCCTTTTTTCTCGGTAGAAGCTAATTCTCTGTCCTTAATGCTTAAATCCGTAAATCCGCTTAAATCCGTAACTGTGAGCTCATAAATCGTAGTCATTTTCACAATTAATTTTATATATTTTTTTTTTCACTTCTGACACCAATGTTATATTTTTATTAATCTAATTTATTGTCTTTATTTATAATCAAAAGTTCTACGTTTATAAGACTTGCAAGTTATTTTAAAGTCTTTATTTGTACTAATTCATTTCACACTAATAATTACATAATTTGTTTATAATACGAGCGTTACATTTAAAACTCGGCGCCCTATTATCTTCTAACTCCACAATGAAAGTTCCGTTATATTTATACGAAAACAGTTGTTAGAATAGAATTTCTCGAAGCCCGTGGATGTTGACCTGGTTCCGGAACGTTTGAATAGTAGGGGACCGGTTTTATTACCTGGGATTTCAGCCAGCTGGCCGAAGGGTCGTAAAATCTAGAACATTCAGAATTAAAAAAGAATATTTACGAGACATATTATTATCGTAACAATTAAATTCTGATAATTTTTTTTTCGCATTGCTGACCTATTTCTAATTAATTACTGTATTAACGTTTTCTGGGAAATGTCAACGTTTCACCCATATACGGGGTATAAAAATAAATTTAATTTTTCATCTTATTTTTAGTAGTATTTATAGTTTAGATTGTTTTTTACATAAACAATAACACCATCAGTTCGTATTCCTGTATTTGAAATATATTGCAATCAAGGAGATGTAAAGTTTCCGTTAAAATAATAATTTCAAAATCAGATGTAAAATGACTTAAAAAAACGATAAATTCGTCAAAGTTTTTTTGGACGCTTCGGATATTCATATGCAGTATTTTTAAGGGTAAATTGCTATTTTTACTAATATGATTGAATTCTACTATTGTATTGATTGTTTGAGCTTTAATTTCATTGTTATTGATTTTAATCGGGAACTAATTAACACAGTGTTACTTGCTGGCGATACATAGATAGATTTCATAGATGTATGTGTATATGTATTGAAGTGAAAGAAACTAACGAAGGATATATTTATTATAACTTGAAAAATAAATTAAACAATACAAATAGTAAATAGTACTTACATTTACATTACACATTATTATTAAATCGCAAATCGTCTAAATTGGCATTTAAAAACATAAGAGTTTCCACTTTTCTTGTTAAGCGTGTTCTTCTTATATTTAAAATTAAACCAGATTTTGAACATGTGTTCACAAGGAACAGATGTTGATACAATATTACAATAGTAGTTAAGTTAGGATATACATGGGGATGGTTTTTTCACCACTGTAAAGGACAGTTCCAATCTTCATTAGAAATTTTTTGTGGGTAATATATCATCAGACAAATACATGTCGACTTCTTTTATATCTCTCGATACAGGTGTATGTTTAGAAGAGTCATGTCCAATTAATTCATCAAAAATACACCATGGACTTAAGTCATCTTTATCGGTTTCTTTTTCTTGTACTGGTTGATTTTCAATAGTACAATCTTCTTTTTCTTTAATTGTAGGAGTAACCAGCTTCTTAACTCTTTCTTTTGCTTTTTTAGCTTCATTTTTATCAGAAAATCACTGCATTTTAAATCGTTATTTGTCGTTATCAAATATACGGTTTCTCACTGGTAAGCCAACTAGTTGATGGTTGATTAAAAAAAACTACGTTTTGTGTAGACATAAACAGAGGAGCAACGAACACTTTACGTCGACGAGGACGATTAGTTAATCTGAGAGACTACTACAAAACTAAAAATAACTGCGACTCTTCCGGGAGGGTGGACCGTCGGGCGATCGATTGACGTTGAAACTAAAATAGCTAGGTATTCTGATTAATGAATGAGTTTCGATTTTCGATTGATCTGCATTTTCGATTTAAAATCTTTATTGATAGTTCGTCAAAGGAATTATTTATTGTAAATATTAAAATTAAGATGTCTTTTTCTTAGTCAAAATTATTGACCTAGTATAAGAATAATAATTTTATTTTCAAAAAATGCACATTTGTAGAAGATGCAGCTTTTATGCTTCACTTTCTGAATATTGCAATGATTGAGACTTCTCTTGATGCATTTATGTCCGTTTCGACTACTTCTACTACATGTACTGGCATACTGCCACCGCCACCCAAGCGTCAAAAGGTGACGGATACTTCTATTAATAAAAACATTAGTTTAGAACAAAACAAACAAATAGATATGGATTTACTAAACCTATGCAAAGACTAGTTTCATCCATTTTCCATAGTTGAAGTTTAAAAAGTTTGCAAGATAAAAGGTTTGCAAGATATAAACTGCCAACAAGAAAAACTTTGTCAGGTTCATTACGTCAAGAATGTTATATAACAACTGAGCAAATTATTAGAGCACAAGTTGTTAAAGAAGTAGAAAATATCTGTATTACTACTGACCTCTGGACATCTGGAGTAACAGAGTTACATCGCATGAACAGGACATTATTTAACCGAAAATTTAGAATTTAAAACGGTTTTACTAGGCTGCTGCCATTTTCTGGAAACCATAATTCAGAAAACATCGCTTTTGAAAGTAGTGAAATTATTAATCAGTGTGTTCTAAAACGAAAGTAAATTTTGCAGTAACTGATAATGCCTCAAATATGGTCAAAGCTATGTTTTGGAATGGAAACATTTAAATTATTTTGCTCATACGTTAAATTTATTGGCGGAGGACGCACTTAAATGCTGTAGTGTATAAATAGATAAAATAGAAAAAGTCGTTTTTTTTTCGACATTTCGACAAAAAACACATTTCAAAAAAAGTGCCTTATCTTCAGAAAGGCTTTTTAAGTATCAATTACAACATAACAAAGTTCCCAAACGGCCAATCCCAGACGTGGAAACTAGGTGGCACTTCACCTATTACATGTTAAAAAGAATGACCGAGTTAGAAGAGGCAATCCGTTCCACATTGGTATTAGTTAATACAGACTTGTCAAATCTAAATAATGAAGACTGGATTATTTGTTCTCAACTTTCCCAAATTTTACGGCCTTTTAAAGACATACCAAGTACAATGAGTGGCCAAAAATAGTTGAAGGGTAGTTCAGTGATTTTTATGGTACGCTGCCTGCAAATATCTTGCTATAAAATTTTAGAAAACGGTAACCTTACATCCATAGTATTCGACGTAGAATAATTACTAAAATCGGGTTTAGCAAAGAGATTTAGAGGGATAGAACAGAGTGGCACATTGTCATTATGTACATTTATGTATTCACGATTTAAAGTGCAGGGGGTTTCTGATAAAAATGAAGCTAAAAAAATAAAACAAAGAGTTAAGAAACTAATTACTTCTATAATTAAAGAAAAAGAAGATTGTACTATTGAAAATCAATCAGTACAAGAAAAAGTAACCGATAAAGATGACTTAAGTCCATGATGTATTTTTGATCAATTAATTGTACATGACTCATTTAAACGTACACCTGTATCGGGAGCTATAAAAGAAGTCGACATGTATTTGTCTAATGATATATTATCCAGAAAAAATTCGAACGAAGATTGGAACTATCGATTACAGTGATGGAAAAACCATTTGTGGTAAATGTGAGAATATTATCGCTGAAAATAGAACTGATAGACGAGGAAATATGGACAATAATAACAGCCTACGGAGTAAATGAAGACACAAAAAAGGAAGAGATGGATAAATTGTTCGAGGAGTTCCAAATGCAAATTGACCATGGGGAAGAAAATATAATTGTAATGGGAGATCTAAACGGCAGAGTCGGAAATAATAACAATGGAATTGAGGAATGCATGGGAAAGAAGGAGAAGAAATACTAAAAAAAATGATGAAAGAATAATAGAAATATGTATGGAAAATAAACTTAATAACAAATACAAAATTTAAACATAAAAAAGTACACAAATAAACGAAAGTACAAGAAAGCAGAAATGAAAAATCAATCACAGATTACTTTTTGGTAAGTAGCAACAAATGGAAAAAATACAAGACACGAAAGTGAAAAGAGCCTGAGAGATTGGCAGTGATCATCATCTAGTAATAATGAGAATGAGAACAGCAAAAGAAAGGGAAGAAAAGAGAAGAAAGGTAGTAAATGAAAAAGTAAAAACTACAAATTAAAAGAAGAAAGATATAAGAAGATATTTCAAGAAAAATTAGGCAATATTTTGAAAGGTAGAGCGAAAACTGCAAGTATAGAAGAAAAGTGGGAAAATCTCAAGACCAACTTAATCATAGCTGCTGAGGAAACTTGCGGGAAGACAAAAATAGCAAATACTAGCATTAGGAGAACTGAATGGTGGACGGACGAAATACGAAGGATAATAAAGAACAAAAAATAAAAATGGAAGAGATATCTAAGTACAAAGCGGCCTGAAGACTATGAGGCATATAAAGAAAAAAGAAAAGAAGTTAAAATAGCTGTGAAAACAGAAAAAGAAAGGTCATGGGAAAAGTTTCGACTAAAAATGACAAATAATTATAGGGAAGAGACAAGATTACAGAAATGCTCTCCAAATAAAACTCAACCGAGGGGTTGAGAGGAGGAGATACTGCAGAGATCCAACTGGAGAGGAAGATACTGCAGAGGAGGAATGGAGACAATTAAAAACAATTATAACGAAGTCAGCAGAGGAAACTGTCGGTAAAGCCAAAAGGTAAAGAAATGCGGAATGGTATGATGATGAATGCAGAACTGCAGTAGAGGAAAAAAGGCAAGCTAGGCTTAACCAACTTCAAAGAAACACAAGAAATAGCAGAGAGATTTATAACGAAAAAAGAATACAAGCGACTAAACAATATTTCGAAGAAAATCTAAATGCAGACAACGAAAATGATCAAACGAGACAATATATTATACGGCGGAGCTGCACATCGAAAATCCGAGTTATGAAGAAGTAGTTCAGATAATAAATAAACTAAAAAACAATAAAAGCACCAGGAACGGACGGAATTTCGGCAGAATTATTAAAGCATGGAGGATCCGCACTCTGGGAAAGAATCCATTACCTAATAACATTAATATGGACGAAGGAGCAAATGCCAGAGGAATGGACAGTTGGCCTCATACAGCCAATATATAAAAAAGAAGATAAGAGGGAATGCCAGAATTATAGGCCAATTACATTGCTAAATGTAATATACAAAATTCTTTCTGGTATAATCTACAATAGATTATTAGAATACTCCGAAAATATAATTGGTGATTATCAAAATGGATTCAGACCAAATAGAGCCACTACAGATAACATATTCATACTAAGAACGATACAAGAAAAAGCTTATGAATATGACATAGACCTATATAATATGTATATAGACTTTAAACAAGCTTTTCATAGTGTGAAAAGAGACAGAATGCTAGAAGACCTTTGTAATCTAGGTATACCTAAGAAATACATCAGCCTCATAAAAATGACGTTGCAGGGTTCAAAAGCCGCAGTCAGAGTAGAGGGAGAACTGACTCCCCTGTTTAACATCAACATGAGAGTGAGACAGGAAGATGCCCTATCAACCATGCTATTCAATCTAGTTCTTGAGGCAGTCATCAGAAAAACCAATATAACCGGCCATATAAACACCAAATCAGTACAAATTACTGCATATGCAGATGATATAGCCATCATTAGTAAGAATAAGCCACGACTAATGGAAGTGTTCAAACAAATTGATCCTGAAGCAAGAAAAAGAGGTCTCAAAATAAAGGAAGCAAAAAACGAAGTATATGACAGTCAAAAGAATAACTGACAATGAAAATAATATCACAATAGACAACTATACTATCGAACGAGTGGATGCCTTTACATATCTCTGCACAGAAATCAATCAGAAGAACTCCGTAAGTAGCGAAATTAATGTACGTATTTCCAGCGAGACGAAAACCTCGAATTCCTTGGGAAAAATATTCCCATGAGATTTGTTGCATAATCACGTTCATAAAATACCGCAAAATAATGTTTAAGAGGTCGCTTATACAAAAAGTGGTATTAATTGTGGTCCTAATTTATTCAACAGTTTAATATAAATCCATTTTTAGGTTGTGATAAGAGCCTCAAACAACTAAAAACAATGTTTTTAAATTAAATAAGCCCAAACTAAAGTATCAAAAACTGACAGAACAAGGTTTGGTGAATTCAATTGTCTGTTTTTGAACAATTGTGTGTTTTTGAGCCTTCAATCATCATTTTTCGTTTTTTTTTTCAGTTTTAAATTGTTTATAAGTTGAAAACGATCAACGTTGGAGAAAAATTACAATTAACCTTTTTTATTCAGATTGATCCAAAAAAAACTAGTTCGTCTCTGTCTCGCTACGAGAACGCACTGAAGAGAACTGCATGTTTTTAGAAATCCTTGATATTATTGTTTTGTTCGTAGATCGATGTTACTAAAAGATTACGTCAGGTCCACGACATTATGAATTATCTCTAAGAGTGTGGAGTTAGTAGATGCGCTAAAAAGAAGGAGAGTACAATGTAGTACAATATTGTAGTGCAGGTTTCAAGAATGAGTGATAGAATATCAATGAAATATGACTTGATAAAGAAGTGTTGAATGTTTTGTGCGTATATGCTCGTCAAACAGGTCTAAATAAGAATAAAAGAAAAACTTTCTATAAATTAGGAGACATACTGAGTGTTATTCCATCAGAGGAGAAAGTCATACTAGGAGGTGATTTTAATACACATGTAGTCCAATCCAACACAGGATATGAAGCAATACATGAAGGTCTATGGTCTATGGTCTACAAGGCAAAGAAAATGATATGCAAATATCCACGAATTTGTTATTTAATTATTGGAAAATTGGTTTTACAGCTTTAGGTCACATTCTTATAAGTTAATGGGAAGGTGCAGTATATCATTGATGATATTTTTGTTATATGATAGAGATTGTAACAGGGCGGCCTATATAATAATATAAATTTTTTTATTGATTAAATTTATAATAAGGATCGAAAGAGGTAGCTTGTCCAACACCAAGCTTCTTCTTGTGGTGCCTATCCGTTACAGATGTTGGCAACTAGCATGGCAATTTTAACTTTATTGACCGCAGCTCGAAATAGTCCTGAAGTGGGAAAGGAAAACCATTTTCGTAATTTCTGGAGCCAAGATATTCTTCATCTTCTTCGTGGTCCCCTCTTTCCTAGACCTCTCCCTGTAGTATAAGTCGCAGCAGGTTATATCTATAGTCGTTTGGCATTATATGTCCAAGATTTTCTAGCTTGCGCTGTTTCACTGTGAATATAATTTCACATGTCTTATCAATCCGACGTAGAACCTCAGTGTTTGTTACTCGGTCCACCCAGGAGATCCTCAGTATCCGTCTATAACACCACATCTCAAACACCTCGGGTTTTCCCATGGATGTCTCGGTTAGTGTCCATCATTCAACCCCATTGAGCAGCACTGTAAACACGTAGCATCTCAATAAACGGATTTTTGTTTTTAAGGGTAGGTCGTGGCTCTTAAATATCTTGCTCATTCTGACAAACGCTGACCTGGCGTCTCAATTCTCTGTTTTATCTCAACTGAGTGGTTCCATTGGTCGTTTATGGTGGTTCCTAAATAGTAGTAACGGGGCACTTGGAGTATTTGTTGCTGATCTACCAGTAATTGTCTCGGTGGAATATGCTTCTTACTGATGACCATGTACTTGGTTTTCTTGATGTTAAAATCAAGCCCGTACTCCTGACTGATTCTCCACAACTGCGTTACTAGTGTCTGTAAACCTTCTAGACTGTCTGCAAAGAGGATGGTGTCGTCTGCATATCTGATGTTATTCAGGCGCTCACTATTTATGAGAATACCCTCTTCGATATGCTCTAAGGCCTGGCTCATGACGTGTTCCGAATAGACGTTAAATAATAGGGGAGAGAGTTTGCAGCCCTGTCGTACTACTCTCTTTATTGCAACTTCCTCTTAGTTGGTCTTTCACCTGAATGGTTGCTGATTGGTTGTAGTATATGTTCTTGATTACTCGAAGGTCTTTGTTATCCAGACCAGTTGCCTTTAGTATATCCATGAGCTAATCGTGCTTGATAACCTACCTAATGCTACCGGAGGTAAAATATAACATATCATTTAGACATGTTTTTACGTAGATGACGAATCTGATATCTAAATAATTCTAGCTATGATAGTTTACAAGTAAATGTGTTTTTATTAGTTTCCAGAAGTAGAAACTCCCGATTTTATAGTTTTCTCCCATAACTTTCGTTGCTGAATCTGCCATCACTTTTTTTTTTTTTTTTTCGTGAATTTAGCATAGGGTTCAAGTCTATTAGCCGCATCAGTTTTTCTGTATTTATTGCAGTTTTGTCTGCACTAATCCGTGGACGAACAGATAGACAGGTCGCACAAAATTAAAGGATGGAGATGATTTTAAATATTTATTTTGATCCAATAAGGGGATATTGTATAAAGGAGCATAGAGCATATTGTACAATAGGTATTGAATAATCATTAGAAAATGATTATTATAGGGCCGACCTTCATTTTGTAATTAAAGTAGTCCATGGCATTTCCTGGTCATGGGCCACTAATAAAAATAAGTAACGGTTTAGTGTGAAAGTGCAGTACTTCATGGTGTTTCTCGAGTAAATACCAGACATCATAAGCAGATCCCAAAGTTTTCCAATGGGAAGATATTATAATACTAACATAAATATTCGATCAAGGCCAAGGGCACTAGACGAAGGTAAAACCCACGTGTCGAGAAAAATCAATAGATATGTTGGATATTCTAACTTACGAATATATAATTTAATCTTCAAACTACTGAAGACTTATCTCATACAACTATGGGAGTTACCAGCTGAAGTAGCATAAGTGTAAAAACATATTCCACAAAAGTACTTCTTGGTATAGAGCCTCATTTTCCTTGTTTTTATATTCCTATATACTGTATAATACTTCTGTATTTTTCTTTCCACCTATTTCGCCAGTTCGGGCATTTATCTGATTCCGAAAAAGTTCTTACATTCCATGTTCATTTTTTCTCAATTTCAGTCTTTGTCTATCTGTATTGCTCGTGAACAATTCGTATTTAAAATGTCAGTAGGAAACAAAAACCGTCAAATGATATATTAGTTTTCTACTTTCCTTAGTAAACCTCTTCTTTTCAGATGTTTTAATGCACATTTAGCTGCGGTACACTTGGCAATACGGTAATTACGTCCAATACCTTTAAACAAACCTTTCCCAAATACTTCCACAGTAACTCTAACTCGTCTTCCATCGGCCAACTTCTCTGGTTTCCCGAATTTGGCCGTTTCTGGTTCGAGTTCCAAGAGTTCTCTAATGGGTGATTTGGGTACTTTATTGCTAAACTGTTCGATCTCTGGTTTCATCATTTTATAGTACACTTTCCACACAGCATCTAACGACATTCCAGAATCTAAAAATATTGCACCTGCTACAGATTCAAAGACATCTCCCAAGGCTTTAGGAACTTCTACATCTTCTATTTCCTCACATTCGGTCTCTACAACCAGGTACAATTCTTCTACTAAAGAATGCCCACTCTCTTCTTGTAGTCTTATAAATCTCTCCACAACCTAAAAATATTAAAAAGTGTTATTATGGAATTAACACAATTCAAAGAAGTTTTCTCTCAACGTATTAAGAAACATCTGCGCGATTGAAAAAATATTTTTAAATATATATCTTAGCAAAACCAAAAATTATAAGATAAGGTGTATTCACATTATATAGTACTGCAATAAGTGAAAAGTCGGTAAATTTCCATAACTGTGGATATATAACCCACCTTGACACTTCAGTACTTAAACACACCGTTTAGGCAACTATTTATGTCACAATAATGGAAAGAATATAGGACAAAAAAGCGAGTAATACTATTGTGAGATCTGGTGCGTAAAATTAGAACTGAAATGGTTTTAAACTATTTTCGTCGTGTCATTTTTATATTAACTACTTTATTTAATAACAATAAACCACAATTTTAATAAAAAAATAATGTATATTTGATATTTCGATATCCCGATTGAAATCGCCCTCAAAATACAAAACAAAAGAGCGTTTTTGTTACCTGAAAATTAAAATATTCTCCTAATGGTTTAATTTTATCTGCTTGACTCATAATCACGATTGAGGCATGTTTTATGGATTGAAAAGTAGCGAACTTTAAAATACTATTGTTGGTGTTTTTGGATGCAATCCTGAACGAGTTTATTGGAGCACAGTTCATTTGATTACGTAAAATCAATTTTAACTTAAGACCACCTGTTAGAACAAATAGTTAATGTTGTGATTGGTTTTTAAAAATACAACCACTTACAATCATGACAGTAAAATTCTCTTAGTAGTTAGTAGTTTCATTGTAAATAATGGAGAACAAACAAGAAAAATATTCATGATAACTATTCCGACCATGGACGTATAAATAAAGATGGACCGGTCTGTTTACATCTTTACTTGAAGTCATGAGATATTCACAGTCATAGGCACAAATCCCTAATTTGACGTTGTCATATTATTTTTTTCCGAGTCAATCTTCGAAATAATTTTCGATTTTTAGTGTAATTTATTTTTAATCTATAAGTAAAAATGTATTATCTAGTTAGTATAAACTATTTTTAGATATACTCATTTCGCAACCAAGGAATTCAAAGAAAAAAATTAATTTTTTAATTTATTAAAAGAAAATATATTCTGATAATCTTAACTTTTGTAAAACTTGGCATCATTGGTAATATCAACCAATCCTAGCGATTTGACGAAAAAGAACATGGCGTTGTATTGTTTACCTTTCAGTTGATAATTTCCTTATTTGTGACATTTTAGTGAATTTGTGAATATATTTTAAATTAGAATTGAAGAATAGTTGATAGTTAAGTGTAATAATGGTGCGTAACTGTGTTGTATGCAGGAAAACTTCATATTTACATCCAGAACTGTCATTTCATTTTGATAGTTAAGTGTAATAATGGTGCGTAACTGTGTTGTATGCAGGAAAACTTCATATTTACATCCAGAACTGTCATTTCATTCGTAAGTATTATAAACATTGGAATTATGTCCATAGGCGTAGTACAGGGATGTGATATTACTTAATGCTTGACATGAATTGAAGTATTAATTGACAAAATTAATTGTAGTATTATAAATACATTTATATTTTTTCTAATCTACACTATAATTGCTATAAATATATTAATTTCAATGAATTATATGCAGGTTCCTAGTAAAGAATCAACTGCTGCTGGATATGTGGTTGTCTGTGTTTGGCTTAAACAAAGAACACATATCCAAAACTGCTACGGTCTGCTCAGAACACTTTAAGAAGCATGATCTAATTATACAACCAAGTGGACGGGTTAATTTGAGGAAAGGAACTGTTCCAATAAATATTTACCATAAATCACCAGAACCAAGGTAACTATAACGAATTTCTATGTAATTTACCATACAGAGTATAATAAAATATAAGGCTAAATTGAATTTGAGTACAATGAACATAACCTTAGCATCGAATTATGTGTTTGTGTGTCACAGTGTTGCCACATTTTTTTGTATAAAGTATATGAGTTTTTTAAAATAGAAAGATACTTTGACGAAATTATATATGTTTTTAAAAACTTATAGAGAAGTAAAATGCTTCAAATTTGTATTTAGGTATATACCTAAATACAAATGTGAAGTGTTTTACTTCTGTATAAGTTTTTTAAACGATGGTATACAGACAATTACTGGGAGTTTCCCATTAATTTTTATATAATGTTTTGTTATGAGAAGCCACAATCTTTGAATTCATATTAAAAAGCATTCATAAAATAGTATTTTTTACTTTAAATATAGCTAAATATTTAGTGTATTCTTTTGTTTAACCTAATTTTTTTTATTTTCATTTAACTTTATTCTGTAGTTTTTAAAGTTTCTAAACCTAATTTTTACCTTAAGCATAATTTTAATGGTTTTTATTATATAAGTATTTTTAAATGTAGAAATGCAAGATATAATTTTATTTTATAATATTTATAGGTATAATTTTAATGCTTTTAATTATATATGTACTTTTCAATTTTAAATTTTAATTTCATATAATATAAATCTTACCCATAATTTTATATGTGAGAGTGTGAAATAATTGAGTATATGGCAACAATTGAGTATATGGCAACACTGACGTTTATTAAGCTTACATTTAACGTCAAACATATCTATAGGTTATGTTCATTGTACGAAAATTAAATTTAACCAAATATAATGCATACTCGTAGCATATTCCATAATATTGATAGCATGTCTTTTTTCTTTTTTTTTTTTAATAATTCAATATTTTAGTTCTACAAACGATATGGAAAATAAAGCAACAGCTTCCAGTAGTATTGATAAGGATGATTTTTATGGACCTTCAAAAAGGTGGGTTTGTTAATGTGTTTTATATATTGTAGTATATGTGGTTTGTTGTTTATGTTTTGTTAAACAATGGTTTATGGTTTTATTACGTTTATTATTATTTTCTTAAATACATATTCCTGAATTTTTTTTCTTTCTTCTGTCTACTGCTATGTCTAACGTGACATACTAATGTTGCCAACTAACAATTAAGCTGGAGTTATATACCATAATTCACTATATTTTTTCAACTTATACTTAAACTTTTCAAATAGTCAAACCAATAGTCATTATTTAGTGAAAAAACTGTTTCAAATAACTTTCAAATATTGGAAGGTACGCCGCTGGCTTAAAAGGTAATGTCACAGTCTATCACCTCGTCTCTTTCCCCGCGCCTATAAACTTTTCGACTTCAAATTTAGGTGAACAGTGTGCAGGGTGTGCCTAGTCCATCTTTATTTATACGTCCATGATTCCGACATAAAAGTATTTGGTCTTACATTTAGTTTACTCTTAATATTAATATCAAATTCGAATATTTCATGAATGTATTAAAATAAACTATAAATAATGTATTCTCAATATAATATTAACTTACTAATGTCGTCATCTTCTTTTCAAAGATATTTTCTGTTAATATTTGTAACCAAATCCAAGCACATCCTACTAAGAAATTTTCTACGTAGTTTGTATGATTTACCAAAATGAGAGTGTCTGAAAAGGATTCCAAGGGAACCACACTAGCAATCATGTGAAAAGTCCATTATATAAATTGAAAATGATTTAAATGGAAAACAAACTTTCGCTTACATAAAAAAAATTAGTTTTCAAGACTATGAGTGTCAACTCCCTGGTTTTCCTCATGATTTACTATGAAATTACGAACAAAAAAGTTTTACTTCCATGTTCCGAATTGGTGGTCTAAAACGCTCGGACCCGACAATTTTATTTTTAGATGGCATATTTTGTAAATCTATTCATTCTCAAATTACAATTCCTAAAGCGGGGGAAACCATCTCTAAAATTAAAAATACCTAAGTAGGCGTAACTTTCGATAGAACGTTACGCATTAGAGAACGTTACGCTTTAGAGAAGTACAATTGTCGAGAAGTTAAAAACCAGAAATAACATTCAGAAGCTCTGCGGCACAACACGGGGGGCATCGGAATCAACACTCAGGTCTTTAGTCTTATCTTTTATTTATTCCATAGCTGAATCTTGCGCACCATGGATCAACAGTGCTCAGGTTCAGAGATTGATGTCCAGCTAAATAACACCAAGAGAATAATAGCTGGAGTAATCAAATCCACACCAACCCATTGGCTACCAGCGCTGAGCGGCTTTCCACCACCTTCGACCTTCGCCGTCTCAATCTTCTAACCAAGAATACAAAGTTCGGCAGCAGGGTACCTTTCTGTATGCATGGAAGGGTGGATAGTTAAAAACTATTCTATCTAATGTCAAATTTTTCGCTGAATACGAATATGTAGCAATATCAATGTTGTTGTATGTGGCTGTACTAATGTTAAGATGGTTCGAGCATGTTAAACATCAAGAGTAGGAGAACAAGACCATAGAAGACCTGGAAAGACGCTTAGGCAGGTATCCAAGATAGAAACTTATTGAGAAACGTAACTAGAGTAGCGACAACGTATGAGGATAAAACCAAAAAGAATGATAATGATGACGATAACGAATTGCAAAACAATAGATAAGACATAAATAATTCGATTATTATGCCAAAGAGCCATGTTTCTATCACATACTCAACTTCCCCGTCTGGTCTCTCCATCACTATCAGTTATAAAATTAAAATAAAAAAGTACTAAGTGAGACATATTATTGAACTTTTTGTTACGTAACTTTAATTTAGCGCCCTCTTATGAGAATAAAAATGTTTGAGTATTCCAAATTATGATAATTTATTTGCAAGCTAATTTCAACAATTAAATGCACCATTTATAACTTTTTAATAACAATAATAAAAATTGGCATTGTGTATAATGCCAATTTGCTTGAAGAATAAAAACCTTATATTCAATAAAATTACAAACTAGATTAGTTCATCGTAGGTGCTCAAAGTGTTCTCTATTAACAGCCGTAGATGAGAATAAATTATTCTTGAAATGTTGCCCAATATTTTGAAGTATTTTTGACTTATTTGACGACACTCGGTAATAATGCGTTGACGTAAATTTGCTAAAGGACTTAGCTAATTGACCTATATTTTATTTTAAAAATCTAAAAAGAAAAAATCGGAAGATCGTAAGAACCTATAAACAATTTCGCTTCTTTCAGTCCAATGTTTACGAAATACTCATACTGATACTGACGAACCACTACAACAAAATGTAGGGTTGTTAATGTTGGATCAACAGTGTATTTAAGTTATTCCCAATACATGTCACCAGTAAAATTATCTGATAATAGACGGACACAAGCTAATCGCCAAATATTCCAGCACAGACGATTCTGGGTGCTTAGTAGGTACTTCATTTACTTGAAATAAAATCTGACCAGGATTGACAATAATATAGTTTCCTTAAGATAAAATTGCATGTATCCCGAAAACAAATGTTAAAAAAACATTTGGGTCGTGTAACACTAATTTACTAACGTCTTCACAAAAATGTAACCAACGACTAAAATAGTCTTCTATGTTGCGAGCTATGCTGATACCTACTAACTTTATTTTGCTATTAACTCGCATTAACCTTTTCTTTATAAATATATATATATATATATATATTATATATATATATATATATATATATATATATATATATATATATATATGATACCTACTAACTTTATTTTGCTATTAACTCGCATTAACCTTTTCTTTATATATATATATATATATATATATATATATATAATATATATATATAAATAAGAAATAATGGATATTAGTGACTGTCGATATAAACAAACAACACAGTTTATTAAATTATTATTCCGAAAGCTAGACAAAAATCAAAAGAGTGTTTCTTTAACATCCCGGACAAACTTCTGAGTGCAGCCCTAATAAACTGTGTGTTTGTATGTATGTATATATATATATATATATATATATATATATATATATATATATATATATATATATATATATATATATAGTATATATATATATATATTATACAGGGTGGTCCTTAAGTAATTGTACAAAAAGAAACCATAGATTTAAGCTATCAAAAAATGTTGATATTAAGAAAGATACAGGGTGTTATAAGTGGAAATTTAAAATTTTAATTTCCGCTATAACTTTCATGTTTATGAACATTTATGTATAAAAATTCATAACTGGGTGCTATTAAACATCAGGAATTATAATTAGATGCATATTTTAATGTAGCTGATAGAGGGCGCACATTTGCACAGGGATACATTTGCACTTAACTTTTTTGCTCTTTAAGTTAAAATGCCTTTAATTAAGTTAATAGTTAACGAAATACTAAATAAAATAAATATATCAGCAGGACAATTAATCTTAGGATTTGACAAAATAATTGAATTTTACATAAAACATTTTACGTTTTATATTAAATTAAAGTCATAATCAAAATATTTTATTTAGAAACCAATAAACTTTTTGTCAAAGTAAGTTCCTTAATTCATTTGTCAATACATTCCATAAAAGAACGTCTCATATTAAATAACATCATTAGTCCTAAAGAAACTGTTGTAGTAATTATTATAAGTATTATAAGTATAATAATAAGTGTCCTTTTGGGATTTTTACGCATTAAGTAATTATATTAATATCTCACCACATGACCAAGGAATATTACTACGACGAACAATCCAACGTTCAGGAAAGTTGGTATTTAAGTATATGTTCTCACTGCCCTCTCTCTATAATGTGGTGGTGTACCATCTTGCATAAACCACATATTTCGCCTGAAGTTTGATGACAATTCTTCGAAATCAATAAAATCAGTTTATAAAAAATGTAAATAAATCTCATCATTCAAATTAAAAGTTAATTCGCATGTCCAAACCATACGTTTATTTAAAATTTATGTTTAAAATGTATATCGTATGGTTTGGTACCATTTGTAATTATTTGTTACGGACATTCGAATTGCCTTGTAATTTGAAAGGTGAGATTTATTTACATTTTGTATAAAATAATTTTATTGATTTATTGGAAGAATTGTCAACAAACTTAAGGCGAAATATGTGGTTTATGCAAGATGGTACACCACCACATTATAGAGAGAGGGCAGTGAGAACATAGTTAAATAGAACTTTCCTGAACGTTGGATTGTTTGTGGTAGTAGTCATATTCCTTGATCATGTGGTGAGATATTAATATAATTATTTAATTCATAAATATCCCAAACGAATACTTTATTATTATATTATATTTATTATATATTATACTTAAAATACTTATAATAAATACTGCAGTAGTTTCTTTAGAACCAATGATGCATGGTGGGCATATCGAACACTTACTCTGACAACAAGTTTAATGTTATTTAGTTTAACTATTTCTTAATTTGGTTTATAAATTTTGATTATGACTTTAATTTAATACAAAACGTAAACTGTTTGATATAAAATTAATGAGTATGTTATTTTGTCAAATCTTACTATTAACTATCCTGCTGATATATTTACTTTATTTAATATTTCGTTAACTATTAACTTTATTACAGGCCTTTTATACTAAAATTCAGAAGTATTGATGTTTTTGTCTATTTGTCTTTCGTTGCCTGGAGTAATCCTGAGCTTTAAATCATAATTATGTAGTTGATTTATAAAATGCGATTATCTCGAAAACTGTTTAGTTTTGCAGTTATTAAGAAGTATACATTTTTTTGTTAAAATAATGTACCTTTAATATGTTTTATCACAAACATCGGTAACTTAAAAAGCAAAAAAGTTAAGTGTAAATGTATGCTACATATGTAGCATATGTGACGCCCTCTATCACTACATTAAAGTATGTATCAAATTAAAATTTCTGATGTTCAATAGTACTCATGAATTTTTGTACATAAATATTCACAAACAAGAAAGTTATAGCGAAAATTAAAGTTTTAAATTTCCACTTTAACACCCTGTATCTTTCTTAATATCAATATTTTATTAAACAAGTTGGCTTAAATCGTAATATTTTAAAGTGCAGAATCTACGGTTTACTGTTTGTACAATTACTTAAGGATCACATATACATACATATATACAGGGTGGTCCTTAAGTAATTGTACAAAAAGAAACCGTAGATTTTACACTTTAAAATATTTCGATTTAAGTCAAGTTGCTTTAATAAAATGTTAATATTAAGAAAGATACAGGGTGTTAAAGTGGAAATTTAAAATTTTATTTTTTGGTATAACTTTCATGTTTGTCAACTTTTATGTATAAAAATTTACAACTGGGTAGTATTAAATATCAGAAATTTTAATTTGATGTGTACTTTGATGTATCTGATAGAGGGCGCCACATATGCCACATACGTGGCATATATTTGCACTTAACTTTTTTGCTTCTCAATTTATGGGTATTTTTATTAAAAAATATTAAAGATACATTATTTTAACAAAAAAAAGGTATACTTCTTAATATCCTCAAAACTCAACAGTTTTCGAGATAATCGCATTTTAGAAATCAACTACATAATTCTGATTTATCTCAATTACTCCAGGCAACGAAAGAAAATTAAAGAAAAACATCAATACTTCTGAATTTTGGTATAAAATACCTTTAATAAAGTTAATAGTTAACGAATTATTAAATAAAATAAATATATCAGCAGGATAAAATAACAGGATTTGATAAATAACAGAATAATTGGATTTTACATCAAACATTTTACGTTTTGTATTAAATTAAAGGCATAATCAAAACATTTTATTTACAAACCAAATTAAGAAATAGTTAAACTAAATAACGTTGAACTTTTTGTCAAAGTAAGTGTTCAATATGTCCACCATTTTCTTTAATTCATTTGTCAATACATTCCATAAAATATCGTCTCATATTAAATAGCATCATTGGTTCTAAAGAAACTGCTGCAGTATTTATTATAAGTGTTATACGTATAATAATAAGTAATTTTTTGAAATTTTTATGAACTAAATAATTATATTAATATCTCACCACAAGAATATGACTTTCTTTTTATTCTATTATTATTATTTTATTCTATTCTTTAGAATTTGTTTTGAATTGGTTCTTTAGAACCAATGATGCTATTTAATATAAGACAATATTTTATAGAATGTATCAACAAATGATTTAAAGAAAATGGTGGACATATCGAACACTTACTTTGACAAAAAATTTAATGTTATTTAGTTTAACAATTTCTTAATTTGGTTTGTAAATAAAATGTTTTGATTATGACTTTAATTTAATACAAAACGTAAAATGTTTGATGTAAAATCCAATTATTCTGTTATTTTATCGAATTCTATTATTAATTATCCTGCTGATATATTTATTTTATTTAATATTTCGTTAACTATTAACTTTATTAAAGGAATTTTATAACAAAATTTAGAAGTATTGATGTTTTTATCTATTTTTCTTTCATTGCCTGGAGTAATTGCGTTAAATCAGAATTATGCAGTTGATTTGTAAAATGCGATTATCTCGAAAACTGTTGAGTTTTGAAGTTATTAACAAGTATACCTTTTCTTTGTTAAAATAATGTATCTTTAATATTTTTTATCAAAAATACCGCTAACTTGAAGAACAAAAAAGTTAAGTGCAAATGTATGCCACGTATGTGGTATATGTGGCGCCCTCTATCGGCTATATCAAAGTATGCCTCAAATTATAATTCCTAATATTAAATAGTACCCAGTTGTAAATTTTTATACATAAATGTTTACAAACATGAAAGTTATAGCGAAAAATAAAATTTTAAATTTCCACTTTAACACCCTGTATCTTTTTTAATATCAACTTTTTATTAAAGCAAGTTGACTTTAATCGTATTATTTTAAAGCGTAAAATCTGCGGTTTCTTTTTGTACAATTACTTAAGGACCACCCTGTATATATATATATATATATATATATATATAATATATATATATATATATATATATATATGTGTGTGTGTGTGTGTGTGTGTGTGTGTATGTATGTATGTATAATTATACTAAAATGTTAAAAAAAACTTACTTCATTCAAGCCTGGTGAAAGGTGTCTAAAATATTTATGGAAGTTATTTCTCACAGCCAGAGATGCAAAAATTGTATTATTAACTAGAGCTGATCTCAAATCCGTCAAAGCACCAGGAGAATGCATCCTAGGATCTTCATACAGATGTCTTGTTATTAAATAATCGAGTACAGCATCGCCCAGGAACTCTAACCTCTGGTAACAATCTGTAAGGTGGTTAGGGAAATACGACGCATGGGTCATGGCTTGCAATAAATATGAACGGTCTGTAAACTTGTAACCAATGTGTCTTTCAAATTTATCGTATCCATCCAACAGTCTGGTTAATTCTCCCTCCGGATCTTGCACATGTCGTAAAAGCGGTGATCTGGGTGGTTTAATTTCCCCATATCCTTCATCTGGCAGCCTTGGCAATACCCTTATTCCCAACCAAGCCATAAATAGAAGTGCTCCGCGCGGTCCACATTCTATTAAATAAGCGCCTATAACTGCTTCTACACAATCTGCAATACTTTTATCAGGGATGCTATGCTGCGTAACTAAATTATATGGAATTGCCATAGGACCATCACTCAACAAATTACTTGTTAATGTATAACCCTCCGCGCGTTCTCGTACCATTAAACAAATATCATCTAGGCTCATGTTTCTAGTAGCAGCCATGTCTGCAACTGACCAGCAATTCGCTGGATATTGTGCGTCTATTAACGCCTCCTCCAGTTGTTTCGGAACATAAAAGCACGGTGGCAACCAATTATCGTGAGGATCAAATTTTGTAGCTATCATAAACTCTCCTAAATATTTCCTTCTTCCTAAACGATATAAATTCAAATTGCTAACTTGTTTAGACCTTAAATGACTTAACTTTCCTTCATGTACGTTTTCGTATTTAGAATATAAATAATTTGTTATAGCATATTTTAAAAAAGAATCACCAATTGTTTCTAGCCTCTCTAAATTAATGCCATCGTTGGCATTTGACATGGTTAAAGCTTGCAATAACACGTTAGGACTTGGGCCAGGATGTTCCTCTAGGTTTGGTTGTTTATCAAAACTAAACGATAGAGGTTCAGATTTATCATACTCGTTAAAATGCTCTAATTCGAAGATATCATCCATTTGTTGCTCTATAGGGGTCATATATAGTCCTGATAAATCAATGTTATTAACTATGTGATTTAAATATACCGTAACTCCTTCTTTATCCCTAGAAGAGTGTTTACTAAAATTATCTTCTCGTTTAATTAATATGCCACTTGAAAGTATATGCTTTTTATTTTTGTCGCAGGCGGCATGAAATTCTTTCTTAAGATTCTCAGTCAGCTCGTTTTCCTCATCTATTTGCCATGCACTATCATCGTTGTACAGTTTGAAGGAACTATCTTCTTCATCTTCTTCATCATCTACAGCTTCTGCTTGATGATCACCTGTAAACTCAAGTCTAAAAGGTCCAAGTTCTGTATCCGAATCTTCATCATACATATCTGATTCACTGTCAGAAAAATCTTCGTAGTTTGTATCTACTGCCATCCAACTTGTTGGTGAAGCGTATCGAACGACGGCCGAATTTTCTGAGTTTGTAGATCCGGCCATTTCATTACACCATGTACCTATTTCGATCCATTTAGACTCACTTTCGTTATTAGAGTCACTTATATACGTATCTAATTTTGTGTCGTCATTACTGCAATCATCTACATTCCCATCGTCTTCATCCGATTTTATTTCCCGAATCGTTAATGTGTGCAGTTTATCTGCTACTTTGGTTTCCAAAGCTGCTAAGTTCTCTTGTTTTTTCCGTAGTTCTTCCTCTCTGGATTTCTTGAGGACATCGGAGAGACTCCAACCGAAATTTAAGGAAGGCCATTTAAAATCTGCAATGAGATTATTAATATTCTAAATATAATGTACAGAAAAAATACAAAATTAAGTTAAAATTAATATTACGGTAATAATTAGAGAACTTAGTAATTGAAGGAAGATTTATTTAATAAAATTGCAACGATATAAAAACAGTATGTAAAAGTAGAGGAGAGTTTTCCAAAATGATTCTTGCGGGCAAAGGATCCTTCGCATTAGTTTTTAGAACTGGTAATGCCATCTGTATTTGTAGTGACGTTCGATCAACCAACGAACTTCTACAGAGAGTTGAATATAAGCATTTAACGTAGAAACATCGTATTTCCCGAATTTCGCATAGTGATTTTATAATAAGTTTGATATAAGGTGAGTCCATTGAAACTTTTGTAACGTTACTTTTAAACAAGTAGGAATGTTCAATTGTGGTATAGTTGCTGTAAGTCCAATATTTTGCCAATAGTTTGAGATATTTACGAAATACCAAACCTTAGTTGCTACATAATAAACATCGCTGCCAGAAAAGTGTGCTCGTTCGGGCAAAATGATCTCCCTCCCATAGTGTCGGGTTAAATGATCCCGGAAACATTTTGACCTCTCTATTAAAAAAATTATGATGACAAATATAGGTCACTTGATTTTTTTTTCAGGACGGCAAAATGGTTCAAAAATATAAACGAAAGACCCACAGGTAATAGTAAGCTATAGTGTGCATAATGGCCTTGCATACAAAAGAGCAGCAAGAAATTTTGAGGTATCGTTTATGATTTTGAAACGCCGTTTTCAGGGAAAATAAGCTAGCCAAGGACCATTTGAAGAGACTTGGAAGCAAAACTAGCATATTCAACGAGGAACAAGAACAACAGCGTGTAGCCTATATTCTCGATATGGAAAGCCGAATATATCGCCTTACCACCAAAGACATTAGGTCTGTGGCGTACGAACTCGGAGTTAGGAATGTCACTGTCCATAGATTTTCGGACAAAACAAAACTTTAATGCCATATTGGATAAATCCCCATTCCCGCCACTCAAGATACGCAATGTACATAAGACATCTGTGAGTACAATACCACGAAAAAACTGAAAAATTCTTGCCAAAAGAGATCTGAAACAAGTTGGTAGAGTAGTCTCTGCTGAATGAGATATATCTACTACCGCAGTCATTTGTATGTCTGCGGGAAGTTCATATGTTCCAACGATGTTAGTTTTTTCCCGAAGGAGGATGAAGGAGGCGTTAAAAGATGGGACACCACCAGCAGCATTCATATGCAATGATTCTGGGTGGATGAGTCTCGATGTGTTTAAATCTCGCAGGTTTTGATCATTTTATATCTGAAGAGCCGTAAGCTGGAGTACTTGGGACATATTATGAGAAATCAAGGCAGATACGAGCTACTCCAATGCACTTTGCAGGGTAAAATTGAAGGAGAAAGAGCCCCAGGACGAAGAAGAATATCCTGGCTTGCTAACCTGAGAGCATGGTATAGAAAGACCTCAACACAGCTATTTCGTTATAGCAACCAACAAAATCATCATAGCCAGAATGATCGCCAACGTTCGGAACAGACAGGCAACCTAAGAAGAAGAATATCTTGGGTTAAATCATCAGTAGAAGACCCAGCGCTCCTAATGCTTGACGGTCACCTTTCTCACACTAAGAACTTAGATGTCATCGAAAAAACCAGAAGTAGTTTTGTTACCATATTATGCTTGCCTCCGCTTACTACGCACAGGCTACAGCCATTAGACCTTAGCCTTATGTATCCCTTAATCACTACCAAGGTCAAGCACTAAAAAAATGGCTGACTAATCACCTAGGAAGAGCTGTTAGAGTATTTCAAATTTAGAAAATTCTTAATGAATCATACATGAAAGCCTGTAACCCCATGAATACTATTAATGGTTTCAAGAAAGCCGGAATTGTACCTTACAATTCAGATGTTTTCTCACAAGACGATTTCGCAGCTGCTAAAATTACAGAGCAAGACAAACCGAAAGACATGCAAGAAACTGGAAATGTCATCATAACAGCTCACTTAACTCCAGTTCAGCAAACCCCTTATAAGAAAAATTGTGGTCAGGCCCCAGTTCAGACAGCGATGGAATTGACGAATCAGAAATTGGGGCTTCTTGCTCTAACGGATAAAAGCAAAAGATTTCATTTCATTTTAATTCGAATTCCTCCATTGTCTACATCTGTAAAGGTAAATGGTTGCTTTTCATTTCAATTCGAATTCCACCATTGTTCTACACGTATAGAATAACAGAGAAATTAGAATTGAAATGAAATGCAATATTTTTGCTAGAACTTTGCAAAACTAGAAAAAAAAATTTTAAGAATAACTTAAATGAGTGTAGAAAAAATATCGAAGATTATGTTCCTCGAAATGTAACTATGCCGGACATGTGGCTACAAGTCCAGAAAACTGGAAAGGAAATGGAATTAGATGGGACCATGAGGAAAAAGGAGAAGGGTAAAAAGAAGAAAGATGGTAAATTAGCACCAGGTAGCCCAGAATAGGAAAACTGGAGAGCAATCACGGAGACCTATATCGAAAAGATAGAGAACGGCTGAAGAAGAAGACTCTTTCTAGGTTTGACTTACTAACTGATGCTATTTAAACAAACTGCAGAAGGTGTTACATAAGGAAGAAGAATTCAATATGCTACGGAACAAAAAATATTTTTTATATAAAGTTAAGTTTGGCTGGTATTACGAAGCTAGCTTGTAACGATATATTTTGCCTACCTCAGGTTAAGAACATAGGGGTAGAAGATTGATAACAGAAACTACTGGTGGTAGAGATAGGGCAAACAAAATAATCGAAACTGGTGCGTACGACACTCAGGGGGTTGTTGAAGAGCTGGGTCGTGGATAAGTTGAAATAAATGGGTCGGATTGGGGTATCTACAAAATAAAAACAAAGGGATACTTACATAAATCTCCTGGAACAAAAACGAACAAAATATGGCACATAAGAATTACCTCTAGCTATTTTCTTTATTGGGACGCCACTTCGAGAAAAACTTCCTGCTAGAGGAAAGAAAATTTCTTCTTCCCTTAATTCACAAACTTCGCACTTAATTTTGAAATTTGCTAAACATCTATGGAGAAGCTACTTGGACAAATTCTCAAACTGGAACAAAGGAAACCATTTCCATACTCAGAAACGAAAATCTAAGACGTAAATCAGCTTTGGTGGAGAAACAAGCTGACAAACAAAACGAAGCCGGTGGGACAACCTTTATACTTTTCAAAATTCCATTAGTTTCGGTGTACTGCACAAATCTTATGGTTGATACTCTGTCCTAACATGCCATTTTCGCAAAGAGTAAATCAAACCTTTCACCATCTAAGTAATTTAAGACATTACACAAAAAATGGCTATGGATTCAAAATCCGCCAAACATCTTTCTCGTTCGAATTCTCTTGCTTCACTCACTATCTGCGTCCGTTTTAAAATTTCAACGTAATTCCAAATTCTTTTCACCTCTCCGAAAAAGTTGCGCCTACAAACCTAAACAAACAATATCCCTTCTTGACCTCCTTCGTAACAACGAACCGACAAAAAAAAAATCTTTAAATATTTACTTTTAAATCGGTAGAAAGAACACGTATGAAATGGGGGATTTTGAATGTAAACAAACAGTTTTCAACGTCAAAAACAACTATATTTATCCTATATTGTCAAAAAAAAACTTAAAATATTCTACTTTAAAATAGTTAGAAATAACACGCATTTTATTGATTATTTTAAACGTCTCGTTTCCTAGTTTTATCCGGAATAATTTACTACCTGACAATGTAACAGAGACAAAAACATCTATATTTTGAAACAACTGAATACAAGACTTTATACCAAATGGTATTCCTCAAGGGTCTACTCTTAGTGTTGTACTTTTCCTTATTGCCATCAATGACATCGCTAAGTCACTTAGCCCATTAGTCAAACCCCGTCTATTTGCTGATGATCTTGTTATATTCTGTCGTGGTAAAAATATATCAACAATGACGACCCATATACAGCAAGCCATTTACAAATTAGAGAACTGGTCTAATACTACTGGCCTAGAATTTTCACCCACTAAAACGAAAGCAATGATTTTCAGTAAAACTCCAAAAAAATACATAAATCCACCGAAACTCTACCTAAAAAATTTACCAATAAAGTATTCAGAATCGATTAACTTCTTGGGAGTAAAACTGGATAACCGACTATCTTGGCAAGACCACATCCACTCCCTCCGTCTGTCAGTTCAAAACGGCCTTAACTTAATGAAAAGTATCTCTCATAAACAATGGGGTGCCGATTTCCAAACTCTTATGACTATATACAAAACCCTAATCCGTTCAAAACTAGATTATGCTGCTGTTGCCTACAACTCAGCCAAAGGTTCACTATTAAAAGTGCTAGATACGGTTCATAATTCAGCAATTAGAATTGCACTGGGAGCACACTACACAAGCTCAGTTGAGGGTATGTATGTTGAATCAGGCGAACCATCCCTTCAACTTAGGAGAGAATACCTTAGCCTCATGTATGCCTCTAGAGTATCAACTAACCCACAGCTACCTGTTTATAAAAACACATTTACAGATAGATTTCCATCGACATTTAATAGGGGAAAAAGATTGGATCCTCCGTTTTATCATCGAGTTAGAGCAACGCTACAAAGCTTAGACACAATAATTCCACCCACTTACAATATTTTTAAAGTCAGTCAAAGCATGCTACCATGGACAATTGTTCTCCCTGATTGTAATACAAACCTATCTGCATTCAAGAAATGTGTCACACCAGCAAAAATCTTCAATCAGAAATTATTAGAGATATTAAATTATTTTAATAATCACATTCATATTTATACCGATGCATCCAGATCTGCAAATGGAGTAGGAGCGGCTTTCACAACAGATAACTATAACAGTTCCTACCAGCTCCCTCCCCAAACTTCCATATTTTCAGCTGAACTCTTTGCTATCCTCCAGTCATTAAAATTTGTTAACACACATGACATTAAATTCTCAATAATCATTAGCGACTCCCTAAGTGCATTAACAGCCTTAAAGCAAATATACCCCAAACATCCTGTCCTGCTTTTAATTAAGTCGGAACTCTTGATATGCCAACAAAATCAAAGATTAGTTCAGTTCCTCTGGGTACCTTCACATTGCGAGATAACTGGAAACGATAAAGCTGACATATTAGCAAAAAATGCGAGTGAGCATCCATTAACAGACATCATAACTACTTGCGTTCATACTGATCTAAAGCAATATTTTAAGAACAAGATCATGACAAAATGGCAAACAAATTGGAATAAATCAAACTCTACATTAAGAAAAATCAAACAAAATGTATTGCCGTCGAAACATCCTACTAAGAGAAGAGACCAAGTGCTCATGTCCAGATTACGACTTGGTCATACGAAGATCACCCATGACTTTATATTAAAGAAGGAAGCCCCTCCAATGTGTTATGTGTGTGATAGTGAACTAACAGTGCAACATATAATAATAGACTGTCCCCTCTACGTTATAGAACGACAACATCAACAGTTACCAACTACATTTAAAGATTGTTTAAGTGAAAATAATTCATCTAAGACTCTCAATTTTTTACGTACTATAGGACTCATTAACCAAATTTAATATAAGCTTTGTAATTTGATATCAATACTGTTCATTGCTAATAACCCTTTTGTGGTTGAAGCAAATTGTAAATAAAAAAAAAAAGACTTTATACAGAATTTATATTAATTATATAGATATTAAATATTAACAAATTTAAAACGCTACAAGCTTAATACTAAATAACCTTCAAGCATATTATATATACCGAATTATGGAACACTTACCTTCAGGCAAATTCGATTTTCCTAATTTGAGAGCCTCAGCTACTGTTCTCCGTATCTGATCGGCCAGGAGTAACGCGTTGATTCTGTAAAGAATGCAAGGTAACGCTACAGCTTTTCTCCATAGAGAACCTGGGAATGGATGAATAGCACACAGTTCAGGCACTAGTATTTGCTTTTGTTCCAAGTTTTCACGTTTGGCACGTTTCGTTTCTTCACTGCTTGTTGGCAGAGCAACTCCTTTTCTGTTCACATATCTAGGAGTAAGAAAATTTAATCTGGCTGAAGTGTGATCGACATCTAGTAAATTCTGGTTCAAGTTTTGAATCTGTATGCCATATTTTCGGTTATAATACTCCTCAAAAGTAGCGTACTCTGAGCCAGGAAATGCTGACGTAGGATTCAGGTTGTTACAAATTTCAGCAACATAAAAATACTGAGGTTGATCTTGATTTCTATACCAGGGCATCACGACAGCATCGCTATATGCCTCAGCTTTAAATTCGTAGTCTGTTCTTTTCTCGTCGACAATAAACTCCGGAGTAGTTGTTAAATTATTGAAAATCAAATCTATGAAATCCCAGTGGACTCTAACACTTTGAGCATCATCTAAAAAGTAATTATTTTAAAAAAGAAAAATTAAGGAAAAACGCATATATAATATTGGATCCTAAAGAGTTGGCAAATATTTTGCCAAGAAAAACATATATAGAAAATACAAAATAAACTTTTGTACTTATGTGCTTTCTGAAACGCATGGCATTTTTGCTAAATTTACTTATATGACGTGCCATAATCATACGGGACATGAACGTAGAAATATACGCGTGCTTGATAGACTATCGCAAAGCTTTTGGTCGTGTCTCACGTGAGAGCGTCATAGACGGGAGATGGTTCTTGATAACTGGTCCTCATGAGACACTAACTCTACGTATAGCTCCCGGTCAACTGCATTTGCCTCTAGGATAATATAAATAGGGGTATCCAGATATGCTGAAAATTTCCCCGAGCGAATGCTGGTATAAGCAGTCCCACACTTACTGACCAACGGCTTTTGGCAGATGAGTTGGAAAGTAGTGGGCACCCTTTTGTCCTGGTGTTGAGAAGTCGGCCTCGAAGGTGGATAAATCAAAATCTTGGTCAACAGTATTATAAGGATGTGGAAGGCAAGGTGAAGTATCTCTAGTACAATCTTAGATTATTAGAAACCAACAACGGCGTTACTGATCATGGCCTCGGAAGCCAAGATCCGATAGGAGAGAAAAAGATAAGGCCGCTCAGGTCGTTAATCAGCGAATTTCTTGTCAAAAGAATGGAGAGAAAAGACTGCCCAACACTGAAATTGGAACATAGAATGTTCAGAGCATGTTTCAGCCTGATAAGATGCACAATATGATTTAAGAAATGAGCAGGTTGAATATTGATGTACTGAGTATCAATGAAGCCAGGTGGCTAACTCCGGTTGTTTCACAACAGATAAAGCCACAATATATTATTTAGGTAGCGAGGACAACCAACACAGGCACGGCGTGGCAGTAATAGTTGATAAAACATCGAAGAGAGCAAAGAAGGCTTTTTCTCCATCCCAGCATAAGTAATGGTATTAATGTTAGTGATATTTTATGCCACGCAAACTGAACTTGATAAACGTGTATATAGAATATTTGATTAGGAACGAATTGAAGTTCTGGTTATAAGGAACGAAATGGAGTTCTGAAAGTAAGTGAAATCACCAACCACAAAATGAGCGTTTTATTCACATGAACCCGGTTTGTAATGGACCTCTGGCTTGATTTTTACCGACTACTCACTCTCTGATCTATTACGTGCTGTTATAAATATCATGTGGAAAACAAATAAATTTAGACCATACATACATGCAATAATAATATTTGAGAAATTAATAAAATTATTTGAGAAAAATAAAAATAATCATTTTAATGAAATAAATTAAATAATTGTACGCCAATGATACGGGTATAAGTGAAACTTAAATGACATTTGGGTGTGTGGCCAAAATGCCGACAGCGTTGACGATAATTTTCATAGTAAGAATTATGTTTTTCTTTTGTGTATCAATTTGATTCACAATATATAACTTTAATAAACTGTATTTATAAAATACAGTTTCATTACAGAATAATGTACATATTAGATATAGCTTAAGAGCTTTAAAAACTAATTATTATGTGTTTTGTGATTATTATGGTGTTTTGTGATTGTGTTTAAATATGTCAAAATAACTGAATAGTAGCTGCAGAGAGCTGGTGGCTAAATTATAAATTTTTATGTCATCTTTTATATTATGGATTAAACGTATCTCGTTTTCTACATTATTGAAAACTGAAAAAATAAATTTTCAAAATGTGAATATTTTCTTAATTGTAAAAATCCATTTGACTAGTATATTTTTATATAGTTGACATTTTAGATATTCCTCACATTAACTATGCTGATGTTTTGGCAACGCTGTGGGGTTCTGACGTCGTAAATTTTGAATGACGTGAAATGATTTTTGTATGAAAAATGCTATACATGGCGATAGCCCACAGATGCATCACAAAAAGTAGATACGAACCAGATAGACTACATTATGATAAATGAAAAATACCGTAATGCTTTTAAAGTCGTGAAAGCATATCCCGGAGCATACGTGGAGTCAGATCACAACCGACTTATCACCAGGGTTATATTCACACCTAAAAACATTAAGAGACATCAAAGAATTCCTAAACTAGACACAAGCAAGTTTAAAGAATCCAGCGTAAACAAATACCTCCAACACGAACTGCATATGAACGGTATTAACCAATGATATTGACGAACACTGAGATGGACTAAAATATTGTCTACTAGAACCTTGTACAGAAATACTAAAGGCCTCCGCAAGGAGAAAAGAGGAATGGATGAATGACGAGATACTTAATGTGATGGAACAATGAAGACGATGTAAGAACAAAGATAACAATAAATACAGGGAGATTACCCACGAGACCAAAAAGATGATAAAGCAGGCAAAAAGGAAATATTTTGAAGAGAAATGCAAAGAGATCGAAGCTCTTCAAAACAGATACGATCTATTTAATCTACACAAGAAAGTTAAAGAAATGGCAGGACTAAGAAAACAAAATATCACTGGTGCACTTCTGGATAGATACGGGATTACTATAACACAGACGGATGAGAAAGTACAACGCTGTGTAGAATACATTGACGAACTGTTCGATGATGAAACAGGGGACCTGGAACACATACAAGATACTTTGGAAGAAATAGGTCCACAAAAAGACATATTACACGCATTAAAAACAATGAAGAGTGGGAAAACCATAAACTTGACATGCTTCCTATCGAAATAAAAAAAATTGTAGATGAGAAGCACATTGATGTTTCAGTGACACTCTTGAACAAAATTTACAGTTCAGGCGTATTACCCAAAGACTGGTTAGCGTCGATCTTTACTTGTCTCTCGAAAAAAAAAACGTAAGAGAATGCAGTAATTACAGGAATATTAGCTTGATGTCACATTTGCTAAAGTTACTACAAAGAGTCATCCATAACCGAATATATTATAAACTGGACAGAGACATTAACGATACACAATTTGGATTTCGCAAAGTCTAGGAACGTGTGAAACTATTTTTTCGTTGTGTTTTATTGACTATAATAAAGCATTCGATAAAGTACGACATAAACAATCAACGTGTTGAAATTAAAGAAGATAGCCTACAAAGTCTTCAGGATCATATCTATTGAATTTATACTACAACTAACGAGCCAAAGTACGTGTTAATTAACAGCTGTCGAAAGAAATAGAAATTACACGTAGGGAGAGACAGGGATGCGTATTGTCGCTAATTATTTTTAATGTCTACTCGGAAAAGATCCTCAAAAAAGGCTCTTGAGGATGAAAGAGATTGAATAAAGGTAGGTAATGGAGTTCTCATTAACAACATTAGATATGCAGATGACATTGTCATCTTAGCCGAAAATATTGAAGATCTTAAGAGACTGATGTCCAGAATAGTGGATTACGGAAAAGAATACGGTCTAAAGGCTGATTTATAAACTTTGCGTTGGCGTTGGCGTTCGCCGTTGACCTTGGCGCTAGCTATCACACACTGCATTTATAAACTTTCGGTTGGCGTTGGCGTTAAAGATCACATATTAATTTCTTGCCTTACATTTTTGATTTGGTATTGTTAATTTTTGCTTGAAAATTAATACAATGGAAAATGCTCAGTCTTTGTTAGGTGCAGTGGCACTGATACTTTGTATTCGAGCAGCACTGAGCCTTCGAAATAAAAGACAACGTCGATACAAACTGAGGCCCATTAACCAGAACAGAAAGACAAGAGGTAATTTTAATTATCAAAATATGAAAACTGGGATACCCAGCAGTTTTTTTAAATACACCAGGATACAGTTTCCAGTATTTGAAAAATTACTGCAAATGTTAAAACCAAAAATAAATGTAAACTGTCGCCCTGATAGAATTTCTGATGAAGAAAGGCTTGTTATTATCTAAACTTTTCCACTTTATAAACACGTGGAAACAAACAAATAATTTTGTTTGATTTGTTTGACAAACTTTGTCACTTTTTCGATATTGCTATTGGCTGCGATGACAAAGATAGTTTTATTTTATGTTCTGAGATCGATACTATAACCACAGAAGGGTTTGTGTATTCTATGCTACAACGGCCAACGGCAAAAGATAAAGTTGGTTCATCTTGAACGGAACCGAACGCCGACGCCAACGGCGAACGATGTTTATAAATGGACATACGAGTTTTCCATTTGACCATGTTGTAACGCGAACGTCAGCGCCAGCGCCAACGCCAACGTTCAGTTTATAAATCAGCCTTAACAATTAACTTTATGAAGACAAAATTATAAGAATATTGAAAACTTAAAGAAATAACGAGAACATTTTAATAAACGGAACCAATGTCGAACGAATGGACAAATATGCATATCTTGGAACAATGATATAACTCTACAAATAATTACTTCCAGAAAATAAAAATCACGAGTAGAAAAGGCTAGAAACATTCGAGTTGTGGGTGTATAGAAAAATTATAAAAATATCGTGGACAGAACAGGTCACAAACAACGACGTTCTGAGAAGGATGAATAAACAAATGGAAATTTTAAATATAATCAAAACAAGAAAATTGGAATATGTACGTGGAGAGAGATACAACTTGCTTCAACTTATTATGCAGGGAAAGATCCAAAGAAACATAAGCATTCGGAGACGGAGAATATCATGGATTCGCAACCCGAGAGAATGGTACGTTGTTACATCAAATAAACTTTGCATGGAGCAGCCGTCTCTAAAGTCCGAATAGCTATTATGATTGACGTCCTCCGTCGCGGAGAAAGCACTTGAAAAAGAAGTACATTAGAATAGAGTAATAGAAATACTCAGAGCAACTGGTGTAGACAAAACCGACTTACAAATAATTACTTTACTTACTGAACTCTACTAGCATCAAATAGATCAAGTAAAGGTGTATGTAGTAACATATCAGAGGAGATAACCATCAGAAAAGAGGTGCGACAAGGATGCACATCGCCCCATTGTACACTATAAGATTAATAATATATTCTTCTTCCTATGCCGTCCCCATAAACGGGGGTTGGCGACCACATATCTAAAAGTTTCTCTATTTTTTGCAAAGTGGAATAATTTGTCTACAGTCATGTTTGCCTAGTCTCGAATATTTCGCAGCCATGACTTCCTCTTTCTATCTATTCCCTTTGTGCCATCGACTCTACCCTGCATGATGACCTGCAGAAGACTATATATATATATATATATATATATATATATATATATATATATATATATATATATATATATATATATATATATATATATATATATATATATATATATATATATATATATATATATATAAAATGAAGTTTTATTTTATATATATATATATATATATATATATATATATATATATATATATATATATATATATATATATATGTCAGTCAATAATACCTAACTACTTTATATATATCATTTCTCAGTATGTGTCCAAGGTATGCAGTCTTGCGTACCTTTATTGTTCCAAACAATTTTTTGTCTGGAGCCATCCTTCTCAGCACTTCCTTATTGGTGACCCTGGCAGTCTATGGAATTCTCAACATTCTCCGGTATATCCAAAGTTCAAAGGCTTCAAGCTTCTTAACCATTTGCACTTTTAACGTCCATATTTCTACCCCGTACAATAGTTGGGACCAGACCAGGTAACAATGAACAAACCTCAGTCTCAGCGCAGTAATCAGATTTTTGTCAAAGAACAATTGCTTGAATTTTAAGAACGCTGCCCTTGCCATTACTATTCGGACCCTGATCTCTTGGTCGGGATCTAATTATGTGTTGATGTAAGCTCCCAGATATTTATATTTTGTCACTCTCTCTATTTGCTGTCCACCAAGGGTTAGTTGTTCATAATTTATTGGACTCCTTGGTACTATCATCAATTTGGTCTTATCTGTGTTGATGTCAAGTCCTATTTGAATGCATTAACTATTTATTGCATCTAGTAAAGTTTGTAGTTCTTCTATACTCTCTTGAAACTTTTAAAAGGTACGTTTAGAAGAGAATACCGCGCATTTCATGTACCGAAAGAGTAACAAATACCGAAATTCATTAAAATTACGATAAAAAAACGTAAGCTAATTTATATAGAAGAAAAACGCAGGGGAACGTATCAATACGGAGAAGATAGAATTCCTGGCTTAAGGATCTACGTTGATATCTCGGCAAAATATCTTTCTAAATCTTAAGAGCTGCTATTTCGTGTATAAATATATCCAATTGGAGCGCCAACCATCGAAGACAGAGAGCACAATGAGAAGAGAACATCCATGATAGATAATCACATTATATAAAAGCAGACTGTCCTGCAAGAAACCTTAACCCTATCAAAAAGAACGTCGTTACTGAGCATCTCGTGGATTCAAAAGTCTGACTTCCGCCCTTACATATTAAGTTGGTTTAAATAAAAAAAATTATTGTTGTAGGACCACAAATTAGCCAAATTATGAAGTGTATCCCAGATTTGACAGGGCTTTGAATGGCATAGAAAAAGAAATTTAGGAAGCTCCCAAGGGAGTTTCGTGAATTTTTAAATAACTAAAGAGATGATTGCCACCTTAATTTTGTAGAAGTATTACTGGAGAAATACCAACAACTCGGATGTAACATATCTCTCAAAATTCACTTAATACATTCCTACCTCGACTTTTTCCCTATAGTCGTACGTGGAGAATGGTTCCATTAAGACATTACAAGAATTGAAGGTACCAAGACCGTTGAAAAGAAGCTGTGCTTGCAGATTACTGCTGGTTTTTATATAGAGATTCTCCGGAACTCACTTAAACGAGACAAGGGTAAAAGACGGCAATCAAACAAAGCCAATATATCATTATCTACAATAATCTCTGCTAACTATGGTAACAGTTCCTTACTTTTATTTGCCATCCACGAATTAAAGTTACGTGTTCGCAATGTTTGTTTAATACTATTTAATATAAATGATTGTTTTTTAAGTACTAAACTTAGGTCTTTGTTTCATCACCATTTTTGGCTCTACAACCCTGGGTGGGTCTTGGCCTGTTCAAGAAATAGTCTCCATTTCCCCATATCTTTCGCCTGGTCAAAATAATTAAATAACCTCTAAAATTAGCCAAATAATTACGAACGTTTATTTAGGTTTCGGAATATTAACTTAAAAGAAATTTTAAGCAATTGGTTGTACTGTAACAGCATACAAATAATGTTAAGGCATACAAATGGAGTTAAGAGGAAAATGTAATTCAATGAGCTAAATTTACCAGATTTAATTAATAAAATTTTTGAGTTACCTTTAATAGTTGGAACAATAAGGTAGTTATTAGGTGAAGCTTCCGGATTGAATAACATTAAATATTTCTGGAGTCTCAAAACGCTAGTAAAGGTATAGTTTACAAACTCTCTGGTTTTCTCGATCTGACTATCACTTAGAATCAAATCTGTAGATATAAGCTCCAAATCTACACTGACTTCTCCTGATCGAGTAAATATTGGGAAGGCACTTATCTACAAATAATATACTAAATGATCAAATCCAATTATTTACTACATTTAGTGAGAATTAACAACAAATCAGTTGAAAATGTGTTTATTTTTAATGTTAAAAATTTAAACATGTTTACTTTATATGCAACAAGAAAATAGCTTCAGAACATAATTAAATATTGTATTAAAATTTAACTACTTCGTATTTAACCTTAATAAAAAGATAATAATAAAGGTTCTAAACCTATATACGACAATAGTTATATGTTGCTAGATAAACGAATATACTACAAAAAAGATGCCATTCACTTATTGTTACTTACCTTTGGTATCCTTTTAGAAGTAAGAATTCCAAAACCTTGAAGGGAGTCTTCTGGTGGATAAATCTTCCTACCTCTTGTATTCTGTTCTTCGGGTAAAGGGCATGTCAATTTCATCATTATTTTATAAAAGAATGTTGGTTGGCCAGCAACTGGATGGCAATTTAAGAGGGCTTCGGATATCCGTTTATAATAATATTGTCTACGTTTGGTGGTACCTAAATGTGAGTTTAGATTAATATATTTAAAATGATAAGAAAGTAAATTTATATAGGTACTCGTATAAGGTTAGAATCGATTTTATGGAACATCATTCAGGGAATTATTTAGCCTCTCCAAAGTTAAATCCGAGATTTGTTATGTTATTCCACTTTATCACAATACTAGATCCCATTTTTTTCTATCCTTTTGTTAATCACTGTACTCAAGGTAGACCGATTTACATATTTTTATTAGTCCTTTTGCTTTAAATTTAAATAAAAATGTTGAAAGTTTTACAAATAATTTTTCTACCCTATTATGACAATGCCATTAAAAAGCCAAGGAATTGTGGCTATCAGAAACATGTGCAGACATACAAAGATTAAATTGCCACTAGCGATAAGCCGTTTTATAAGGTACATATTTATTCTAGGTACCCGATGATTTATTGCCATTCGGGTATGATACCAGAAGCCCACCATAGTTTTTATAAAAATATTTTGGCCCAAGATGATATAAGAGAAGAGGACAACATCTAACAGAAAATGTGTCTACACTTATTACAATTTTCTCTGTGCAAAAATGTTGTAACTTTAAAATTCCAATACTAAATGTGTAGTGATTAACAATTTTCTCCGTGCAAAAGTGTTGTAACTTTGAAATTCCTATTTTTTTAGCATTAATATTATTTTATTTAAATTTCTATTTTTGGTTAATGTAATATAGGCTGAAAAGCATGCAAAATTCTAAATAAATGTTAATTTTTTTAAAACTTGTGTCTTATTTGACCGATATTAGCATGAAAATAAACAAAATCGTCTTTATCCCAAAACTTACTTATTCTGACTTACTGCGGTCTTGCACTGAGGGTGCGATATATATATATATATATATATATATATATATATATATATATATATATATATATATATATATATATATATATATATATATATATATATATATATATATATATGTATATATATATATATATATATATATATAGAGAGAGAGAGAGAGAGAGAGAGAGAGAGAGAGAGAAATTTAATCTTTGCAGATAAGTTAAATAGTAAACTCTTAAATATTGGGGAAATCTGCAAAAAAACTCTAATGTGTATCAATTATTTCACCTAACGTTTTCGCCAAAGAGAATTTGGCTTCTTCAGGGCTGAAAGAGAATAAATTATAATTAGCTACCATATATTATCTAATAAAAAACATTTACCTTACCGTGAAATGTTAGAAATGTCGAGTTATGATGTTAAAAAACTTTAGCTAGTAACAACATAGTGGTGTTTTTTGTTACTATGTGCAAAAAAGTTTATTTATTAACGTTGGAAATGTATGGTAGCTTTGAACTTAAAACGCAAAGGTTTACCCAAGGACAATCGAAAAACCCAATGTAACTACATTTAAAGGAAGTAATTCTTTGAATTGTCGGCAATAACTAAATTTTTAATTGTTGTAAAGTTTGAATGTGAGCTTCTGTTTTCATAGAACGCAAGCGCCGAAACAATTACAAGTAGTTCTTTTGATATCAAAGTCGTTAAGGTTCATTGGTAAAACCGATGAAGTTAGATCCCAGTCTGGGGAGATATTAGTTTAGAATTTCTAATTGAAATTCTTTTTTTTTTAATTAGTATATTGTTCATGTATTATTGTAATAATATCTTATTGAGATGTATCTAAGAAAAGCAAGGGAATGTTATCTTTTTTTGTTAATGAAAATTATTATTAAAGTTGATTAGTTGTTAATAGATATATCAGTCAAGTTGGTTACCTGTGATGTTGTATTGTTCTTGGTATCTGATTTAAGTAAGAAGTGGTATATATCGCTTAGATTCTTAATGTCACTCTTAACATTGATGGAAAAATCGTTAAGGAAAATATAAGACATTTCAATGAACTCTCTTTTAGATTTATTGCTCTCACGGTGGAGAATTGTAGTGTTCGTATAGTCCATGTGATGACCAGTGGAATGGACATGTTTGGCTAATGCACAGCGCTCAGAGTGAAGTCGAGAATCACTTTTGTGTAGTGTAATACGTGATTTTAATAATTGAGATGTTTGGCCGATGTAGGAATTGTTGCAAGAGAGGCATGGAATGTTGTAGACAATATTACTAAGCCTATCTATGGGAGTCTTATCTTTTATCTTCGAATAAAGATTATTAATTGTTAGGGCTGATCTACAAGCCACATTAAGTTTAATGATATTATTATTATTAGAAAAGCTATTTTCAAAACTTTTTAGAATCCTTGTTAACCCCGGAGTGATATCTCTAAAATAGGGTAATGAAAAATATTTATTGATAGGAGTATCCGAGACTGGGTTCCTACTTAAGACATCAGGATCAGCATTGTTAGTCACGATGGAAGGTGAAGTATCTTCGTTATGGATAGTGTTAAACAAAATCTTATTTACTAATGGTGTTGGATAAGAATTTGAAATAGTGTATATATATATATATATATATATATTATATATATATATATATATATATATATATATGTATATCTTTTCTAGTAGATTTGTACACACTTAAGGCCTTGTATCTACCTTGTACTGCAGTCATTATTTATTCTCTTGGATATAAACTTCTCATCTGATACTTCATGATGTGAACTTTTAGTTTTTCCAGAGGTACTGAATCCACAAAAGACACATGCCAATTCCCAGTAAAATGAGTCCTCATCAATGTTACTCTGTCTCTAATTGTCATTTACTCATTGTATTATGCTAGCTTTAACTAATAGTCATAACAAATTTCCCTCTTCACTCTATAATTTGTACATACCTGGCCGAACTTCAGAGTTTTCATCATCAGATTCGTCCAGAGCAAAATTCACCCAATCATCTTCTGTAGCCCGAAAATTTTCCTTGCTGATTGGTTGAAGGTAATCATCTAATTCTTTGGTCATGTGTAGAAGCTGGCAGATCATAAACGCTGCTGCCCTCCGTGCTAATAAACCATTTGGCATTGCCGGACTGGTAATAGTTCTCTTAACTGGAGAGTTGATTGGAAGTCGAAGATGACAAATAAATTTACCATCATTAGTTTTCTCCTCTGACCATATAGGAGTTAGTCTAGTAAAAGTGTCACTAGGTAGCTTGGCACAATATTTATTAAGTAAAGAGATCGCATTGACTAAAGTAATACTAGGTGCACCTTCCTCTGATAAAGGTTGATATGGTTTGCATACATTATTATACATATCAGCAATCATTTCTTCATTCTTATTGGGCTCTAGACTATAACATCTTCTAAGTAATGTATTTTCTACTTCATTATATTCAGCTAAATTGTCTACAAATCTATCAAGCTCCTCTTCATTCCCAAAAAGGATATAATGAGCTTCAGGAGCCCTAGCTCTTGCTTTACTTTGAATGTAGCTATAAAATGTGTTTGGCAAATCAAACCTAATAACTAAGTTGCACTTTGGTAAATCACAGCCTTGTTCTAGTACAGATGTGGAAACAAGAATATTACATTCATGGCACCTGAACTTTCTGAGTACTTCTTCCTGGGTTTTGTGCTCATTCTCAGCCTGTCTTGCTTCACTTCTACTATCTGCTACTTTTTCAACTGAAAACAATGCTGATATCCACCATAAGTCATCATGTACATTGGACAGAGACTAAAAAAAATAATACAAAAGTAATTTAATTTCATATTTTCACACATAACATTTTAGAATTGTATGAAAATCGTTTTTGAGTTTCTAAATATCACACATGTGAAAATACAGTATGGAGACATATTTTTAGATAAATGGTAATCCTGCAAATTGCTTGATATTTCAATTAAAAGTTGTATATTGTTTTTATTTTAGAAAGATTATTCCCTTTAGAAAAAAACAAATTCTAGTCCAAGTCCAAGTTCTTATATTATTATTAAATCAAAATGCAACCTTCTTCATATATTTATCGTCCTTACTTGACGCAATGAGTACAACATACTCTGCCATTTAATGTAATTGCCAGAGTAATCAGTGTGTTTTGATTTGGTTTGAGTCTTCTTACAAACTCCTTCTGATGACGGGTAGACCCAGAAACACGTTTCAGGGAGTGGTAAGAGACTCAAATTAAATCGAAACGCAACATTCTTCGAATATTTATCGTCCTTACATTGGACAAAGACTAAAAAAAATAATACAAAAGTAATTTAATTTCATATTTTCACACATAACATTTTAGAATTGTATGAAAATCGTTTTTGAGTTTCTAAATTACACACGACATGTGAAAATACAGTATGGAGACATATTTTTAGCTAAATGGTAATCCTGCAAATTGCTTGATATTTCAATTAAAAGTTGTATATTGTTTTTATTTTAGAAAGATTATTCCCTTTAGAAAAAAACAAATTCTAGTCCAAGTCGTATAAAGGATGAGTTATGAGTAGGGCTTTTAACAAGTAAGTACACCTAATAAGAGAAACAGGACTGCGAAAAAATTATGTACAGTCTGGTTCTTCTGCTTTATACAGGGTAAAAATATGTTTTGATGACAGGTAATATTAAACTTGATGTAATATCGTTTATTTATGTTTGGGAATTATAAGTAAACAGTGTGAACTTTACTGTTACCACAGTAAAGTTCACACTGTTTGGAAATATGCTTGCTTTTTATTTGGTTTTCTCTAATGCTCTAATCTATAAGAAGTTGAGTTTATACAATAGAACTGGGCTTTAATTTGAACAACTAACTCATAAATATTATAATCTTATAATAATATTTATATATATATATATATATATATATATATATATATATATATATATATATATATATGCTTTCTGTCATTTTCCGGGTTTGACTCTGTGTTGAATAATTTTGGTTTTGATAAAAACCATTATTTTGACAACATTTATATATATATATATATATATATATATATATTATATATATATATATATATATATATATACTTACTTAACCACAAAAGTTTTGCACCAGCAAAAACATTATACTCATTTTAATAGTTGATTTTCTTGTAAACAGATTAACATATTCTGCTTATTTTTTTTAAATTATGTTACACTCTTTCTTTGGTATTTACACTGTTGGACAACAAGGGTGGGTTTACATCGAAACCATGTTATAGTCTCAGGTTTTGTGGAATTTTTTTTCCTGATACATTTAAAGACAAAAAAATAGATAGTTTTATTCTTTAGCATATGTTTTAACTAAAACAATACTAAATTAACAATAAGAAATAACAACAGGTAACAAAACTTAAAAACATAAAGAAACATAACGTATAATATTTCTCCCACTACTTCTTATAAGAGGTCTAGCTGATGTCTAAGAGTTCTTCATCAACCAGATGAGTGGTATGTACAGTGCAACATAAGAGAGAAGAGGATGGAGGCTCTGTGATGTTTTGAAGTGGAATGTCCTTGAGAGCAAGAATGGATTTGATTTTTTTACAAGGAGTTTTTAATAATTTCATATTGACTCATGATAATGCAAGGCCTTACATATCGCTTGTCATAACTGAATATGTAATTGAAGTAAATATTCAGACATTGAATTGGCCCTATCACTCCTAACATGAATCCCATTGAACACCTATGTGATATCGTTGGTATGGGTAATGGATTTTGACGAGAACAATGACCTTGTAAATAACAGGTAAACTTGTGTACTGCATCAGTATGACTCATAGCTCTTGTCAAAATCCATTACCTCTAGACAACTAAGAATCAGCTCCTTCCTGCTTCTTTGTAAGATATAAAAACTAAGGTTATTACTACCTGAAACTGCATAGGCCAAAATCAAATAGCCTGCTTAATATCCAGCATGCCTAGGCAATATGAAGCTGTTATTACAAGTGAAGGAGGAAAAACTAGATATTACTGTTAGTTTAATATTGTTTTAGTTAAAACACTAAAGAATAAAATCATCTATTTTCTTTGCTCTTAAAGATATCATAGAGTTTAAAAAAACAAAATGAAATAAATAGTATATTCAATAAAATGATGTAGTGCAACAGAAGGTTAAAATGATGGGGACTTATAAAGTTCTAGAATGCAAGTATATGAATAATGACTACCCATGCAAAAACCACTGGAGTATTTTAAAAATAAATGGCATAGAAATTAACATTTTACTTACACACAGCAACGCAAATAGTGATTTGGCTTTATAGCGATTGTGAACAAAGACCAAGCAGCATAAGTTATCTTCATTTTGAGGTCTGGGAAATAAAGGCCTTCTTGGCCCCTTCCCTCTACATTTTATTTTAACTGGTGAAGTGTCCTCTTTGTCTTTAATTAATTGAGGTTGTGGCTTTTCTCCAGGAGGCTTAAATTGCTTTAAAACATCAATAAACTTAAGAACTTTTGGAGAAGAAAACTTGTTTATTCTTTCAAGCTCATCATAATTTTCAAAAACATAGTCACAGACTGCTCTCACAGTTACTAAAGCTGATGATGCCATACAGAGTAATAAATAATGCCTTTCATATGGTATCTTTACTTTAAGTTTCTCAATTTTTGACAGAATATTAAGAGCAGCTTTATCTGCACCCCATGGTCCTAGGTCTTTAAGAATTTCTAAAAACTCCTGAAGCAACTCTAAAGGAACTGTTCGAGGATCTGGAACTTGTTTTAACTCTTCCAATAAATCATCTTCATATATTTCACTGGGATCATACCTGTGATCTTTAAGAAATTCTATTGCCATCTTAATAATGTTTTTTATTTCATCATATAAACTGTCAGCTTGATTTTTAGGACATTCTATTAAAGTTTCATGTGGTCTACAAGATAATCTAATCAATGTTACTATTTCAGATGAAGTGTCCACATCAGAATTTAATAATTTTTCTAATCTTCTTAGTTCCCCTTCTAGTCTATCTGGCTGTAATTCTGAACTTAATAGACCTGTTGTTAAACCAAGTATTCTAGGTCTATTACAAACTGGTGAGCTTCTGTAATATTTCATAATTATCTCTATAAGTGACTGCCTTGGACCATATAGACAATCATCAATAACAAATAAATTGAATGCAGAAAAGTCTAAAATGACACCTTGCTTGAGCATTTCCACACATATTTCTGCAGTAGATGTAATGACTTGATAAGGTTCAAAATAGTCCTGAATGATATTTTCCTTGACATCAAGAGTATTTTCAATAATGCTAATACAATTTAAATCTGTTAGATACTTTATATGGGAGGTCATTATAGGAACATTTTGTGGATCTAAAATGAATAGAGCTTTTTTACCATTCTTAATTCGCATTTGCCAGGAAAATTCTTGTAATAATTTAACAAGAATGAAAGCTTTGGCGCAGCTTGTGCTGGAACACATTATGGTGTTTCTCATTTTTGCAGATTCCAATAATTCAACTTGATATTCTTTGGGAGTGAATGTATGTGTGTACACATTTTCATTATGATAACTTGCCATTTTGATAAATATCTTTTTGGAGTAGTAAAAGTTTGATTAATATTATTATCATTTAACGCAGGACATTATGAATATCGAAGATTTCTTTTGAGCCTTTTTTCATTTATATAATTTAAAATATATAAATAAAAAAATCATCCTAAACGACATTATTTTATCTGTAAGAACACATACAAACCCATGGACTTGTTATGACTTATGACAGTGACACCCAAAATGACATATGACCAGAGATATGTAAGAGAGGGGATATGACATACCATAAAATAGATGGGATCGGTTCGGCCATATTGGGGAGTGTTGACAGATTGTTGTTTGTGTCGAGTAGTTCTGTGCATAAAAATTTATTTTTAAAAATATTTTGAACTTATTTTTGTACGGTTTTTACGTTTATTTAAAGTGAAACTATTATGACATCGTGTTCTTTTATGTTGTGTCCAAATAACACTCGTAATACTAAGAAAATCTCCACTGGAATATCTTTTCATAGGTTAGTATGAAATTGTAAACAGGGTACAGGGCGGTATTACTTCCGTTTTTAGTGATGCCGCGTGTAAAAAGAATAGGTAATCTTTTTAATTTGGTTTATGTGGTTGTAGATTTCCTAAAGATGTTGAAAAGAGAAATGCCTGGATACAGTTCGTAAATAGTGTGGGAACTGGGGACTGGGAACCTTCAAAATTTAGTAAATTGTGTTCGAAACATTTCGCGGAGGACTTTATAGATAGGACCTCGTTAGCTGTTATCCGTTTGCGTGAGAATGCAATCCCTACAATTGGTAAATCTCAGGTAACAATAATTATAAATATTAATAAATGAAGTAGGTTATTAAAATAATATAGGTAATATTCTGAATTACACCTGGACATTACACAGTATACAACTTCAATTGTACATTTCACTTGCTTTCATTTGCAAATAAATAAGTTTGTATAGGTGTGAACGAAGAGATTTCAACTAGAAGGTTCTTGATATTTTGCATAAAGTACTAGTTAATAATTAATCACATTTTTGTTTTGGTCATTCTTTAAATATGTACTATTTGACATTTTTTTGATGTAACAACAGCAGTTTTTTGTGTTTAAAAGTATGAATTATGCTTTAATACAGTTTGAATTAATTTGAATCCGGACCTGCCCGTCGCCATATTGGAGAGTGCGTGAAGTCCAAATAAGTGGTCCCATTTAGTAGATACAGAAATATCGTTTGTGTCATATCCCCTCTCTTACATATCTCTGCATATGACATATGTATTCACCAGATTTACAAGGAACCGCAAAGTGGGCGACGCCTGGTGGTAGATTTCAAAAGCATCCACTTCGGGAAAACCTTGAAATTGTCGATGATACCACAGAATAATAAACAATCAGAAGGGCCACTCTCTGATGCCGCCTTTGAAGTTTTTCAGCACGCGCGCCATGTTTTAGGAGGACACAAACATATGATTTGTGAGGTTATGCAATTGTTTACATTTATATTTAATTATATTATATTTATGTCATTACATTTAAAGCTGTTAATATAATTGTATAATATGTCTATGATTGCCGTAAGTCAAATAAACCTGGTTTTTTTCCATGCACACCACATAAACAACACTGGTTCCCTTTAAAATCCTCGTAAAACATGGCGGAACGTCTGCGCGAAGGAGATGCGCGTACTTAATTTTCCGTGGAGAGTAGACATTCTGTTTGTTTATTATTCTGTGATGATACTATGAACTAAATATAAACCCACGCGCACGCGATCAGTCGTGTGACGTCACTTGGCGACAAATTTCACCAGAAATGTTTTGTGTTGTATGGAGTTTTGTCAGATTTAAATTGTTTTATCGTTTATCTTGTACGGTGACAAATAAATGTGTGCACTTTTAAATAAAATATATTTAAGAATATTAAATTAAACTTTTAATTATGGTGTTCTGTGCAATGGTGGGTTGTACCAGCAACAACAATAAAAAAAGCAAAGTTATTTCGGTTTGTCGTTTCTTTAGATTTCCAAATGAGAAATAAGTTCGCGAACAATGGGTCGTGAAGTGCTATCAGCAACATAAGTTTAATATAAACACTGCAAGAATATGTTCGAACCATTTTGTGAAAAGCGATTTCTGTATGAAAGAAAAAATGTTGGGTTTGCCTCAGAATAAGTGGAAATTAAAACGTGATGCAGTACCTTCCCGTTATTTAATGACATTACCAAGAGCGCAGACTTCTCCAGATCAAAAACGATGTTTACGAGTAGAAAAAAGGCAGAATAGGGAGTTCTTGAAGTTGATGGGTCCATCACTCGATGTAGAAACACAATCGGAATTACATATACAATGCGACAATGACAATGAAGGAGACAAAGAAAACATTCCTAAAATAAACATAACTGTTTCCACTCAAACGTTAAGGTAGTAAATGGAATTATAAATTATTAAATGTATTTAAACAATTTTTCATTTTAGTGAAAATGATCCAGCTGAATACATTAGAATTCTCGAAACTGAGAATAAACTTTTAAAACAATTACTTCACAAAGAAAGGGAAGAAAAGAATAAAATTGAAAAAATATTTACAGAAGGGTAACTTCGTAAATTAAAGTTGGCCAAAGAGTAAAGTGGAAAGTTGAAGATATTGTTTCGGCTATTTCACTGCATGCAGCAGGTCCAAGGTCCTATTGTTTATTGAGAAAAACAGGCTACCCTCTTCCTGCAGTTTCCACTTTAAGAAGATCCATTCAACCAGGTATTTATAATTCTAGGATTCTTCATAAATACTTATCAGTAGTTAATTTTATATGAGTAATTAGACTATGATAAAAAGAATGACGACCAAAAGAAGGACGTAGCCAATATGTGCAAGTGATCATAGCTAGTGGAATATGCGGAAACTGGAAACAGCCGGTATTCTACGATTATGATAAAAAAATTACACTCGTTTATTTGAAATTATTTTAGAATTAGAACCCTAATAGCACATGTACGTCAGTGGACGTCCATAGTACGTCCCTCGCGGACTTTAGGGACGTCCCTCGAACATCTGCTTTGGTCCTATTTACGTCCGTTTTACGTCCTATATTGGTCCGAATGTCGCTGCGCCAAACGTCCTATGGACGTCCATTTTACGTCCCGAGCGGACGTAAAATGGACGTACCGGGACGTTAATTGGACCTTAATCGGACGTCCATAATACGCCCAGAGAACTTACTTGACGGACTTTTGTGATATTTTCGGACATCTATTTTAGCGCTCAGGATGTAAATTAGACGTCAACGCCATTGCATAAAGTACTAAAAGTGGTGTCATCCTGTGCATATTAAGAATGTATTTTGGGAAATAAAACTTAAATGTTTAAAGAAACTTACATTTATTATTACATTTATTTATATTTATTTATTATTAACAAACGGGACAAATTCACTGTCAAAATTATGCAAAAATGCAACATTATAGAAATATAAAATAATTTTGTGTAATAAAACATAAATGTTTAAAGGAACTAACATTTATTATTACATATATTTATTTATTATTAACAAATGGAACAAATTCACTGTCAAAATTATACAAAAATGCAACATTATAGAAATATAGACAAAAGTACAGATAAAATAAAATATATATGAATAAAATAAATAAGTACACATTTTATAATAAGTTTCATTTAGCATTTAAGTACTTCAAATAGTACCTAAAGCTATTGATATGAAAGTTTTAGACCATCTCTATGTGTGAAACATAATTAGTTCTGTGGTAAGGAACATGGAAATGTAAATTCTGACACAGTGAATGGGAAGGAATATGAAAACAAACTAGCTGAAGCAATTCAGTAGATTGGTTATTTTATAAACAAGTTGAAAAATAAAGATTAAAAGGTAAAAGAATTAAAACACTTTTGATAAGAGAATCCAGATTCAAGAAATTGATCATATCAGAATAAGAATATGGTCTACACAATTTACAAGAACAGTCGATGCTTGTAGATGAGTCAGTATAAATCTAATCAACATAAAAATGGTTTTTAATGCAATTATAACATAATCAGTGTAAATTAGTTGAAGTTGAACGACTAGACAGTAAGTAAACCACCCTGACCAGTGAAGCTGATTCTTCAAATTTACTGTCAAAAAATCAGTCAGTAAAGCCTCGACAATTTTAGGAATAGCAGAAAGAATTATAATGGAACGATAATTAGGAATCAATGAGTTAAGGATAAAATCAGTAAATAAATTGTGATGAAAAGTAACCCTCCGTCAGAGATTTATAAAAAATAAGCCATAGATGCCTACATAAAAAGAATGCACAATTCCCTAAAAATAAGTTACGATATTATGTCTGGACCAAGACCTTTATTGGTATTAAGACACTGTAAGCATGCGTCACAAATTTTAACAGTTAAAAGAGTGAATATGGCTGTTACTGATATGGGATCTTTGACTACACTTGTCTACACAACAGAAAGAAGGATTGTGAATACTGCTAAAGAAATTGACAAAATTGTTGAAATTGTGGTTCTTAAAAACAGAAGCATTCAACTTCCCTTATCCCTTCCCATTCTGATTTCCCTTACAATTGTGTGGTCAGCAATTAAAAGCAGACAAGTCAATTGTTGAGTTTTAAAGTTGAAATCATAAGTATGAAAAAGATACCTAATATGGAACTTTGTCTGTTTTCTTTCAACAGTAGATTAATTTTTAGGTATTTATTTTTAATATATAAAACAGTCTCAAAAATTGGACTGTTCCTTTGTGTCCATGAACTACACAATTTAATCATTACAAAATTAATCATATTTGCTAATGCAACATGCAAGTTAAATTTTATCTGCCCTCTCTTTAAATATTTCCTCAGATATTTCATTATCAAGTTTCAACTTCCTTCCCCATGGCAACGCTGGTTTTGGAGTTTTTTCCAAGCAACATCTGAAAACAAAATTAATGTACATTCATAAATTGAATAAACTAATTTCAGATTTAGTTCATTATACTTTGCTTCTTGTGAATAAATCATAATTCAAAGTAAAATTAAACACACGAATTTCAAGTGCTGTAGTTTTAATGAATCTCACCTGAATTAGAAGAATACCAACCCAACCATTGGTATTTATTTCTAATGACCAAATGAGCAGTAATTACACTTTTATACGTAAAAAATAAAAATAACTGTATAAATAAAATATATGGCCAACAACAAACCTTTATCTCATAAGCTAGCTGTAGTTCTTAAAACAATCTCATAGCCAGACCTGAACATTTATGAATTGGTAAAATTTGCCATCTAAATTACATATAAGACACAGTTAACAATATGCTTAATCAGCTGTATGTGGCCACTTAAGTGATAGTGTAAATTCTTAAATGCACGTTAAATTGATTTATGTTTATAAGTTACAAACCTTTTAAAATCAGAGCTATATGTGTGTCATCAAAAACTTTATATTGCTTTTTCCCTAGCCAACTATCTTTTCCTTGAATTTTATTCCAGATCAGCTTCTTATGGCTTCTCCTAACAAATTCATTTATGGTCTCCTCACCAATTTTGGAAAGCTCATTATCCTAAAATATAAATCAACATGTAACAGTAATCTAACTACCCCACAAACTTGATCATCCATGCTTAATTATTTTAGCTTAAACTATCTAATAAAAAAACAGCCTCTTTTACAAAATCAAACATTCATTTGCAAATTTTGGTTTCTCATAACCATGGTAAATGCCTATTAAATCTACAAATTTAGGATATATAAACAAGATAGGATATGACTGACTACTAAAACTCTTTTTTTAGTGGGATTCCATCAAAATGTACACAAATTTCTATAACATTGTTTTTTTGTGAAGATAAAAATACCATTGAAATTTGAATCATATGGATCAGAGTATTTGTTCTCTGGGTGAAGCGAAGCAAGAAGGGTTCTAGCATTTGAACTCAAATGAGAAAGGTCAGGAACTTCTTTATGAATTTTTAATAAATCACCTACATAAGGGATAGGACAAACCTCGATGCCACATGCACTTTTTAGAGCCACACAAGATCGAGAGGAGTATGCCATAATTGTTGTTAACATCCACTAATTAGATATGGCACCATAAAAAGAAGAATAAATCACCTAGTATTAAAGGACAAAGTCCAGTTGAATAACTTATTAGAAAAATTAAAAACATCTCGATAAGGTTCTCCAGAATTCTCGTTACAACCATGTTTAGGCATTTCTTCAGTTTCATTGAAAGAAGAGCTTTGTAAAGGATCACCGGAATGGTCGTCCCCGTGGGAATTTGCATTATTTTAGGTACTTAACATGTTAATAAAAAGTTTAAGTCGGAAGTATTGTAACCTGAACTATTTGAACTGAATGATCAGTCAGGGATTCCGAATAAAAGTTTGAAGGAGATGGAATATCGAGATTATTAATATTTTTAACAATATTCTCTACGTTTTTCGTAACCTTCCTCTGTTGATGACGCTTAGAAACAAATCGTTTTCTTTTAAACATAATTAATAAGTAAAAAATTACACTTACCTTTAAAATAAAACCAATTTCTGAAGTATAACCTAACACGTGGTACCAAACCTTTAACAATATACTATAACCACAACACAAAACCAAGCATCAAAAAACCAATGCACTGTATACTGCTTAAATAGAATTCTTTTATTTCAGTTATTAAAGCATTAATAATATAAATATAATTAAACTGTGCCATTAACCCCCTCTGTGGCTCAGTGGTAAGAGCGCCTGCCTTTAAACCTAAAGGTCGTGAGTTCGAATCCCACCTGGGTGGAAATTTTCGTTTATTAAAAAAAATTAGTAAACGAAAATAATTTCTATCCTTGTGTGATCGGTACACACCGGAGGGACCGCAGACGTTCGGATACAATTAGCGTCTCTTAGCAAAGACAATGACGTCGACTTTGCTAAGTATCAAGACAATTACTCTACACACACAAACACACACATACACACACACTACATTAATAAACTTATCTTGATTGAGACTGGCTGAATGACAATTGTCCAAGCCAAAACACAAAAAAAAAAAAAAAAAAAAAAAAAAAAAAAAAAAAAAAAAAAAACTGTGCCATTTGTTTAAATAGGTATGACAGACAATGACATTATCATCATTATTTTGTTCAGCCAGAGTATATACTACCACTTGTTCATCTTTGAAAAATGATTTCAAGATTCATCTTGTTGATAAAAATCATATTTTTACTTATTAGAATTAGCAAACATATATCATCGTGATAACTAGAATAATAAAACAATTGTAACGAATTATCTAGAAATAAAAGATTTTTACACTTTACCTAAAAACAAAAACATGTTTTGGATATATTAAACTATACAAATTTTAATTAATCATGATTTAACCTTTTCGCTTTTAATTATTTTATTAACGCAAATAATTTTTTATTTTATTAAAATATTTGCTATTGGATCCCATAATTGGTAAATGTCGGATGTCCAGAAAACGTCCGAGTATGGACGTCCATGGAACGTCCGGGTACGGACGTCCAGAGAACGTCCATATTTAGTCCACCCAAAGTACGTCCCACTTCGTACGTCCATAGTACGTCCATTTTACGTCCAGGGACGTCCGGACCAAAACTGGACGTATATTGGACGTCCATAGGACGTCGTGTGTTACTAGGGAAAATATAGGCTATCCTGTTTATGCTATTAACTCTGATTTAGGAAGCAGCAATAGGGGACTGTGAAAGTCTTTAAATATAACGAAAGAAACAACATGGTTTACAAATCCAATAAGTAAAAAAAGAGTGCATGTGTTTGCAGATGCTCCACATATGCTTAAACTTTTGAGGAACCATTTTCTTGACCATGGATTTATCATAAATGAAAAGTTTATAACATCCAAGCCAGTTGTAGATTTACTCCACAATACACAAAATTTAGATTTGAATATTGCACATCAAATTAATGCTGATTTCTTAACAGTTAAGGGCCTCAACGACAAAATGTTAAATTAGCTACCAAATTATTTTCGCACAGTATCGAAAGCAATTTCTAGGCTAGGATTATTGGGAATTTTTAAGAGTGAAAATAACTGGCTTGAATGGTCAGAGTTCTTTAAACTCACCAATGACTGGTTTGATGTATTTAATTCAAAAGTACCTCCAAGTGATTCACGAGATCGTTGCAAAGCGTATGGTTTAGCTTTAATTCAACAAAAGAAAATTTTGGACAAAATAGAGAAAACCATGCGAAATCTTAGAAAAGTTAACACACAGAATGTGATGTATTGGAGTGACACAAATCCTTACATCTTTCGTAAAAAACATACTCTATTTCAGAAAAAGTAAATGTTTGAGCAGATATTTTGGGAAACAACGTAGTTGGGCCCGCTTTTCTCAATGCTAACTTAAGTAAAGTGTATCTGCACATGTTACAAAACGTAATTGAGCTATTTATTCTTGAGATTCACATCACGATAGTATTGGCATTTTAAAACAACGAATTGTTAAAGAATGTAGGGCACTGTCCCCCAAAACATTTGAACGAGTACGATTAGAGTTTAGCAATAGGATATATTACTGTCAGGAAGTAAATGGAGCACATTTTGAACACTTAATATATAAGAACTGATTCTTAAATCTTTACTAATTAAATGCGAAACTATAATTTTAGTATTTATTTAATTAATCTCAAACAAAATTATTATAATTGAATAGGTATTTTCAATACCTTTCAAACGAGATATCACTTACAACATAATGGGAAACGAGGTCGAAACGAGGTTCCATTTAAAATAATCGGTCACCGTGGCTCTGTAACGTCATATAAGTCCATTACGTCACATTTTATAACTAGTTAAGAAGCCTACGTCTGTTTATTTTCTCCCACCAAATTTCACTATTAAAAGATATTAGTTGGGAACGGGAATTTTGGCTAGCAATGTATATAAACTACGAGAGTATCGTATAGGAGTTGGAGTTACATTAGTTTGGGTTAGAGGTGATTCAGGGATGTACCTGGGAATAAAGCAGCTGATTTTGCAGTTAAAAAGCACTTTACTTAGAATTGAGAATAATATTTATATTTAATAATGTCAGATATAATTAACTGATATAAGGATGATGGGAAGGTCGGTTTTAAAATTTATCCATTGTTACCTATTTACATTCCCTATATCAATTTTTGGGATTTTAATATGCATAAGTCATCGATTATATCACATTTAAAAGTAAATCGTGGACGATTTTCATCACATTTGTTTGGGATTGGTTTCTTCAATTCTCCACGCTATCGCCACTGTCCAGAATAACCTGTAGCTGACATAAATAACGTTTTGTTAGAGTGCGAAAAATATACTGCATATACAGATATGGTGTACAAAAAACTGACATTTTGCAAGTCTATCAACTAACATTCGTACTCTATTAGCACAAGAAAAAGCAGTATTCAATAGTTTAATTATTAAGTTTTAATAGAAGTAATAGTACATTGTTTACCGGGTAGGAAAAGCTTAACATTCCTGGACGACTGTGAAGATTGCTAAGTCGAGGCGCAAGCCGAGACTTAGCAACACAGAGTCCAGGAATGTGGCTTTTCCTACGAGGTAAACATACTATTTTTCCGAAAATCGTTTAAAATTCGACAGATATTGATTGATTAAAAAAAACGCGATAATTTTATTCCCAAATAAATGGTGCTTTGAAATTCCTAATAAAATTACTTGGGTTACTATGGAAACGTATTGAGGTTGAATTGTCAAACTTGACAATTATTTATGTAGAACACTAACAACTGTACGGAAATATCATTTCCTTACAGTAAGGAAATGACATGTATTGTACTGTCATTGTATGTCTATGTATTGTCAATGTAAATGACATTTCCTTACAGTAAGGAAGTCCTGACTTTTTCTTTAAGAAATTTTGACAGGAATGTCAAAATTTCCTGGCGATTTGCGGAAAAAATAATTCATTAAAAAAAGAAATATAGTGAATAACCCAATTATTAAAAATACATTATGTTACAAAGAGACATGTTCTAATGTCATTCACTCCCTTCACACACCCACAATAGACTGTCGCGTCAACGGTTACTCACTCTGTATAACTATGATTCTTCTAAAGATTTTAAAAATATTTGAGAGATAGCTGAGCGTAAGTATGAATACCATGAGACTAGATAAAACAGTGGGGCGATTTTCTAAATACATCATAGAGTTTCCATAGTATTTTGGGCTTACTTATGGGTGTGAAATACACAAACTCGATTGTGTTGAAATTTTCGTTTGTTTTTAATAATTATTTTGAATAAAGATAAGTTAATGTCATTGAAAAAAGAATTTACTGTTACAATATTGACATTATGATAAAATAGGTATTTAATAAAAAAAAATTTAAATTAATTTTAAATTATTAGTGTAGGTACTCGTTAATTTAACGACGTTAATCGACGGATCAAAAAAATAATGGAGGTCAAAAATTTTGTTGACATACCCAAGGAAGAGCAGACTAAATTTATTAATTCATTTGATCAAATAATGTTTGATATTGATGGTAAGATAATTTAAAATTACAATAAAACTGGTATCGTGTTCCAATACTAAAATATTGATTATTCCTTTGTTTGTATGAACAAACCAGTCCTCGTATTTTGTCATACCATCATCGCTTTCGTTTTCATTCTAATAATTATTGTTTCGTTATTGAATAATTTCTCTTCATAATACATAAACATATTTTTTTTATTTTGTTTTATTACATTTAGATAATCAATTTCTTCAACTTTTACTCTTTTTACCAATTCGTTAACTGCTCAACTTGCACCTATGTCATATTATCAGTGATTCTACTTAATGTTTTTTTATTATGTTTATGTGTAGAATTTCAATATTTCCTTTGGTGCGTAGCCTGCATAGATAAGTCTTCTCAAAATTATTGTTCTTTTAAAGTCAAATCGATTTAGGGATTTTTTATATTATTAAGTTTATTTTTTGTTTAATAAAACTCCAACAGGAATCTTATGACTATTGCTATCTGATCATTCACTATGATCAATAAGCAAGTTAGTTCTATATATAAATATTACAAGAAACTTATCTAAGGTTATATTCAGCAATATTCCTTAGGCTGTAATACATTATAGTACTACTAGCTAACGTGTACACTTTAGCCGCACTTTACTCTGCTTTTTCACTTTCACTCACTTATAGCACTAAATCAAACGACTTCGTTCTCTTAAGTCTTTTTATCTGGTTGGCGTTGTCTAGGAGTTTGATGGCCTCGACGTTCACGTTAGACTTTGTTCATGACTCTCGGTAAACTTACTTATTGTCTGGATAACTGTATCCATCTGGAGGTCTCGATGAAGATCACAGTTTCTAAAGTACCATGGAGCGTTAACGATGTTCCTTAATACTTTATTCTGATATCGTTGTATATGTTGGATGTTGCTTTCTTTTGTACAGCCCCATAGCTGTATTCCGTATGTCCATATCGGTTTAAGGACTTGCTTATATAATAGCAATTTGTTGTAAATAGACAGAGTGGATTTTTTTCCCATCAACCAGTACATCTTTCTGAACTTTATATTTCTAATTCCTTCTTTTTTTCTTAACATGTGCTTTCCAACGTAGCTTGAAATCTTAAGTCATACCCAAATATTTTGACGTATTTGCATAAGGTATTTGGTTTCTATTTATATGTACTGGGATATGTGGTTTTTTTTGTTAGTAAAATTGACATGAACAGATTTTGTTTCATTCAATTTGATACGCCATCGGCTGGTCCAGATGTTAATTTGTTCAACAGAGTTCTGTAGCATGGTAGCTGCATCCTCGTGGTTTTGTCCGACTGCTAGAATGCATGTGTCGTAAATGTCGCAATTGTGTTAGGTTCTAATGATGGAATATCGCTGGTATAGAGCAGGTATACCACTGGCCCTAGGACACTTCCTTGTGGAACTCCAGCTTTAACTTCTCTTAATTCTGAATATGCTTCCTCATATTTAACTCGAAAGTATCTATCGGATATATATGATTCTAGTAGTTCAGAATATTGTTTTGGTAAGTAGCATCTCATTTTATGATATAGTCCGTCATGCCACACCTTGTCAAAAGCCTGCGCTACATCGAGGAAAATTGCGGAACAAACTTTTCCTTCTTCTAGAGCTTTTTCTATGATATTTGTTATTCTATGCACCTGATCTATCGTTGAGTGGCTTGCTCTAAACCCAAACTGATAATTAGGAATTAGATTTTTTTCCTCTATAATCGGTTTTAGTCTCTTCAAGAGTAATTTTTCGTGTAATTTAAACATGACAGGTAACAGTGAAATAGGCCTATATGAAGAAGCTTCTTGTGGAGGTTTTCCTGGTTTTAGTGTCATTATAATTTCTTCCACCTTCCATATCTTTGGTACGTATCTCAACCTAAAGGAAGCGTTTATAAGATGTGTTAATTTTATAATAGCTTTCCTTGGAAGTTGCTTTAACACTTCCCTAGTAATTAGATCAAATCCAGGAGCTTTCTTTGGATTTATATTTTCTTTTATTTCCAAATATACTTCTTTTGGAGTTACAAGGCTAATCTCCATTTCGTCTTGATCAGGGAGCTCCCAGTTTATTCTTTCTTGTTCTTCATTTGGTTGAAAAGTATTTTCTAGGTGGTCAGCAAACCTGTTGGCCTTTTGTATATTGCTTCTTGCCCAGCTACCATTAGTATTTCTAATTGGTGGATACTGTAAGATTGGCCTTTTTAATCTTTTAGTAGCCTTCCACAAAGAGTAACCGATTCGTTTTTAATTTTTTGTATTTCTCTTTTTAATTTTTGTGAGGCATTATTTAATCTAGTTTTATCAACTGGTGCTTTAGACTGATGCCACTTTCGTCTTAGTTCTCTTTTTTCGGTTATCATTTCTCTGATTTCTTTCGGGTAGTTATTTCCTATAATTAATTCTACTTCTGCTTCTAGTTGATCAATGGTTCTTAATGGCACTGAGAGGTTAATCTTCTCTTCAAGGTCTATCTGGAAACTTTTCCAATCAGTATTTTTGTTAACAAGTCTAGGGGGGCTTTCTTTTTTGATAACAATGTCACTGAGTGTGAGAATAATTGGAGAATGGTCCGAGGTCATATCCAATGCCTCTTATATCTCTATGTAATTTGTAGAAATATTTCTAACTACAAAGAAGTCGATAAGGTCTGGAATTTTATTTGTGTCAGTAGGCCAGTATGTTGGTTTTCCCGTTGATACTGCGTCGCATTTTATGTATTTCATTGCTTCTAAAAGTTCTTTCCCTTTGGTTGTAGTCAGTCGTGACCCCCAATGCGTATGTTTTGCATTGAAGTCTCCTCCAAGGATAAATCTATGTCCTTGACTGGTCAGGAAATCTACGTATTGATTTTTCTTGATGGCATGTCTTGACGGACTGTAAACTGCTGTGACGATTACCTCATAATTTTTACATTTAATTTTTACTGATGTGGCATGAAATTCTTTTGTTCTGTACCCAATTTCCTGATAGTTTATTATTAATATTATTTAATAATATTTAATATTATTTAATATATATTATATTATAATTAATATTATTAAGTTACATTTTTTTTATAATAATTTTAAATATTTCACAAACTTATTAATTACATTCTTGCGACCACTATCTACCATCCAAATCATGTGCTGATTGTCATTACTTCAGCTAACTCTCCAGTGGACAAGTGAGTTAAAAATTACACGAGTACCGGGGTGAAGCCTGTCAGGACCATTTTTTGGCAATTTTTTGTTAGTGTAAAATATTTTTTTTGCCAAAAGTATTTTTTATTAAAATAAAACACACCTTTATTAATACATTTAATAAAAAAATAGGGTATTTTTGTATAACGTTGGAAATACTCAGAAATATAAAAAAACTGTCAGTTTTTGACATATTTATATCTAAAAATCAATAACGCCGTTTTATACAAAAACAAAAATTTTAATTGGCTGACAAAGGAAATAAAAATAGATGGAGAATGTCCAAACAACTTATGTTTCGCCGATGATATAGTCATAATATCTAAGGACTTAGGAATGGTAAGAGAGATGGTACAGGAACTCGTTTTGGCCACAGAAAATGTTGGTTTAAATATAAACATCTCGAAAACAAAATAATGACAAATTTGGTACCCAACCAGAATATCACTAAGTATTGGTGGACAAGAAGTGGAACTCGCGGATAAATATAAATAAAGTATGATTGGCAGGGATAATCAGACCCATAAACTAAAGAGAAAAATCGGTCTTAAGTGGACAGGATATGAAAAACTAATAGAAACTTTTAAAAGCGAGTTGCCCACATGCCTGAAGAGAAAAGTATTTGATCGATGCGTCCTCCCAGTGTTGACGCACGAGCAGATCCACTTACCCGAAGTAAAGCCTCAGCTACCAAACTAAGAGTCACACAAAGAAGAATGGAGCGATCCATGTTAGGAGTAACTCTGCGAGACAAAATAAAAAACCAAGAGGTCAGGAGAAGAATCAAGGTGACTGACGTCATCGAAAGGATAGCCAGACTAAAATGGAGATGGGCAGGACACAGAGCTAGAATGATGAATGCGCGATGGACAAAAAGGCTATTGGAATGCAGACGAAGTGAAGACAAGAGAAGCGTCGATTGAGGGCTGCCTACACGACGGGCTGACGATTCAAGAAGAAAAAATAAAAACTGGATGAGAGTGGCGCAAGATATAAGGGGTTGGAAACACAAGACGGAGGCCTATGTTTATCAGTGGACTTTTGAGACTAATAAAGAATTAAATAAGAACCAATAAAACACAAATTTTAACTCCAAAACTCTTTACAGGCAAAAACGACTGTGACCTAAATTTAAAACTTTTTTTCCCTAATTTTGGTTTAGACACTCTGCATAAAAGGCTGCAATGTGCTCCAGACACAAAGTCGGCTCTTATATAATTTGCAAAAAATCTAGTTTTATATCTTTTACAATGTTTGCAGTATCCCCTTTTGTTTGGTGGCGGATTTGGATGCATTGGATCAAGTATTATAATAACAAGCATATATTGCAATGTTTAGTTTAACCAAGTCAAGACCTAAATTTGAAAGATTTTTCTGTCTGCTACAGGGTGCATCTGGCTTATTGTGCCTAGTTATAACAAAAACATTAATTGCAGCCACATTTAGCAGTCCATAAAATGTTACCGTTAAAAAGGATGGACGCATTCGAAATGTGGTGCTGGAGACGAATGCTACGCGTCTCGTGGACGGAGCACAGATCCAATCAGTCGATTCTCGAAGAGCTAAACATTCAGACCAGACTCTCCTCTCAGTATCTTGCAAATGTTTTAAAGTTTTTTGGCCACATTGCGAGAAGAGACAATGACAACTTAGAAAGACTAATTGTGTGCGGAAACGTAGAAGGACGTAGAGGCCGAGGACGCTCACCTATCCGATGGTCAGATCAAGTACAGAAAGCCACTGGAGAGATGTTTTCCGAGTCCATGAGAGCAGCCCAAAATCGCAAGAGATGGAGAGAATTGACAGCCCGCATTGTAGGGAATCACGATCCTCAGCAATGAGGAAACGACAAGAGAGAGAGAGAAAATGTTACCATTGTCCATTTTTTAGTTGCTCTTGCTACATTATACATTGAAACCATTCTATCGACCAAATCGACTACGCGTTTTATTAGTAATTACTATTTAAATGTGAATAAGCCACAATTAAAGGTTAAAGTAAGTTTATTGACGTTGAAATATCCACTTCGGAAATCATTCTTAAAATACAAACTTACTTTTTGTTAGGTTGTAGAAAGATATTATTTCTTTGGGCATCTCCAGGTGACGGATCGATGTTGTCAATATCGCGATGCAAAGATAATACTAGTAAGACATTTTCAGATTTCTTAAGGACATAGGAAACTGCGGTGATATAGTTTCAAAAAGCAAATACAGATGACAATACTGGTCTATACTTTCTATGCAGTATTTCTGGAAGCTATCGTTTATTCTATCCAATTGTACCAAGAACTGTAAAGAGTTCACCATGAAATTGTTTAATAACGTCCAAGCCTGTAAATAAGCGATCCATAATTATATTTCCTCTTAAACCATACAAATGTTCTCGCATTTTTATTGTAAACATCAAAACATTTATTTGATATCAGAAACGGACCTGGAGGATATTCTCCAGGAGTATAAAAAGAAGTATTTTTTTTAACTTCAAACACTTCTCTAATAGCAATCAAATTATCAATTGTTTTCTTTCTTGTCTACTGTATGACATCAAATTTAATCACACGCGACCGAAATCTAAATATTCGCTGGGATATAACAGCTACGAAGATCTTAGATCCCATTCCATCGTCTGCCCAATAGTATTGTAAATACCTGTTTGCGCCTTTTCATATCCTGGTATATAAAGCAAACCAAAATAAGCCTGAATTCTTCTTTGGACGTTATTTTCACATCATGTTTATCTATATATTTTTAAACAACTTACTGATTGTGTCATTTTAAACAACTTATTGTGATTGATTATGTCAAGAATATCGCTAAGGAAATTATTCCATGCCTCAATTTAAATCAATATATTCCTTGCTTCTCGTATCGGACCTGGTAAATGATAGATAATATGTCCTTATCTTGTTCGAATATTTTGTGAATGTGTAATTTTTCTCCATTTGGTTCCATCTTTACCGAAGTTGTAAGGCGCATATCCTTCGCTGATTGTTCCATATGATTTTGATCAATTGGCGGATCTTCAACTTGTTTATCTTCTAGTTCAGTGTCAATGTACTGATTAGTTTACGCTTCGTCATCTTAGGCGTTGAACAAAGATACTTCAGAATCATTTTAATTCGATAATTCATTGGTATCAATTGGAACTGTCTGGTATAGGTGTTATAAATTTTGTACTTCTTTCTCATATAGATCCATGCCTTTGATCCATTTTCTAAAATTAAAAAAAAATGATTTTTATACACAAAAAAATATTTTAAATAGCTAAAGTACATGTACATAAACATAAGAGAGATGAGTGTTTAAATAACAAAGAAGACAGGACAATGAAGAGTCAAACACTCTCCAAGATTTCCCCAAATCAATGGATAACATCGATGAGACGAAACTTAATAAACTGATAGAAAACAGTAGTAATAAAGCAGTAGAAAGACCAATTGCTGATAACCAGGCTTTAGGAGATAAAAATAAAGACCTGAAGAAAGAAATTATGGAAATTAAAAAGAAGTTAAATGAAGTAAAGGAAAGTATTGAATATGCGGAAAAATAAAGAAAAAAAATGTATTCATGACTGAAATAGCAATGCCTACATACGATCAAAGCGTCATTCTTAAAAACTCTGAAGAATCTAAAAACCGAAATGTCTCCACAAATATCTTAGATAGATGAAAGCAATATTATAAGGATCTACTTAATAGACAAAATTATGTAGACAGCAACCAAGAAGAACCAGAAGAGGTAGAGCAAGAAGATTAAAATCTAATTAACTATAGTAGAAATAAATAAAAGTATACAAAAACTTAAGAAAGATAAGGCGGCTGGATTTGATAAAGCCACAGCAGAAATGAGAATATTCAAGAAACATGTTTTACAAGAAGTTGATTCTAAAATGAAATAATCACAGAGTGGATTTAGAAAAGGAAGAAGCATCCAAGAAAACATTTTTACTATCAAGAAATGAATACTAAACGCACGGAACTCAAACACTGATTTATACTAAGCCTTTTTTGCCTTTTGATAATATTTCGATAAAAGCATTTGATAATACTCCAAGAAACGTGATAGACATATGCTGAAAAAAGAAAGGTGTGCATACCGAACTCAGGGAAGCCATCAGACATACAAGGAACATGGTCAGAACCGATAATATGGAGTCCGAAGAGTTTATAGTAAATGAGGATTTACGTCAAAGGGAAGTCCTAGGTCCTTTACTATTTAACATCGTCTTGGATGACATACTTAAAAACCAGAATGGACATAGAATCAGACAATCTTGTGATATTTGGAATAAACGAAGAATACGCTGCACTAATAAAACGAAATTTATGAGTTACTGAAAATTAATGTAAAAAATAGAAGATAAAAATTAACAGAAATACACTCGAACAAGTCGAAACCTATAAATATTTGAAAGTGCAAGTGGAGAACAGAGTTCAGTGCTCAGCTGTAGTACGCCATTAAAAGTACGCTTTTATCCAAAAAGGAAGTATCCCAAAAAGCCAAAGTGGCCATATATAAGACGGTGTTTGTACCGATTTTAACTTTTGGTAGTGAACGTTGGACGCTTACTGATAAATTAAAATCGATAATACAGAACATAGAAATAAAGTTTCTTAGAAGAATAATGGGCATAATCAGATTACAAAGATTTACAAATGAGGTACCGTAAAACGGGGTGAATAGAAACAGTGGGGTGAATAGAAACAAAACTTTATTTATATTATGTAATATTTTTCGTACATAACTATGGATAAATAGTGGCAACCATTATATTTTTATGTTGCTACACTTTAGGCTAAAAGGAAAATTATGTTTTGTTTGGTTGGCAGCACTGGTTCCCGTTTGTTTGTCTTGTTGACATTTACCACGCGATTCTTGTGTTTTTTATCCAACTAGAACTTTCCAGGTAAGTCAGAATTCGTAGTGTTCTTAAAAGCATATAGCTGCACAAAACATAGTTTAATTATCCATACAAAAGAATACGGCTTACTTTAAGCTTTCAACTTTAACAATACTATTTCAAAAACTATTCATATTTTTTAGGTTATGTTTTCAGAATTTATGGGGTGAATAGAAACACATAATTTTTACTGTTTCTATTCACCCCACAAGAAAATTGTAATACTAAATCACATTTATACTAGATGAAATACATATTGTGTGTTATATATTTATGTTAGACACTTAAATGGCATAGCTGTTTTGTTTCAGGGCCCTGTAAAATGCCAAGAAAGTAGAAACCGCTGGTTGGAGGGGGCTATAAAAAGCACCATCCAAAAATAATCGAAAATGCACTTTCTGACATACAGAAGGGACTAAGCCTTTGGAAGTCTGCTGAGAAACATGGTTTGCATTATAGTAGGTATTATATATCGGCACTTGAAAAGAGGCCTCAATGTGAAGAAATATGGTGGTCAGACAGCTTTATCTCTCGAAGAAGAACAACTGTTTGTTGAAAGACTGAAGATATGTGGCGAATGGGGCTATCCTATTGACACTTCAACTCTACGACTCCTTATAAAAGATTTCTTAGACAGAAGAGAGAAAGAAATTAATAGGTTTAAAGATAAGCTTCCTGGCCGTGACTTTGTTGAATCATTTTTAAAACATCATAAGGATCAACTGGCCGTGAGAATATGTCAGAATATTAAACGATCGAGAGCTGGTGTGATACCAGAAACAATTCACAACTATTTTGATGAACTGACAGATGAATTAAAGGATGTGCCCTTATCTAATATTGTTAACTATGATGAGACGAACTTAAGTGATGACCCTGGTAAACGAAAGGTCATTACACGTAGAGGGACAAAGTCTGGCTGGTTTGATTCCTTTTGCTTCGAAGATTGGATACTGACAGTTTCTCTTCCATACCTAAAAAAACAAACGAGTCGAAAATTTCTGATTGGGGACAATTTGTCTTCCCATTTATCAGTTGAATCTGTAAAGTTGTGTAAAGACAATGCTATCAATTTTATTTTTCTCCCAACTAACTCCACCCATCTGACACAACCTGGCATTGGACGTGGCATTTTTTCGGCCATTGAAAGCAACATGGCGACAGATTCTCGAAGAGTGGAAAAAGGGCCCAGGAAGAACGGAAGCAACTGTTCCTAAGGATAAATTTCCAATGTTATTGAAAAAGTTGTGTGATTCATTGAAGAAAGAAAATGTGATCGCCGGTTTTAAGAAGTGCGGTATAGCGCCTCTAAATAGGAACAAAGTGCTGTCTATGCCTCCACAAATTATTGATGAAGAGGAAAACCAAAATTCCGAAAACATTCAGAGGAACCACGAAGCTGTTGACAATAGTTTCAAAGAGCTCCTTTATATTCTTAGAGAAGATCAGACTCCTAAGATAAGGAAAAAGAGAACCAAAGTTAATGTGAAACCCGGCAAAAGTATCAGTGTTGAGGACTTTGTCGACGAAGATGAGAACTTAAATCTAAAAACTTCACTTGCTAGTGACCAAAACCCATGTTCCTCCAAACAGGTTCAGCCAAATAAAAGCCGAAAGCGTGTGGAGTTATCATCAGAAGATGAAGATGATTTTTCAGTGCAGGATACTGACTCTTTAGATGCCCCTGATCTAGATGAAAGTACTGACAAGGCCTCAGGCGAAAACCTCGTCATCAATGAAGATGACTACATGTTAGTCAAAGTTTATGGTAAAAAAAAACATCTTTTAGATGTTATATATGCAAGGTTGCTTTCCTTGAAGATGACGGTTTCGTTGGAATATTTTGAAAAGAGTGCAACAAACTAATAAGTTCACCATAACTGAAGAAGAATCACTTGTCTCCAGAAACGACGTCATATTAAAACTATACTCTCCAGTATTTTCCTCAAGTACGCGATTTAAAGACATGATATTTTTCGAAGATGACCTGTCTAATTTCACAATTTATTAATCAGTATTTAATCTTATTAAATACGATTTGTTTACTTAGAGTTATGCAATTTCTTTTGTTTATATAACTACCTACTTAAATAAATCATTATGTTGAGAAATAAATTTGTATTTATCCATTTATAGCCAAAGTTGAAAATTGTTTCTATTCACCCCGTTTTACGGTAGTTAGATAATATCTTAAGGTCCAACCAATTATTGATCAAGAAAATTGAAGGGGTTTAACTAAGACGGCATGGACATATGATTAGATTGAAACAAGAAAACCTAGTTAAATAATTATGGGAACCGAGAAGACAAAGTAAGAGATCAAGGGGCAGTCAATGAAGACATGGGACGATAATGTAACTTCAACCCTAGAGACAAAGGTAATTAGCAAAGAAGAAACAAGAAACCAAGCAAAGAATAAGAAGCAATAAAGAAAAATTGTACGTGCAATTAGTTAAGAACATGACACCCGACATCTTAGCGTGCGTTCATAACGAGACGCTGACCCTCGCTCGGGCCATGGAATAGTATCATCTTATCGATGTTAGGTAAAATAAATGCATTATGTTAAATGCGAACGTTCACCGTCAGTGCTATGCTCTAGGCGAGGAAAACCATGCGATGATATCCGTTAGGAACGCACCCTAAGGGTGCGTTCATAACGAAAATTATGGCATCGTATCCTTGCTTAGAGCATAGCACTGACGGTGAACGTTCGCATTTAAAATAATGCATTTATTTTACCTAACATCGATAAGATGATACTATTCCATGGTCCGAGCGAGGGTCGGCGCCTCGTTATGAACGCACACTTAGAGTAAATGGATTTCGGATTAGTACAAGAATTCAATACTCGACAATAGTCGAAACATCACGGTAATGGGTTGGGTAATAAAAGAAATCATATTAGGATTTAATAGTTAGAAATAATACAAGTTAGTTAAATAAGCAAATATCCATAAAGACAAAAAATTACACATGGTTTATCTTATAAAATATATGCAGCTTATTAATATGAAAGTAAAGAAATATTCTTCACTTTTATGTTAATGTTGCAAATATTTTTACAAAGGTACACTTTTTTTGTCTTTATGGATGGTTGCTTACTTAACTAATTTGTAGATGAACTGGATAATATGTATAAATTAATACACTAAACGTCTTCGATAAAATGATGAAGTAGCTGATATACTTTCTTTTATTCTGCAACCTTCGACCAAGAACCCTCCACTATATTACAAAGATGTCAAGATGTCACAAATATCAGTATTTTAAATCTAATCATTAATTAATTCTTTTATGTACATCCTATCTTATGGGACAATATCGACCGTATCAACACACAGACAGCCCTAAACACTTTCGAATCTAAGACTGAAATTCAGAAGCGCAAATTAGCGCATCGAATTGCCGAACAAAAACCACAACGTTGAAAACCACTACAGTGGTTCATAACTTTTCTGATACTCCTATTTCGACCATTGCCACTCAAGTTTTAACAAAAGGTTTCAATTACTCTGTTACCCCAAGTCATATTTCAATTGAACAATTATCTGCCAAACTGAAGAAGCCATCTCCAGTTTACCTTACCAAGATGTTGAAATAACTAGACGACATCGCTAGAGTTCTTAGAAACCCTCAAATCAACCTACTCCGAACATTAACCAATCCGAGTTCAAGCTCTTCAAGAAAGCCCTGAAAGAACTACAGTCAAATCCAAATCTAATCATTCTTCTCACCGATAAAGGCAATGCCACCGTCATCTCAAACACTTCTTATATTAATAAACTTTCAAATCTCATTAATACTAATAAGTTTCGATATCGTTCAATTCTTTACAAACATTCCTATAGACGAAACTCTAAATATTCTGAAAACTAAATACAGTATCGCGCAAGAATACTTATTTCATCTTCCAAAATCAATTCTACAGACAAATAAATGGTGCCCCAATGGGCTCCCACGTATCTAAAGTAATTGCCAATATTTTTATGGAAGACTTCGAGACCCGATCACTATCCACATCAATGCTCGAACCCACATGTTGGCTGCGATATGTTGAAGATACATTCGTCATTTGTCCCCATGACACGGATGCTTGGGTTGCTTTTCAAACCCATCTAAATGGTATATATCCTAGTATCCCGTTCACGATGAAGGTGGAAACTAATCCATCCGTACCGTTTCTCGACGTTATCACAAAGAAAAACCAATCCCAAGGTTTTCACCACTATGTTTATCGAATCAATCGTTACTTGCATGTCAACTCTCACCATTCCCCTTCACAAATTCATTCAGTCATTAATACGAGAAAATCGAAGATAACCGAGAAAATCACATCAGTAGGAGCATCCGCAGACATCAATCTCTCACTCAATCTCAACCCAAAGACTTAGACTCTCATCATACAAAATCTTTTCTTTCTTACATCAAATGTGCCACTGACAGAATCGACCAGATTCTTAAATCAAGAGAAATAAAGACAATATTTACCCCCAAAAAAAACTTTCATCTCTTGTCCGATCAATCAAAGACAATATTTCAAATGAACAACACGAAGTTTATGGAATTCCTTGTGCAGACTGCTCCCGATCCTATATAGGCCAAACAAATCGTAGAATCCAAAATAGAATTTATGAAGATTCCATTTCTGTTCACAATTCCGATTCAATTTGAGCTTCTGAGAAGCCATAGAAATTTAAAAAAACACAAAAATTGTTTCAACAAAAAAGATAACAGCATATGGTTACCTTCGACATGGAGACCTCTCATAACGAAAATATAGTCCGCTCCATCCGCGAATCAAAATCCAACTATTAGAAATTTTCACGCCAACCTCCGAGCGAACAACCTCGCCAATTCTCGCGCCAATCCCCACGCCAACTACCACTCAAACCACGTAACCATCTATGATATAAATGAATTATATTCGATTCCCAGTGGCAGTGGCAGTAATGCATTGATTAGTAATCAGTGTAGTAGTGTCTGGAGACTCGGGAGACTGAGACCTCGGAAGCCCTGAAGAAGACCTATATATATATATATATATATATATATATATATATATATATATATATATATATATATATATATATATATATATATATGTCACAAGCACTTGAACTTCTCAAAAAAAATATTTTATTTTCAAAATTAGGTTACAATTTACAGAGATAATTACTACAACTAAATAAGAACTAATAATAATAATCGTGGGCTTCTTCCTTCCTTCTTTATAGCCTCTGGTCTTAGGAACTTGCTGACTCTAGATAGTCGGGGGGCTTCTATGACATTTCTCCTCCCTCCTTTGGTTCGGACTTCGTCCTCGAAGTCCTAGTAACTTCTGCAATTAATTCATCTAGAATTTGAATTTGGGCAGGATGAAGTTTCGTGCCAAATAGAATTTGGGAGATTCTTTTTCGTTTTTTAATTATAAATATTGCTAAAAATGCTAAAACAGAGAAAAGTATAACAATTGAAGTGGTGCTCAGTCCCATGGAAAGTGGTGGTAAAACATCCATCATTTCGAGGGGTTGAATTTGGCCATGAGTATTTGGAATCGTTAACTTCTCAATTTTTATCTGGTGTTCCGGAAGTAATTTTATGGGAACTATTTTTGGTACTGAAATATCTTCGGATGTTTTCTTGTTAAAGTAGACTCCCTCAATGACGATTGGTTCTTCTGTTGTTAGTATACTGGTTGATTTTACTTCGTGTTGTTGAATTATTATTGTATGGATTATTCCAAGTAATATCACTTTGCTGGTTTCTTGGAAAAAGTTCTCTGTCGCTATGGTCTTGGTGCAATTATGGACATTTGGTATTGTACAATGGGATTGTACGTTTTTTTTTACAAATTATGTGGTCACTTTCTCCAATGCAGTTTTCGAACCATTTGTTGTTAACATAGTAGGGTGTGGGTGGTAAAATCATCTTTGTTTGGGATCGAATAAATCTTAAAGGTGGTATAGGAAGTTTCGTGGAGAATAGGTATTTTAATTAATATGAGCATCGTTTTGGCGGTTACACAGACTAGCATTTTGGATGCTTCGATTAGTTCATACGGATGTTTATCACTGACAAGAAGCGAATTTCTAGGATACATTTTAAGAAGATTTTCTTTTAAATTGTCTAATTCTTTTAACGTGAATAATTCGATATTTGGAATATTTAATTGAGATAAAGTTATGGTCCTAATTAGTTTCATTAAAAATTCGTTAATATTTTGAATGTTTACTATTTCATTATGCAAAATCAAATAACTATCAAAATCTGCAGAAAACTTACTAACTGCAGCTGCAAGAGCAGCATTATCATTATTTATCTTTTCCAAGAGTTTATCGAATCTTGTATTAATTGATTGTCCATATGATATTTGATTGTTAAATTTTTTGATTATTTTATTTTGTTTATTTTCTATTGCAATAATATGTGTTTTTAATAGATCAAGGTCAGAGTCATCTCGGTTACCTGTTATATATTTGATGGCAGTTCCGAGAAAGTTAAAGAGTCCTCTTTTCTGTTTGAGAGTGATCTTATGCAAATCATCTTTTACTTGTTCGCGTATATGATTATATTGAGAATAAAGAAGTGAGAGAGGTGTTTTCTTAAAATGAGATTGGAATTGGTTTATTGGGCTAGTTTCTATTATATTCGATAAATTGTCTAGGGAAATATGAAGGAAGTGTCTATGGTAATGGGAGATTTCTTTTGATTTTCCTATCTCCTCAGCATAGTAGCCATTATTCTGAATCTCCTGAATCCTGAGTTGACGGCCCAGGGCGAGGATTTTCCTGTGAACAAGTTTGAGCTTGAGTATTTTTGTCTGTACATTTTCTTGTTCTTTTAACAAACTTAAGATGTGTACTTGTTGGGTTTTGTTTATCTGTTTTACCTAAAATCTTTGTTTTTTCTTGTTTATCTGGATGTATTATAGAATAGAGTGCTTGTAGTTTTGGTTTATGTTTCTTTTTTGAAACATACAAAGTTTTTTGTGAGATCTGTCTCGGGAATTTCTTCAGCGTTTTCGTTCTGTCTATCTAATATCTGCTGCCTTTTTTCTTTTTGTTTATTGTATAAATAATCGATAAAAGGTTGTAGTTCCTCTTTATGTCTTTGATTATACGTTGCGTATACGGGAAGGTCAAAGTCAAAATTGATTTCTTCGGCATAAGGTCCATATAGGATGGGGGGTGAGAAATTTGTAGAGCTGTGAATCGATTGATTATAGATAAGAATGGCATGTGTCAAAATGTCGTCTAATGAATCATTAGGATTTTGGGCACGTAAGGTCCCAAGTTTTTCGGTAAGTGTAAAATGGAATCGCTCTACGGGGAGTTTGAAGACGAGTTATTAACTGTTGTAAAATGAATTTCGATTTTGTGGAGTTTTAAAAATTCTTTTATGACTGCTGAGTTAAATTCTGTGCCACTATCGCATACAAACTTCTTTGGATAGTTATGGTGTGTAAAGTAATGCCTAAGTTTATTCAGTATTGAAATAGATGTTTGATCGTTCGATCGTTCGACACTGTCCATATTTAGAAAATGAATCTATTATTGTTAAATATAATGTTTTATTACAATGAAAAATGTCAATGTGTAAGATGTCAAATGGTTTTTGTCCAAGTAATGGCCCTAACTGTGGGAGTTTGTAAGGGTGCCTTTCATATTTGTTTTTTAAGCATATTTCACATTTATTTATAAAATTCGAGATCGTGGTTTGCACAGAAGGCCAATAGAAAGTTTGTTTTAGATGTTTATATGTTTCCACTATTCCATTATGGTTTTCTCTGTGATATTTTTCTACACATTCAACTTGTCGTTCTTCTTCTTCTATATCTTTTAGCAATTTATTGCAGAATATTGTCTTTACCGTTGATTTTATTTTCTCCTTAAAATAATTGCAAATGAAGGGTCTAAATTCATGAGGTATTGCAATAGCAAATTTTTGATTCGGTCTTAAGATACTTTGCAATGCATCTGCTATTTCTGCTTGCCAGTTGTCGGTGAGCGTTACAGTGTATCGATGTTTATTAAAAATCTTTTTGTATTGTAACTCAAATTTAGCACATTTAGTTTGAAATATAATTTGCTTTGACGATAGATTAATTGGTTCGGGTGATATTTCAATTCCTGTGATAGGATTTTCGACAGCGGTGTGTTGTGTGTTGGTATTATTTTACAAATTTTCAAATTCCTCAAGAAAATTTTCTGCGTCAAAAGCATCAATTGCATCTGGAGGTTCAGCACATTCTGAGCTGGAGCTTAGAGCATTTATTTGAATTCTGCTGAGGGCATCGGCTACTTGGTTTTCTTTTCCTTTTTTATATCTAACTTCAAAATTGTAATCCTCTAACTTAAGTCGCCAGCGAGTTAATCTCGAAGTAGGGTCTTTAACTTTATAGATCCAAACAAGAGGGTTGTGATCAGTTTCTACTATAAATTTCTGACTGTATAAGTACATACGAAAATGTTTACATGAATCTAAGATTGCCAATAATTCTTTTTCTATTGTAGAGTAATTTTGTTCGGCAGAATTTAGGGTCCTCGAATAAAAGGCAATAGGATGGTTATTCTGAGATAGGACTGATCCTATTGCTATATTAGAAGCATCAGTAGTAAGTACGAATGGTTTTTCGAAATCTGGATATTGAAGAACAGGAGCATTAGTTAAGAGTTGTTTACATTTTTCGAAACACTCCAAATAATTTGGATTTTTAGGATCTATTACAGCACCTTTACGAGTGCATCTAGAAAATGGAGACGTAATCTTCGCGAAATTTGGAATAAATCGCCTATAGAATCCGATTAATCCTAGAAAGGACTTTATTTCCTTGACATTTTTTGGTAATGGGTATTTTTGAATTGCTTCAATTTTGCAGGGATTGGGTTTTATACCTTCAGTGGTTACTACATGTCCTAGAAAAGCCACTTCTTTTGTAAGGAACTCAGACTTATCTAATTGAACTTTTAAATTATGTTTTCTAAAGGTATCGAATATAGTGGTAATATGAACGAGATGTTCGTGTAGAGATTTAGAAAAAATGATAACATCGTCCATATAGACGAATACAAATTTGTGAACGAAAGGACGGAGAATATTGTCCATTAGCCTTTCAAAGGTTGCTGGGCTGTTCTTTAAACCGAACGGCATACGTAAGAATTCAAAATGACCATGTGGCACTGAAAATGCCGTTTTTTGGACAGAATTAGGATGAATTTCGATTTGGTGATAGCCTTGAGCTAAGTCTAGTGTTGTAAAATATGTAGCCTTACCTAAATTATCTAAAATTTCGTCTATTTTCGGTAAAGGATATCTGTCATCTATAGTATTTTCGTTTAACTTTCTATAATCTATAACCATTCTAAATTTTTTCTTGCCTGAAGCATCAGACTTTTTCGGTACAACCCACACTGGGGCCGAATAGGGAGAAATTGATGGTCTAATAATTTTATCATCTAATAATTTTTGTACTTGTCGACTAATTTCTTCCTGCATCGCCTTAGGATGCCTATATCCCTTAACATAAATAGGATTTTCATCCTTTGTTTTTATTTCATGTTTCACTGCTGACGTGAAAGATAAACTCTTTTTTTCATCGTAAAATACATGTATTTTCTGCACAGGTTAAGTATTTTATTTTTTTCTTCATTATTTAAATGTTGTGTACGAATATTAGATTCTACAAAGTGCGTTGGTCCGGTTGAAATTTCATACTCATCAAGTTTTTGAACTTGGATAGGTTCTAATAATTTTATTGGATAATGGAGTGTCAAGTTATTAATGAAACCGTTTTTTGCTGTGTGTATGGATTCTAGTAATGTAAAATTTTGTAAGTCTACACGGGGTACTAGAATTTCACCGTCTAGAACGTTAACTGGAATTTTGTAATATAATGTCTCGAAATGAATTGTAATTCTGTAATTTGTTAAGGTTAATGTTTTAGTTTGATAATTTAGTATGGAGTTAAAACGTTCTAAATCATAATTTCAAGTAGAATATCAAAATCTTTGCTCCAATTTGCGATTCGTGCATCAATGAGATCATTAATACCATATTCAGATAATAAAGGGGTTTTAATATTTTGGAAAAATTTTGTTGTACGATTCATAGAGGTTAATGTGAAAGGTTTTTTGTATATGTGGGATTGATTAAAATATTTTACAGCTTTCGGTGAGATTACAGTATCTGATCCTCCAGAATCTATAAGAACTTTAAGACGAGTCATAGGCGTAACAAAATAAGGTAGCCGGGGAGATTTTTGTAAATTATTCAGATTTATACAGGAGGTGGTTGTTCTTCGAGAGGTACTAGGGGAAAATCCTGATAGTTTTGGTCGAAATATTCTTCCGGTACTTGTTCGGAATCACAATTTTCAATATTAACTTCGGAATTATGAATTTGATTTGCAGCAATATTGAAATGATGGACATTAGTTGTAACGGTCATGGGTTGGTGATTTCTCGTGGAAGATGTTAGAACGCCACTCATAGGAGAATGTGTGTTTTGTTAAGTTTGGGGGTTCCTATATTTATTTATTCTATGTTGTACATTTTGTCGAAAATTTGGGGGTTGATTATTTCTAGATGAACTATTATTATACGATTGAGAAGCAAAATTAAAATTTGGTTGTGAAGTATTAAAATTTGTTTGATTATTCTGAAATGGTGGCCTGAAGTAATTTGACTGCATGGGCGAGAAGTTTGTGGGCCTATTATTATTATGATTATTACGTGGAAACTGGTTTGGATTATGTGGCCCCTGTTTGAGCAAAGGTTTTCTAGTTTGTTGGCTTTTTAAAAAGTTCATATATTGTTGCTGGTTTTTATTATTATCATAAGAAATACACTTTTGAACTGCTGCTTCAAGTGATTCTATTTCAAAATGAGACAAATATTCGCAGTATGGTTCATTTATACCCGAACTAAAGTTTTTAAAGCAATATTCTTAAAATATGGCGTTTTAAAATTTACAGTAGCAGGATTATCATTTAAAGTAATATGTTGAAGCAGATCATTTAAATTGGTGCAAATTCTTTGATGATACTGATCATAGGATTCGTTATGTTTTTGAACTGTTGTCGATAACTGAGTTACCAAAATGTCTTCTGACCTTCTATCTCCATATTTAGTTAACAAAGCAGGACGAATATCTGTCCAGCTTAATTTATTAGAATAATTCAAAAAATTTCTCGGATCTCCTTTTATACGAGATACAATGTGAGTATTAAGAATAAATAACTGAGGTTCTGTAAGTTCTTGGGTACCTAAGAATGTTAACAAGTTATCTACAGATTTAATAAAAGTAGAAAGATTTTCTTTAGACGAAAATTCTGGTAACGTGGAACACAGACTAGCAATATCGCTATTAGTGACAGGCATTTTGGAATTTTTCTTAGAAGATCCAAATTTATTATTATAAGAAATGGAAGTTCTTAAATTAGGAGTTGACGAGTTATTAATAATATTTAAATTCAAATTGTCAAATAATAAATTTAAATTTTCAACACTGTTTTGAGAAATATTGTTAAAAGTGCTCATAAAAATTAAGGAAAGAAAGGAAAAACTTACATAAGGATGATCACTGTTGATTTCCAATGCATTTCTTTCTCCTCCAAGGTTCGATCGGTCTCGTTAAACAACTAAAGTTGACCAGGAAACTGATATATGTTTCTGTACGATGTGGATCCTGTTCGCAGCGCCAAATATGTCACAAGCACTTGAACTTCTCAAAAAAAATATTTTATTTTCAAAATTAGGTTACAATTTACGGAGATAATTACTACAACTAAATAAGAACTAATAATAATAATCGTGGGCTTCTTCCTTCCTTCTTTATAGCCTCTGGTCTTAGGAACTTGCTGACTCTAGATAGTCGGGGGGCTTCTATGACATTTCTATATATATATATATATATATATATATATATATATATATATATATATATATATATATATATATATATAATATATATATATATATATATATAATATATATATATATATATATATAATATATATATATATATATATATATATATAATATATATATATATATGTATATATATATATATATATATTAATGTGATATTAAAAGTCTGAAGTGCGCCAAGCAGTTAATTAGCTAATTACTTAATCAATTAAACTTATTTAAATGATGCAGTTAAGATTCTATTACACTATTTAAATCTGCTTCAATATCTATGCTTTACATATGATAGGTAAGGTCCAAAGAATACCGGAACAATGAAAATCATATATGATACAACATTATATATTGAAATAAAAATATATTGAAACAAAATTCACACTCAAATATCTTCAATAAAAAATATCTCATATAATGATTATCAAAATTTTGTTCTACGTACGTGAACCGTTAGAAATTAATGGTATATACAATATAAATTAAAATTTCAAATCAAAATTGTTGTTCTAAATCTCCTGATCAAAATATTCCTATCCTTTCTAAAGCAATTGTTAAAAATATGTATTGTTAATAAAAAAAACTGACGAATAGTAAAACTGTCTCTCTAATCACGAGTTGTCCAAATCCTTGTTCCTTGTAGCCTACACTATCTATTCTTAGCAGTCCCCTAGGTAATCAACAATTTTACAACAAATTGCTGCGAGCCTATCGTCTTTAATAATCTCCTTCAAATGCACGTATCGTTCAAATTATGCTCGCCTCTTCTCTTCTCTATAAACTGAATCTTTTGTTCTGGCCTGAACAGTGATTCTTGGAATTTAAGTAGAAAATTATCTTACAATATTTTACTGGATCAGCTTCTGTCAGATACACCAACTCCACTAAAAACTCACTAACATTCCCTTCTACTGCTTATTACCTCTCGAGAACCACCAGAGAACAATGACTGTTCGCCTTGCAAAATTGGAAAACACCTGATTATCTTTTTTTCCCTCAAAAATCTAGCTAAACTCTCATTCTTACAAACCATCCCACTTTTTTCAATCTCCTCCAATCAGACCTCGTCGTACGTATCCCCATCTTTTCATTTAGATAACAAATAACAATTTTACCTACAATTATAAATTTCCTAAAAATTATTAACATGCTAATCGGTTTCTACAAATTCTTAAGAACTAACGGAGAAATATATTTTCTAAATATTTCTATTCTATTGTTTTATTCACTGTACAAGTCTATTTGGAAAACTCGCTCGCATTGTTCATGGTTTCACTAATTACACTCACGTCACTCGAATTTATTTTATAAAGAAAATAATTTATGCATATCTTAAATTTTGTTTACTATAGGTAATTCAGGATAATGGACTTTCATTCTTCGAAATATCTTTTATAGTTTATTAGTCGAATTATTTGAATTATTATATTTTGTACTTTGAAATATATTAAGCAAACCAATAATATTTTCAATAGTGTTGGTTTTTTGTTTTATCCTTTAAAAATATCTATACTTCATCTAATTTACATACCGTTGCACGCCATTATCTACGTCAGAGATCGAAGTTGACATAGTTGCCTAAGTATAAGAAAATCCTGAATCCGTTGTAAATCAAATAGGTCACATAATTATTGCAAAAGTATTGCCATCTCTTTACAACGACTAATTAAATTCTTATGTGACAATTTTGGTGAAGCCAGCAGGTTAAACATAAATAAACAGTGAAAATTTTTCCAAAATTACAGGTGAAATTAAAGTTTTAAAACATAAAAATCGGTAGTAACTAATTATACTGGTGTAGAAAGTGCGAAGTGTAAAATTGACACTAGAAAAACCAATCTGGTACGATTAAACATCCATAAAATAATATCGAAAACAAGTAAGGTTATCTGCAATCCAGTCTGCGATAAGAAAACGGCCCACGTCTCAACGCCCGACAGTGTTGCCAAACTTCAAAAAAATAATATAGAAAGGGAAAACAAAGTACCTATTACTGAATATATAAAAACTAAGTAGCTTTAAGAGGAGAATTGATCTCCGAAGAGTCGATCTGGATTCATTCTCCTATCGTAAAGCAAAAAAAAAAATAATAATTACATAAAAACCATTATATACATAAAAATATTTTGTAAAATACAATATGTTAAATAAGTAGCTAAAATGGAATGGCAAAATCAAATTCCAAATTCAGATAATAGTCAGAGTTATTCTCCCTCATTAAAAGATGCAGCATATGAGAATCCACCTATAAGAAAGGCCGGTCTGGCACGAACTCCTCCACCATCGCTTAAAAATAGAACTAACAGTATTTCCTCAAATGAAATCGGGATAAACGCCACTAATAGCTCATCTCATTGTGCCTCAATGTCGACATGTTTGCCAGAAAACAAACCAGATCTAGAACAACAAACAGAAGCCACTGAACAAACTCGTCAGCAAGATGATGTTACAGGTTGGACTTTAATTAAAAATAAGAAGCGTCAGCGATCAGAAGATAGCCCTCCGCATAAAATTAAAAAGCAAACTACCATTTAGGATTATTGGCTGCAGAAACCTACGCCAACGACCAATAGATATAGCCCTTTAACTACTGATGATATACAAGAAGAAAATAGAAATGCCGAATCCAATAAACCTCCACCAATATTTATTCAGAATGTCGAATATATAAAACCGCTACGCGAACTGCTTGATGAAAAAATACCAAATCTATATACCATTAAATGCCTTAGGGATAACCAAATTAAACTCCAAGTAGATTCACCTGAAAACTACTCGGATATTATTAAAAGCTTAACAGCAAAAAAAACGCAGTTTCACACATATCAAATAAAACAGGACCGTGGATTTCGAGTGGTTATTCGCAATATTCACCCCTCAACAGAAACTAATGAGATTAAAAGGGCACTCGAAGAACTAGGACATTCAGTCAAAAATATCTCCAACATAAAACGAATAAAGGATAAAAAGCAACTACCACTTTTCCACGTAGAATTGGTTGCAAATGCAAACAATAAAGACATTTATAAAGTCAATAAACTACTTAACTCAATAGTTGAAGTTGAACCACCACATCCCAAAAGAGAAATTGCGCAATGCCACAGGTGTCAACATTTCGGACACACTCACAAATATTGCAACAGAATGCCACGATGCGTAAAATGTACAGCCAATCACTTGTCATCCGAATGTCCAAATCCAACACGAATTAAAGATGTGAAGTGTACAAATTGCCAAGAAAATCATCCTGCATCCTACAGAGGCTGTTTGGTCTACAAAGAGCTCCAAAGAAAACAATTTTCAAAATTGAGGGAGAAAATACAATCTCATTGCCCGCCAAGTTCCTCAAATACTCGTCGCCCATCTGTAACATATGCAAACGCTGTGGAGGGACCAAATCATACTACCGCAGCTGTCTCAAATACTACACAGGAAAAACTGAATACAACAGAAACAAGTAACAGTTTAGAATTGATGGTCCAAAAACTTATGGATAGAATGGATAAAATGTTCGACCTTCTCATAACGATGTTATCCAAACTTAATGTTCAACCCCAAAATTAAAATTGGATATTGGAACGCAAACGGCCTCACAAACCATAGTGAGGAGATTAAGGCATTTATAAAGTTACACAATCTTGATATCATGATGGTCTCTGAAGCTCATATGACAAACAAGAACCATTTTAGTATGCCAGATTTTTGCACCTATGTCACACCACACCCAATGGGAAAAGGTCATGGTGGAACTGTGTTAATCATTAGAAGTAATATAAAACATCACGAAATAAATAAAGTGTGTGAAATCAACATTCAGGCAACCTCTATATCTGTAGAACTCAGTAAAGGGCACATAACGATGTCAGTTGCGTATTGTCCCCCTGGTAAAATAATAAAAGAGGACCATTTCTCTAGTTATTTCAAAGGGCTTGGTCATCGCTTTATTGCAGTAGGTGATTTTAACGCAAAACATACAAGATGGGGTTCAAGACTGATAACAACTCGCGGAAGAGAACTTATTAAAAGTTTAAACGAAAATAACTTGACTCCAATTTCTACTGGGCAGCCAACCTACTGGCCTACAGATAGAAATAAAATACCCGATCTCATCGATTTTGGTATCATAAAAGGAATAAGTAACAACTTTTTAGACATTAAACCTTCTTTTGACCTTTTGTCGGACCATTCTCCCATATTTATTGATGTGATGGAACATGTATATAATACAAATAAACACCCCACGTTTTCAAATCATAAAACAAATTGGAGTCTGTTCAGATTCAATATTCAAAACACAATTAACTTAAATCTTCCTCTTAAAACAAGTGAAAATATTGAGGAAGCAGTTCATCACCTTACATCAATCATTCAACAGGCAGCTTGGAGAGCAACTCCAGATCTAAATCGGGGTAATAACTGTGAACCATATCCACATCATATAAAAATCTTAATCAACGAAAAGAGAAAACTAAGAAAACAGTGGCAAACTTCCAGATCTCCTGAGAACAAAACTGAACTGAATAGGGCTACTCGTTTGCTTAAAAGAGAATTACACAAATACAAAGATCAGGGCATAAATGAATTTCTTGAAAGTCTTACTGCGACGGATGACACAAACTACTCTATTTGGAAACTCTCTAGGAAACTTAAACATCAGATTAAGCATGACGGTCCCATTAGAAATAAAGACGGTGATTGGGCCAAGGCCGATGAAGATAAAGTACAAGCATTCGCTAATCATCTCAGCCAAGTTTTTCAACCACACTCCAGAACTATCTCAAAGGAAGAAGAAGAATTCATTCACAAGAACTTAGATGCACCCTACCAGATGTCACCTCCTATAGAAAATATCAAAATTAACGAAATAAAAGAGTTAGTTAAAAATCTTAACACTAAAAAAGCTCCAGGGTATGATTTAATATCGGGAAAAATCTGCAAAAATTTACCCGAAGAAGGATTTCGGTTGCTTATATACATATTTAACGCTATACTAAAGTTAGGCTATTTTCCGTTTCAATGGAAAATGGCACAAATCATTCTAATACCGAAACCAAATAAAGATCCACAAGAACTATCATCCTATCGTCCAATCAGTGTGCTTCCCATTATCTCTAAGATATTTGAGAGGATACTCCTTCAGAAAATGAATTCTATAATCGACAGACAAAAGTTAATACCTGATTATCAGTTTGGATTCAGGCAACAACATGGAACAATTGAGCAGGTACATAGAGTTGCCAAAGTAGCAAGAGATGCGATTGAAAAGAAAGAATACTCACTGCAGCCTTTTTGGATGTCTCACAAGCATTTGATAAAGTATGGCATGAGGGGCTGCTATCTAAAATAAAAACTCACTTTCCTCATCCTCTGTATGCTCTTCTGAGATCCTATCTTACCAATCGATATTTCCAGGTCAGATGCAATGAAGCAGTATCAAACATATCTCCAATTCTATCGGGAGTACCTCAGGGTAGTATATTGGGCCCAACTTTATACTTACTCTATACGGCAGATATTCCCACAAGAGTAAACAGCACAATCGCTACCTATGCAGATGATACTGTGATAATGGTTTCTAGCTCGGTTCCTGTTACAGCCTGTCAAAACTTACAAATTCATTTAAATGAATTAGAGAAATGGTTAAAACTGTGGCGAATTAAAGTAAATGGCAAATCAGCACATATAACATTTACTTTACGCAAAGAGAGTGTACCATATGTGTGCATAAACAATACCATAATACCCAAAAAAAGTGATGTTAAATACTTGGGAATACATTTTGACAGCCGACTAAATTGGGGAAAGCACATCTGGACAAAGCGACTGCAACTAGGATTAATATACAGGAAAATGTATTGGTTCATGAATAAAAAATCCAAACTAAGTCTACATAATAAATTATTACTGTATAAATGTGTTCTAAAGCCAGTTTGGACCTACGGTATACAGATATGGGGTACAGCATGTAATTCTCACTTACTGAAACTTCAACGTTTCCAATCTAAAGTTTTGAGACATATTACCAATGCACCGTGGTACGTGCCCAATTATGTGATACACCGAGATCTTCAGATCCAAAATATTAAAGACACCGTTGTCTCACTCAGTGGCACTTACAAAAATAGACTACTAAACCATCCAAATACACTTGCCCAAGACCTACTTAAGCGACCAAGGAGAGGAAGACTAAAACGACGTGATCCTCTAGACCTCTCTATACCTTTACATACATAAACGTATACTCTATCGTTTTATAGCTACAATTTATACTACATATACCTAAAACTTATAATTGTGTGTGTTGTTATAATTTTAACTATTACTGTTTTTTTAATATGTTAGTAAAATGTCTTTGTAAATTGTTATTTATATTTCAAATATTTATATATATTAGAAATTTATCTTAAGGATTTCTGTCACTGGACAGCTCTCCCCTATGTTAATTACTTGATAAACGTATTGATTATTGTTTTTTTTTATTTGCAGAAACAGATTTCAATAAATAAAGGATGAAAAAAAAATGTGACAATTTTGAAATAAAACACACTAATTTTGTTCTAAAAAGAACAGATTTTATTAAATAAGTAAAAAGTATAAAACAAGAGGTATTCACTTTAAAATTCAAAATTTATGCCAAAATTTCACCTTTGTTCGATTACAGTTACAGTGTGTTCCAAACAAATGTTCTTCATAAAACCGCTTTATAATGCATTTATACAAATTAAATGAAACATATTATTGTGTATTTCTTTAAGTTAACATTAAAAGAAATTTTTAAATATTAATTCTACGCATTTTTAATAAAATATGTCTAGTGGCTGTAATGCCAGTGTACTCAGCAAAGTGATTCTAAAAAAGAACACACCTACCGCCTAAATTATATTTCATGTTGGTACTATCTGACGTCACGGGCTATGACGCCGATGACGTGCATCGGTATGTAAATTAGATGAAGTATATATCTATTTTAAAACTATTTTTCCATAAATTTTAGGAGTTATATTGGCGTATTTGAGTCCAATTTTAGGAGCCCCTGAGTGTGTCAGAAACTTGCAAAAATTAGGAAAAGCTGTTCACTACGTTACGAATAATAGTATTATGTCGACGAAAGAGATAGCTAAGTCTCTAATTGAGAAAAATTTCGATACCACAACTCATGATATTGTTAATCCAATAGAGGTAAATATAGCCTATTTAACGAAACAGAGTATAAAGAATAATATTTACCTATTAAGTAACCATCCGCATAAGGATGCACTTGAGATGGCAGGGTTTAATATATTACCTGAAAAAGTAAGTATTTTTATTATAAATTAAATAAAGTGTTGTTCGTGAGTTTTAATAGTTCTAGTTTTAATAGTATTTCGTTCGGTATGCGACAGTTGCGCCGATTTTACCTGAGGGGCGTTCAGCTAAGGGCACGATTGCTCTTAACGACATCAGATTATCCCTAATCCCTGGCTATGATTGTGATTTGATTTAAAAAAACAACCACATGCAATAAAGATAGTAAAATTCTTCTTTTAGTGGCCCCACAGTAAATTATAAGGAACAAAACAGCAAAAAACTCAATGATACTTTCCCGACATGGTAATTATTTGGTTTTACATTTAGTTTACTCTCAATATTAACATCAAACTCTAAAACATAATCAGAATCACTCTTTACTTTTTTATTTTCTCACCAAGTAGCAAAAACAAAATTTATTTAGTTTATATTATTTATTTTTATTTAATTTGTATTATATTAATTAATATGTTGTGTATTGACAACGATTTAATTTGTATTAAATATCACAAAAAATAGCTTTAGAACAAAATTTAAATTTTGAAAAAGCTCAAGAGTTTTGTCTCGTTTATTTATAATTTTTTCTATATTGCAGATGTCTAAATTTAGACAACTGTGATGTTTTGGAAATATTCTATTTTTAATACTTATAATCACGCCTCCTCTCAATCATCCTTTTTGCCTAGTATCTATAAAACAGTCCTTTTGGACCGCTACCTTTTGTCCACTTTCTTTACGCAATTTACAAATTTTCATAGGAGTGGAGAGATTGAAGTAAGTACCTAATAATTATCATGCTGTGAGGAATAAATCCTTACAGCACGATAATGATTAAAATTATAAATAAATAATATAAAGGACTTTTTATCGAGACCGGATTAGAGCAGGCATCATCGGCGCAATCGTCAAATTCAACTGAGTCTACTTAGTTTTTTATTTCTAACATTTTTATTGCGTTTTATACTTATTTTTTAATATTCTGTGATTATTTGTTCATCTCTTAAGTCCGGTATCTCTTGTGTCATCCATACTTTATTCCTCTTGTTAGTTTTTGTAAAATATTTCTTATCCAGTGGTTTTATTATTTTATTTGTAGGTACAATTAATTTTTCATCTTTTTTTATTATTTTGTATATTTGCTCTTGTAGATTACTGGGATCTTCGTTCATTTATCTTGTCTTATAATCTCATTTCTCAGTTTATTTTGGTTCCACGACTTTACAATAGACTTTCATACTTCTTTAATTTAGTTTCAGTCACAGAAACTACAGGATTCTGACCTCAACCAACATTAGCCTCAGCATATTATGATGTCTCACATTTAACAGCGTTATAATATCTTTTTATCATCATGATGTGTAGCTTAATTGGTTTTTTAGTTTTTTCTTTTAAATGCTATTGATTCCTACTGATTGATTGAAATATTGATTCCTACATAGTTTTCGACATATTGTTTGTTGCGTTCTGTCCATACGATGACCTCAATGTAACAATTGGGGTAATCAGAAAGGGAAGATAATTATTTTCAATCTAGAACTCGCTGGTTTCCCCCTTTCGCATTAGGTGTGTATATTCCTATAAAAAAATAATAAACGAGTAGACTATATCAACTGTCTTTGAAAACAGAAATAAAATCAAACATAAATATACATAAAAAACATACAATTATAACTAAACAAGAATATCTGGATGCAGGATGTCGATGAATAGCTTTTAAAACCACATTAACAACAAAGGAATTTGAGATTTCGATTGCTATGGTTGAGTATGATTAGAAATAACGCATAAATTTATATTAAACGTTAAAGACTAAAAAATATGCGCACATATTATAATATAACTAATCCGTGTTAAAATGAACAAACCTTGTTGATAATAGGCACACAAAAGGCAATTAGACATAAAATATATGAATTATATTGAACGTAATACAAATTATTACAATTAGTAAATTCATCACTTAAACGCATTGACATACGTACAAAAAAAAAGACTAGTGAAATAATTACAATCTAATAAATATACAACTCTACGATAAAGGTAATAACATTTAACCAAACGTAAAATGTTCTCAAACGGTTAAAATATTCAACACGCGATATAATGTGAAATATAGTTTAGCACAAACAATTTTAACTTGCCAAATAATTGAATAATAATGTAACGATTCTACACAGTAAACGTACGAGTGTATCAGCATCAATGTAATGGTTTATATAAGTTGTACTTTACCCCGCGAAACGGTTTTAGCCACGAACGGATTGCGAACCCTCTGGTTTCGTGAAATTCAGAAATCAAAACTAGCCTTTTTCACAAGACTCAAGCGAAATCCCCTAGGAAGCGTTGCCCTTAATCCATGCACATATGTGTTTTTTGGAAGATAAAACTTGACTGTGGCCTTTGGCATATTGAAATCGTCACTTATTTTTAACACATGTCTGTATCATTGTGCAGATGGCTCGTCTTGTAATGGGTAGTTTTTAACACAGCTGTATTTTTGTACATTGAATCTTGGCTTGGCTATATACAGTGTTGGTTAAAGTTTATGGTCGGTATGGTAAAACTTAACAAGATATCTTACACAGATATAAAATCATATTTTGAGCGAATAGACAAAGATAACGATCATATTTCCTTTTGGTCTCCCCTCTACATTTTTCATAGACGCCCATTAGTGAGACGATTAGTCCCGATCAGAGATATTTTACATATATCTCTGGTTCCGATCCAGTTTATACCTAAGAAACTAGACGTGGGTCGTTTTATCGGTAACGAAACTGAATCGTTTTTCGTAAACAAGTAAACAGTTGATTGTTTACCATTAGTTTCAAATAAGCGAGTACATAAGCAAAACATATTGGCTGTTATCGTTTATGTGTATATGTACTGAAGTGTAATAAACTCACGAAGGATATATTTATTATAACTTAAAAATTAAATTAAACAATACAAATAGTAAATATTACTTATATTTACATTACTCATTATTATTAAATCGGAATCGTTTAAATTGACATTTAAAAACATAAGTTTTTGAACTTTTCTTGTTAACCGTGTTCTTCTTTTATTTAAAAGTAAACCAGATTTTGAACATGTGTTCACAAGGAACAGATTTTATTACAATACTACAATATTTTATGAATATAGTGGTTAGGTTTGGATATACCTGGCGATAGTTTTTCCACCACTGTAATGGACAGTTCCAATCTCCGTTCGAAATTTTTTGTGGGTAATATACATCAGACAAATATATGTCGACTTCTTTTATATCTGTCGGTACAGGTGTATGTTTAGATGAGTCATGTCCAATTAATTCATCAAAAATACACCATGGACTTAAGTCATTTTTATCAGCTTCTTTTTTTGTACTGGTTGATTTTCAATAGTACAATCTTCTTTTTTCTTTTTTATAGAAGTAACCAGCTCCTTAACTCTATCTTTTGTTTTCCTACCATCATTCTTATCAGAAAATCCCTGCATTTTAAATCATTATTTGTCATTTACGAATCTACGGTTTTTCACTGGTAAGCTAACTAGTTGATGGTTGATTCAAAAAACCACGTGTTGTGTAGACGTGAACAGAGGAACAACGAACACTTTACGTCGACGAGGACGATTAGTTGATCTAAGACCTGAGAGACTACTACAAAACTAAAAATATCATGCGACTCTTTCTGGACAGTGGACAGCAGATTCACCAGTATATTTCAGCGTTGGCTCTTACGGACAATGTTAATCAAATGGAAGAAAACGCTGAGCGTTGCTAGTTCATCGTCGGCCTCAACGTGGCAGAGCCGGCTTCGAACTTACCACTCCCTTACACACGGAGCACTTGCAATTTTGCACTAACAGTCACTGATTTTCCGTAATGACTGTTCCAGAAAATATTCGGACGTCGTCGTAATATAGTGCTCAACAATTGATAAGGATCATAATTATGATATCAAATATTTTAAAAGTTTGTTGAGATCCTAGTATGATGACTTGAATAGAATAAATAAAAAGACACGACTTTAATATTCAACTTTTTGCCGACCCTAGTAAAAAATGGCCATATTGGCAAAATTTATTTTATTTCGTTTAAAATTGATAATAAAGTCGGGGTATTAATATTACTTTAATTATATTAAATTTTTACAAACTTCGGCTATTTCTGGAGTAAAATATTACTTCGATCCTTATCAATTGTTGAGCACTGTTGTATTTAAATGAATAGAAAATATCTTACATCTTGCATTATTCAAATCATGAATGTGTTGCTTGTGTGAGTCCATTTCAAATAGGTAAAGAAATAATAAATAAGACTTACTCACAATCAATTTAATTTAATTATCAGACGACCGGTTTCGCTTTCTACAATATGCAAAGCATCTTCAGGTCTCGATACAAAGTTAAACAAATGCTGAAATGATAAAACCCATATTAGGGTGTTGTCTAATAAAGATAAACAAATTAGATGTTATAAATTACAATAATTATGCCAATATTACATGTCTGTGGTTTTATTTAAATGATTGAGTTGAATAAAAGGTAAAAAAATTTTTTTAAAAAAGGTTAAACAGACAAGGTAAGGCCCACAAATTGTTATAAAATCTCTTCTATTGTAATAAATTAATAAATGAGCAACTAAATAAATAAAATAAACATTACTTACATGCCGGTACTCTATTAATAGATGGATGGTAGAACATGTTTGAAACTACTTTATATTGTTGAATGGAGAACTCAATACTATTATTGCAGTTGTTTGACAGTAAACGGGAAGTTCTTGAGGAGATAGATTTGATCCAATGAATTTGAGATATGTGTGAGATTGTTTGTTAAATGTAAGTGATGTAATATACTATTGTGTTATTAAAAGTTATTTATACTTATTCCAGAGATATATTTTTGAAATGTGTGTTATTTATTGAGTAATTGTTTTATAAAGGTGACATGTTATGACAATGAATAAGTGTAGATGTAAAAATTGTGTGGGTGTGCAATTATTTTCAAACTTGTAGTTATCAAATTACTTTGATAAAGTTCTATTGGCAATGAGTTAATTATTGGAATAGTCAAGTGAATAAAATGGTAAAATACAAACACTTAAGGATAATTTAAACACACTAAAACAGAAAACACTTAGAAGGGACGAAACAAACATTGAATTTAAAAGAGGGAAGGACTTTAATGCACTACATCATAGTCTTGGGCACAATGAGTTTTTTATTGTTGTATCTATTAGATTTTAGTGGTAAATTTTGACAGATGTAGGTTAGCATGTGACAGTTCTTCTGTTTCTTAATACTGTAAGTTAAGTATAAGTATAGTTTGCATAAAAAACTTAATAAAAAACTTTGCAAACTTATTATACATTTGATTATTAAATGTACATGTTCAGTTGCCAAAGAATTTACTTTAATTGGTTCAGTAAGTTAAACATTAGACTGAGTTAGTTATATTGTAGGATGTATTTCAATTAACCATATTTTTACATTAAATTTGATTAATTAAAGATTGTTAAAGTATGCCAATATTAAACACATCAATTTACTTTTGATATATCTAAATTGAAACAGTTTTATAGACATTCATTAATAACAGCATATTTTATGAAACTAGATAACTTAACTTACAGTATTGAGAAACAGAAGGAGAACTGTCACATGCTAACCTACATCTGTCAAAATTTACCACTAAAATCTAATAGATACAACAATAAAAAAACTCATTGTGCCCAAGACTATGATGTAGTGCATTAAAGTCCTTCCCTCTTTTAAATTCAATGTTTGTTTCGTCCCTTCTAAGTGTTTTCTATTTTAGTGTGTTTAAATTATCCTTAAGTGTTTGTATTTTACCATTTTATTCACTTGACTATTCCAATAATTAACTCATTGCCAATAGAACTTTATCAAAGTAATTTGATAACTACAAGTTTGAAAATAATTGCACACCCACACAATTTTTACATCTACACTTATTCATTGTCATAAAATGTCACCTTCATAAAACAATTACTCAATAAATAACACACATTTCAAAAATATATCTCTGGAATAAGTATAAATAACTTTTAATAACACAATAGTATATTACATCACTTACATTTAACAAACAATCTCACACATATCTCAAATTCATTGGATCAAATCTATCTCCTCAAGAACTTCCCGTTTACTGTCAAACAACTGCAATAATAGTATTGAGTTCTCCATTCAACAATATAAAGTAGTTTCAAACATGTTCTACCATCCATCTATTAATAGAGTACCGGCATGTAAGTAATGTTTATTTTATTTATTTAGTTGCTCATTTATTAATTTATTACAATAGAAGATATTTTATAACAATTTGTGGGCCTTACCTTGTCTGTTTAACCTTTTTTAAAAAAAAATTTTTACCTTTTATTCAACTCAATCATTTAAATAAAACCACAGATATGTAATATTGGCATAATTATTGTAATTTATAACATCTAATTTGTTTATCTTTATTAGACAACACCCTAATATGGGTTTTTATCATTTCAGCATTTGTTTAACTTTGTATCGAGACCTGAAGATGCTTTGCATATTGTAGAAAGCGAAACCGGTCGTCTGATAGTTAAATTAAATTGATTGTGAGTAAGTCTTATTTATTATTTCTTTACCTATTATCTTACATCTCTTGTTGTCATATTTACGGAAATTGATGTTTGGAGACATTTTGAATAGAATTGAAATCAATAGAAAGAAAATGTCACGATTAGTAGATAAGTCAAAAATATATCGAGGATACATCATTTATATTTTAGTATTATTTATACGGGATGTTTCATTAACAGTTATCCATATAATAACTGAAGATACCTTAGCACAAAATACGAAGATTAAACCTAAAACACTAACCACATGCTATGATTTTTGTGACTGATATTTTTAAGTTAAAGTTGATTTCATATAATTGAATGAATGAGTGAATATTGGCATATCATGTTAATGTCTTCTACTTTAAAATGTTTAATATGTCGGATTTGCCGATATCAATGAGTCAGATTAAATTTAATTATTAGAAAAAAATTTTTACTAACAAAATTTTTGTAATTGATTAATATTTTGTATTTCGATGATGACCTCCGTAGTGAAAGTCATAGAATTCGTAGAATAGCTTACTGACTAATGGGCGTTTGTAGAAATGGTTTAACCATGTAGAAATTTCGGTATTGTTGTAATTAAATACCCATTTAGAATTTTTCTGATAATAGTATCTACTAATTGTTATACGAGTGCGTATATCTATAGCAGTTTTGCAGTTTGTAGAAACGGCTTAACTGTTTTGTGTGTGCATTCGAGAAGGTACTTTAACTTGTCAAAAAATAAGTGCAATTTATTTATTATTTTAAACTTTTTTTATGTACTGTGTCAAAAACATGGAGCATTTAGAGGTGAAAAGTTTCAAACAAGGACAAATCTTAGATTTATATGCATGACAAATTATTTTTAATATGTTGATATATACAATAAAAACAAATTCCGATCTGAGTCCAACACAAATTGTTTCTGCAACAAGTACAGCGCTGGGTGTTAGCGATAGGACAGTCTGGAAAATTCGTCAGGAAGGATTGGATCATAATGGAGACTTACCCAAAATTCTGACAAACCCACGTAAACGGACGATGAGAATATCAGGAGCCAATTGAGAAGCCTTGTTCACATGGAATTTTTCTTGAAGAACATATCTCCCACAATCAAAGCTAACCTGGATGTCATTAATTTACACGTTCATTTGCCGAAATTTTCCAAAAGGACTCTATATCGACAATTGCGAGGAATGGGGTTTGTTTATGAAAAAAAAAAGAGGAAAAAAAGCAGTAATGATGGAACGTCCTGACATAATAAAGTGGAATAAATTTCTCAGAAAAACTACAGAATTATCGAAATCAAGGATACAATATTTTCTATTTGAATGCAAGTTAGGTAAATATCGGACATACAGTAAATAAGGTATGGATGGCTTCAACCATAACCAGTTATAAGGATGCATTTTTAAAAGGCTTGACTACTGGTCGAAATGATCCAAAACAAAGAGGTCCGAGTTTTGTCCTGTTAAATGTTGGATCTGATAGATCTGATGAGGTTTTGTACCAAATTCAGAATGTGTATTTTTAGCAAAAAAAGATTCAGGAGACTACCATGACGAAATGAACGGCGAGACTTTCCAAGATTGGTTTAAAAATTAACTAATCGCAAATTTCCCAAAAGGGAGAAAAAAATGTGGTAGTAATGAGTAATGCTCCATATCATTCATACAAAAACAAAATTTTCAAAGAAGCTCCTGGAACAAACAACAAATTCAAGAATGGTTATGAGAGAAGGATATATTTTATGAAAAAGATTATTTAAAATCAGATCTATTGGATGTAGCAAACAGTTATGCAGATATATACGACAAGTATAACATTGAAACTTTGGTCGAGAAATACGGCGTAGAAGTATTACGATTGCCTCCCTATCACTGTGAACTTAATCCAATAGAGATGGTTTGGAGCCAAGTTAAACATTACGTTACAGCCCGAAACACTGACTTTAAAAAAGATCGTGTGCAACAACTCATCCATGAAGCGTTTGCCAATGTCTCTGCTGAACAGTGGCAAAATTATATAGAGCATGTCATCAGAATTAAAAAAAATGTAGATAGCTGATAACCTACAAGAAGATATCTTACCGGTGATTATCACAACCTACATCGGCAGTTCCAGTGAGGACGATTTTTTTCGAAATGGAGTAGAGACCAGACACTGTTATTGTAAGTCTTATCTTTATTCATTAGGTAGCGTTTAGGCTACATAAATTTTTATTTTTTTATTAGCGTAATTTTGTTCTTTGGTGTATACACACTATTCTTTGTAATAATTGTTGAGGCTGTTAATAGTAACAATTGATCCAAGTTGGTATATATACTGTCGGTATATAAATTAACAATTTAAATTTGTAGCCACTACAGACTACGAATTTTTTTGTAACAGTTTCCCTAGTAGACTCCGTTCTGTTGTTACACCCTATATAATTTAGTAAAATAGATTTCAAAGAAAATAGTTTTATTAAATTTTGTGTAATTTGCAAAATTTTGAAGTTGTAAATAATGTTACATTTACTTCTAATAGGATTGCATGATTTAATATTATCGTACAGGAGGGCCAACGCGGTCCTGTATCACACCTGCAGACTGTGAACGTGCATAGCGGCCTAAGCGGCAACGTCGCTTCTCATAAGCACTGTACTCAAAATCCTCTCGTGAATTTGTGTATAGGTATTCTGATTAATGAATGAGTTTCGATTTTCGATTGATCTTCATTTTCGATTTCAAATCTTTATTGATAGTTCGTCAAAGGATTTATTTATTGTAAATATTCAATTAAGAATTCTTTTTCTTAGTCAAAATTATTGACCTAGTATAAGAATGATAATTTTATTTTCAAAAAATGCGCATTTGTAGAAGATGCAGCTTTTATGGTTCCATTTCTGAATATTGCAATGATTAAAACTTCTCCTGGCGCATTTCTGTCCGTTTCGACTACTTCTACTACAAGTACTGGCATACTGCCACCACCACCCAAGCCTCAAAAGGTGATGGATACTTCTATTAATAAAAATATTAGTTTAAAACAACATAAACACATAGATATAAATTTCCTAAACCTATGCAAAGACTCGTTTCATCCATTTTCCATAGTTAAAGAACAAGCTTTTAAAAAGTTTGCAGGGTGGATTCCTGGATATAAACCGCCAACAACAAAAACTTTGTCAGGTTCATTACTTCAGGAATCTTATATCAAAACTGAACAAGTTATTAGATCACAAGTTGTTAAAGAAGTAGAAAATATCTGTATTACTACTTACCTCTGGACATCTGGAGTAACTGAGAGTTAGATCTCATTAACAGGACAATATTTAACCGAAAATTTAGAATTTAAAACGGTTTTATTACGCTGCTGCCATATTTCTGGAAACCATAATTCAGAAAACATCGCTTTTGAAATTAGTGAAATTATTAATCAGTGGGGTCTAAAACGAAAAGTAAATTTTGCAGTAACTGATAATACCTCTATGGTCAAAGCTATTAAAGATATTTTGGAATACAAACGTTTAAATTTGTTTGCTCATACGTTAAATTGATTGATGAAAGACGCATTTAAATGCTGCCGTGTATAAATAGATAAAATAAAAAGTCTTTTTTTCGACATTTCGGCAAAAAACACATTTCAAAAAAAGTACCTTATCTTCAGAAAGGCTTTTAAAGTATCAATTACAACATAACAAAGTTCCCAAACGGCAAAACTGGTTAAAAAGAATGACCGAATTAGAAGAGGCAATCCGTTCGACATTGGTATTGGTTAATACAGACTTAGACCAAATCTAAATAATGAAGACTGGATTATTTGTTCTCAACTTTCCCAAATTTTACGGTCTTTTAAAGAAATAACATGTACAATGAGTTGCCAAAAATACTTGAAGGGTAGTTCAGTGATTCTTATGGTACGCGGCTTGCAAAAATCTTACAATAAAATTTTAGAAAACAGTAACCTTACAACTATAGTATCCGACGTAGTACAATTACTAATATCGGGTTTAGCAAAAAGATTTAAAGGGATAGAACAGAGTGGCACCTTGTCATTATGCACATTTAGGGATTCACAATTTTAAAGTGCAGGGATTTTCTGATAAAAATGAAGCTAAAAACCAAAAGAAAGAGTTAAGAAGCTGGTTACTTCTATAATTAAAGAACAAGAAGATTGTACTATTTAAAATCAAACAGTACAAGAAAAAGATAAAGATGACTTAAGTATTTTTGATCAATTAATTGAACGTAACTTATCTAAACGTACACCTGTATCGAGAGTCCATTGCAATGGTGGAAAAACCATCGGTATGTATATCCTAACTTAATCACTCTATTTATAAAATATTGTAAATATGAACACAATCTGATTTTAATTTTAAATAAAAGAAAAACATTAGTTTCTTTCACTTCAATAAATATACCCATTAACGATAATAGCCATTATGTTTGTTTATGTACTCGCTTATTTGAAACTACTCGTAAACAGTCAACTAGTTACTTGGTTACGAAAATAGGTTCAGTTGCGTTATCGATAAAAACGTCAACGACCTACCTGTACTCGTTACCACTGTCCCTACTTTCACGACTCGGGACCCGACGTTACCAAATAATTTTGTATAAAGCTTTTTTATTGTTTAACAATGCAGTTTGTTATTTTGATTAGGAATAAGGTAGAACATGACTTTAAAATAAGCTTATTTTGATGTTTAGATTTTTAATTCGGAAATCGTACTTAAAATACGAAACATTAATAAATTTTATTAATATAAAACGATTTCCGAAGTGGAAATCAAAATGGTATATTACATTTATTGTAAAGTACACTTGTATAAAAAACAGTAAGCCGCCATTTAAATCCATTTCGCCCAAATTTGATTACATAAGAACATTGTTCAAATGCTAAAAATACAACAGATAAAATAAAACCAATAAGTTAGGCAACGTTGAACTTCCCTTTTTTTATTTTTTTCCACTCATGCATTTTCGGCGATATAAAGGGCGGTCCTAATATACCTCTCACTTTTTAAACAGGTGTTTCTCACTCCATCTCACGTAAGGTCCATACCGACCATAAATTTTTACCTATACTATATATATATATATATATATATATATATATATATATATATATATAACTATATATATATATATATATATATATATATATATATATTAATATATATATATATATATATATATATATATATATATATATATATATATAAAATAAAGTTTTATTTTGAGGATGCAGTCATTTAAGTAGGGCAGGATAAGTTAAACTCGCAAAATTTATTTGCTTCATCAGGATATGCTAAAATATGTTATGGTAAATACAATGAAATTAGAATTAAGAAACATTGTATAAAACTAATATAATGACTGCATCCTCAAAATAAAACTTTATTTTACATAACGTGTCAGTCAATAATACCTAACTACTATATATATATATATATATATATATATATATATATATATATATATATATATATATATATATATATATATATATATTTAAATACCGATGCACGTCATCGGCGTTATATCCCGTGATGTCACATGATACCAACACAAAATATTTAGGCGGTAGGTGTGTTCTTTTATGATCGGCATTGCGAATGCCGGGGCTTGATCGTCTTCTAACGTCCTTACGTTGCAATGTTTTGTTGAGTTTGCCTTCCAATAGAGGACTTTGCGGGATTCATTCCCCATGTGAAGACATTTTCTGCGTATGTCTATCAACAATTCCTCTTTTTCAAGCCATGGCATCCCCAGGATAAGGTTTTAATTGAGATCCTTAACTATTGCAGCTCTTGTGGTCGTTTGAAAGCTTCCGAAATCGATTGTAACATCCACTGTACCCTGGCTATTGGTCGTGGTATGTTTACAAGCCAACTGCACCTTCCTTCGCCGTTTGTGGACATCTGCCGCCTCAACCAAGTCAGGGTTGATGTAGCTCATCGATGCGCCGGTATCGATCAGCACTTGGATCTTCTGTGAACCGATGGTATGTGCATCTGTGCATCGATTCGCGGCAAATTTGAAACCTTCATGGCGTTGATAGGGTTTAGTTGGGGCACCACATCAGGAGAGAGGCTTAGTGGGTGCCCCCCTCGTCGTTTCCTGGTTGTGTTGTCGAGGTTTCGGTGTTGGCTTTTGAGTAGGATTTCTGTTTCGCCAATTGTCTCATTGACAGTTTTGGTCCTTGTTGGTTTCTGACTTGGTTTCGGTTTTGGCTTGGTGGTTTTGCTGCTTTCGGTAGTTCAAGACGGCGTGAATAGCTTTCATCGGCTTGTAATTCTTCGCAAATTCGCCTCAGGTCTTCTTCTGTTCTTGGCATATTATTTCGCAAGTGTCCTGATTTCAGGGCGGATTAAATTTGTGATCGCACTGCACCTCTCTTCCTCATCGATGTGTGGTAACAGTCTCCGAAAAAGTGCCATTTTGTCTGAGATAAATTCGGCTACTGATTGAAATTTCTGATATTGTCCGTGTAATTTGGACATCAGTGACGATCTCTTAGTGGTATTATCGAAGTGATCAATCAGTCTATTCAGGAACGTCTCGTAGTTTAGGCCGATCGTGAATTGGCTCTGTGCCCATTGGGCCGCCTCTCCTATCAAGGATTTTTTAAGTATGTAGGCGATCCAATATTTCGTGTCAATGTTCAGACTGTTCATATGTTCCACTATATCGTTGACGAATTGTTGTGGATTTTCTAAATCGTCTCCGGAGTACTTTGGCGGTGCAGGGGTACATTTTGGTATCTCGACCTTCTTTTCCTGGGCTTCAGGCTTGGGTTGTACCAGAGTAAGTGCAGTGACAGCTTGTATTAGCGTAGCTAATATTCATATAATTCATTTGTTCGACTGGATTGCTGCTCCTTCGCGATTTCTAGTAGCGTATTCGGCAGGTGTACGTCGACACTGTTGCCTATCGTCCACTGATTTTCTGTGTTTTTGTGCAGATAATAAGATTTTCTGTGTTTTTGTGCAGATAATAAAAATGTTTTATCAATAACAATTTTTTTGTGTTCATTAGATATTATTTAAATTGGTTAGTGTATAGTTTAATATATTTATTATTTCAAATATTGTTGATAATTTAAAATTTAAAAGTATGTATATGTATGATTTTTGCCGAAGGTATTTATCGATTTGGCAACAGTCCCAAGGAACATCACTGGCCGAGCAAAACAAATACATAATTATGCCCTTTGCTTCTCATTATAACGCCATAAGCTGAAATAAAAGTAGTAATTATAAGACATCGCTACGTTATATTGAAATTTACACTGGGTAATTGCAGGGCTTAGTAATTGTATTCAAAATCCCTATGTTCCGTCTTAAATTTTTCAATATATATATATATATATATATATATATATATATATATATATATATAAATGTGTATGTGTGTATATATGTCTGTGTTAAGTTTTAATCTAATTATTAAGAATATTTTAGCTCCAAATTATAGAAGAAAACACAAATGCACTTTATGAACACTTTAATAGCAACTTAACTGTAGGTGCTGTCATTTACGACTTTGATTTCAATACTAACTATGTACAGCTTCAGAAAGCGTTGTGGTATTTACAAAACAATTCGGATTGTATATTTTTAGTTACACTTAACGATAAAGTTGGACCCACTGGCCCAAGGGGATGCTTACTTGGTGAGTATAAGAAAGCAAATAAGTATATGTAGTATCACAGATATGAAAATATGCAGCAGTCGAATCGAAAAGAAAAGACAAATAATAATAAATATATATATATATATATATATATATATATATATATATAAATGTATATATATATATATATATAAATGTATATATATATATAAATGTATATATATATATATATATATATATATATATATATTATATATATATATAGGGCAATGAAAAGATCAGATTTTTACAATTTATTTAATATGTACCATTTTATTATTCCTAAAGTTGTTTTAAATATTCTTCAGGGCCAAATATATTTATCGAAACACTAAAGAGTTTGAGTGGAAAGGACTTTATTCAGGTCGGAAAACCTTCTGCAGCTTGTGTCAATTTTATAAAAGAAATATATCATGTAACCGACCCCAAAAGAGTACTATTTGTTGGAGATTCGTAAGTACAATTATATTTTCTTGTTATATATTTTAGATTTGTTGTCTATAATTCTACATTTAATAATACACCATTTACCGTTTTTCCAAGCTTTATTCGTTAAATTAAATGTACAATGTTGAATATCCCTTTACCAGTGTTCTACCACGTTCTACATTGTCCTTAACCTATATCTGTGTAAAAAAATAAATCTTCTTCTTTTTATATAATTAGTGTCTTTATAATATACCTGCTCTCTAATAAAGATTTTAACGTAGAGTTGATATATATTTTAACACCCCTCCTCGTTAAAATTCTCACAACAATATAAACGAAAACTTAAACTAATCCTAACAAATTAAAATATTTCAAAAATGCACTCGTAGGTAGACCTTTTGCTAAAATGTCTGCCTGATTGTTACAGGATTCAATATAACACAAATCAAGAAATCCCTTTTGTAACTGCTCAACTATAAACTTAAATTGCAAATCTATATATTTGACTCTTTTATTATTTAAAGGATTTCTGATTAAAGCGATACAACCCTGATTATCTTCAAAAATTGTTAACTTCCTAACATTTAAATTAAAATCATTCAACAATTTTTTACACCATAATCCTTCACTCACTGCTGCACAAGGAGCAACTAATTCTGCCTCTGTTGTCGACAAAGAAACACAGTTTTGCTTTTTAGTCACCCACATAAAAGTACAATCAAAGATCTTGAATAAAAAACCTGTGACTGACTTTCTTTCATAACAATCTCCTGCCCAGTCAACATCAACATAACAAAGAAAGTTTGTTTCAAAATTATCACAACGTTTAAATTTCAGAAATATATCTTTTGTACCATTCAAGTACCTGAGAACTCTTTTAATATAAGTCCAAGCTATGTCTGATGCCTTATCTGGATATCGGCTAAAATAGTTCACTGCATAGCAAATGTCAGGTCTAGTACCTAAAACTAAATACATCAAGCATCCTACTAGATCACGAAAAGGTTTCTCAGTTGCTTTTCTATCAATATTTAAATCAAATTTTAATTTTGGATCTATAGGTATTAATGATGTTTTGCAGTTTTCCATTCCAAATCCTTCAATTCAAGTTTCAATAAATTTATTTTGATTTATCTCTAAAATACCACTTTCACAATCATAACAAATTTCAAGTCCTAAAAAATATTTTAATTCACCTTTATCTTTGTATCCAAGTGTTATTTTCTCTTATGGAGTTCAGTTCTTTATCAACAGCATTTAACCAATATCTTCCATATAACCTGTTTTTTAAATCTGAAAAATTTTCAGGAACATTATTAATAAAACTCATAGCACTAAATGCCATATATAATTCATAATCATTAAATTTACTTGGAATTTTTTCAACTCTTTTCCTTTCATTTGTAATATTTCCTGTTACCTGGTCATCACCTTTTTCTTCTCAAATTTCATATTGCTTCCCTGAATTATCCCCCATCTCTTCATCTTCATTTATTTCTGGAATACATTCATTGCTTGTAGTGTTAACAATTTCTGTTTTAAAATAATTGGTATTCTCATCAAACTTGACATCTCTAGATATTATAATCTTTTGCTTTTCTGTATTCCACAATCTGTATCTTGTAGGAGCATAACCTATCATTATACAGTCTTCAGTTTTAGAATCAAATTTTCCTCGAAACTGTTTCGGTATAAGACTATATGCCTTACATCCAAAAATTCTTAAATTACTTACATCAGGCTTGGTGCCATACCATTCTTGTGCTGGTGTAACTCCTTTCAAATTTGCTGTAATACCTCTGTTTATCAAATAATTTGCTGTTAATATAGCTTCATCCCAAAATTCTTTAAGCATATTTGCATCTTCTAACATTGCTCTACTCCTCTCAACTAAGCTACGGTTTTTCCTTTCAGCCTTACCGTTTTGTTCTGGCGTATATGGTACAGTATAGTCTAAGACGATTCCCTTATCTTTACATAACCTAGTTATATCCTTAGATATAGATTCACCCCCATTATCACAACGCAACTTAGAAATTTTATTATTAAATTTTGACTCAACCATGTTAACAAATTCTTTAAAATATTCAAAAACTTCAGCTTTCTTTTTTAACAAATAAACTACAGTGAAATTAGAAAAATCATCTATAAAAGTTATAAAGTATTTATTGTCACTAATTGATTCTGAAGTTATAGGACCACAAATATCTGTGTGAATAATTTCTAAAATTCTAGAACTCTTTCTCCTAGTGCTAAAAGGAATTCTAGACATTTTACCTTTTATGCAAGGTTCACAAAACTCTACCTCTTGAACTTCTACATTTTCTATGCCTTTAACCATTTTGGACTTTATAATTTCTTTTAAACCTGAAAAACCTATATGATCATATCGGTTATGCCCCTTCATGAAATCATTATTAATTAATTGAACATTTAAACTCTCTGGCTTATTTACTTTAAAATATATTTCATACAGATTATTTCTTTTTCCTAAACAAATTATTTTATTGTATTCATCCAACAATTTAACCATACCTTTATCAAATAATACTTTAATATTTGAAGCTTCCAATTTCTTAACTGATAACAAATTCTTTCTTAGATCAGGCACAAAAAAAACATTTTTAATATGATTTCTGATTTTACAGTCATTCACCATACTCATGGCTTCAATATTACCAACTCCCATGGCTAATAAATAACTGTCATCCTTTGCAACTGCAATTTTTATAGGTTCGTTAAGCATTACTAAATCCTTAAAATAATGTTTTTTTTTTTAACCATGTGATCAGTACACCCTGAGTCAATATAAAATATTAAATCATGTAGAGTAAAACCTCCGTTAACCGAAATAATTGGGGGGAGGCCGTTTCCGATAACAAGAATTTCGGTTAAAAATAACATTGTTTTTATAGTATTCTTAGTTAAAGTATTGGTATTAAAAAATAATATGAGGTGATTTCGTAATGTTTTCTAATAAGTAAATACAGAATAAAGTAATACAATTAAGGAAAATGAACAAGTTTAACAAGTTTTTTAAAGAAATCTTCTATTTTATTTTACGTTATCGTTTGACAACGATGTTTAGCAGCTATATATCTCCATCGTTCATTTGCAGAACGTCGTGAGTTTGCCTCATTTCATCATTCGAAGAAACGTAAAGCAATCTGAAAAGGACAAAACTTTATACAATAACAACAAAAATTAAGAACCTAGTCGTCTCCTTAACTAATTAGGCCTACTGTATAAAATTCTTATACTTAAGGCATTGAAAATCTCGTCGGCGGTCTCATGCTGCCTGTTGTCTGTTGGGTCGTTATCTTCGTCGTCTGATACGCTCAGGTTGTCTGGATAAAGAACCATATCAATGATGTTCTGCTCGATGAATTCAATTTCTGAGTCATCGGCTGCTAACCACTCACGTATCTCTTCTTAGTTAATTTCGTCACATCCCGGCAAATTTTGTATTAAAGGTTTAATTTCTTCTGTCGTTTCTTTACCATTTTCTTCTTCAGGGTCGTCAATCAAAATCCTATCAAAAAGTTAGTTACAGCATTTTTCCAAAGTTGAAGATTTGATCTTGGCCCAGAACTCAGCACTCCAATAAACAACATGTTTTATTGTTGAACATTTAAGGATTTTAGGAACACTTTTGGATTTATTTGTCTCCTGTAATAACATATGTCTTAAGAATGCTCCTCTATAATGTCTCTATTATTCTATGGTCTAACAGCTGAATTAAGCTCTTGGCATTCGGTGGCAAAAATCTGACAATGATCTGACTGTTGTATAGATTTTAAGTCAACAAGCAACAATGCTTTGATGAGAATTTTTTTTTTATTTTAAAAAGAATTTTACGCTAGGGGTGAATTCATTTTCGAACCATTCTGAAAATAAAGTGGTCGTCATCAATGAGCTTTTGTGCTTTTTTTCAAATATCTTTTAGAGCTCTTGGTTTTTTTTTATTTCCCAACACATATAGGCATCAATCGGTGAGTAAAATTAATGTAAGTTACATTTTGCGATAAAAATTTACTTTTTATTGACGAAAATTGAAACTCTCAGCCGTTTCGGTTAAACGATGTTTCGGTTAAAAAGGTTTCGGTTAAGGGAGGTTTTACTGATCAACAACATTTTCTGTTTCTTCTAAAGTTTTATCACCCATATAACATACACTCCTATATTTTTCATCAGCATTATCATTATTACAAGTATTTACATTATCTTGCCTATCATTTGTAACCTCTGCATGATTAACATTATTGTTTACATATCTATACCTACCTTCAAATCTACCTCTGTAATTACCATAACCTCTATTAAAACTTCTAAATCCTCTACCAGGGTTATTCGGTTGAAAACCTCCTCTGTAAGGTCTTGAACTTCCTTCGACTTGCCCTTTAACATTGTTCCTCCCTTGAAAGCCACCTCTGTATTGCTTGGAAACTTCTTGACTTCAATTCTTCATTTTACAGTCCCTTTTGAAATGTCCTGCTTGACCACATCTAAAACAGCTACCTTGTACTGCAAAAGCTGTTTGAGTTCTACTTTTTATATTTGAACTGGCACTGCTCAACTGGCGTTTATCGTATTTAGCTAATAGTTTTGATTTTTACAGTTTCATAAATTACATCTTTAATATTTTCAATTACTGTCACAACAGTTTCATATGTAGGAGGTAAACTCAGTAGTAACATACAAATTAAATCTTCATCTTTTACTTCTGCTTTAGCTACCTTTAATTGTCGTACTACTTCTTCAAATTCATCTATAAATTTAAGTAAATCATCACCTTCTTTCAATTTCATACCCATTAATTTTTTTTAGATAACTGTCCCGGAAGACCAACTTTTTTATATTTACTTTTCAGTACATTCCACATTTTTCTCGCTGTTTCGCGTGTTCTTAAACTTTCGAGCTGATTATCATTTACACATTGTACTATCAAACACATGGCAAACATATATATATATATATATATATATATATATATATATATATATATATTTATCTATAACTGATATTCTACACTTCCTGGACAATAATTACTTCTGGACTACTGGGCTCATAACCTTTTAGATTTGTTGTCTATAATTCTACATTTAATAATACACCATTTACCGTTCTTCCAAGCTTTATTCGTTAAATTAAATGTACAATGTTGAATATCCCTTTACCAGTGTTCTACCACGTTCTACATTCTCCTTAACCTATACTTATCTGTCTAGAAAACTAAATCTTCTTATTTTTATATAATTAGTGTGTGTATAATATACCTACTCTCTAATAAAGATTTTAACGTAGAGTTGATATATATTTTAACAATATAAACTAGTAGTAGTAAAATTATTGGCACCTTCATATATATACTTTTAAAGCTTCTGTTTAAAATTAAATATAATTCTTCCATCGTTGTGTAAATTTTATTGGCATATATTAAAGACTATTACAGTTCTAACTGCCCTAATCTTGAAAGTAAATTTTTTTACTGCTATTATGGAGCTCACTTTTGTTATCGTTTATCCATCTGCTCTAACTACCACTAGTCAATGAGATATTACATTTACTACTGTTCAAGATAAAATGTATCAATGTATTCATCAAATTCTTAACACAAAAAATATTTTAACATTTCTTCACTTTTTTTTATGAAAGCTTTTATTGTTAATCGGTCGTATTGCAAACCGTTGGCTTATTGTATAACTTACATTATCCATGATACCCATTCCGAAATTCTGGAACCATATACCACAGATCTAGAGAATGGGTACCATAACTTTTTGGAACCACACGATAGAGTCCGAAAAGTATTTTCCGCATGTGATAATAATTTGCAGTCATGAAAGGTATGATTTACTGTTTCAGGTCTTTAGCAACAGTTTCTGCAGCTTAAGTCTCCATGAAATAGACCCATTGTGTACATATTTCCCTTGAGTGGCGCATGTCGAGTAAGAAAACCTGTAATAAGAAGTCTGTTGTAAAACTCCCCCTGCGGAGAAACTCTGGCTACTTCTGCTAACACTGTATATCTCCCAGTAACGTTGTGTATATCACACGACTGCTTAGTATATAGTCTATCATGGACTTAACTTTTTCCTGTTCAGTTTTGCCAGGTTTGAGTATACAAGCCAACCTTGAAAGCTTTTAGTATATACACCAGTCCTAAGCTAGCCTGTAGTATCATATTATATTTTTTTGTACAGAATGTCATTTTCCTTATATAGAAGTATTAAATAAATTCCTTCTGAATCAGGTGATTTACACGGCTATATATTAAAGTATCCAGTCCAGTCGCCAGTTCCACGTGACTAGTGGTATCAGTTTTGATTTAGTCTCAGGAAATTTTACCCTGAAAAGTTTTTTAAGCATTTTATTGGTATCGACTACATTAAACTCTGCTTCCTACCAAAGGTCCTCCGTAATCCTCGCCACCTAAGTAGTTTTTTTTTCTAACTTACTAAACGATGTTTTATGGAACTGATATGGAAGTTGATTCTGACTTCAACTGCTTGTTCTAGTTTGTTGATATTCAGGTCTGCTTGCGTCTGATCTAGTTGAGTATCAGAATCGTATCTAGAGTTTCTTGGTTTTTTAGCGACTCTTCATTGCGGGGGTAATGATGTTATCACGATGGTTTAGTTCCAAAAAACGTTTTTTGATACCTGGTTCCTCTCGGAATACCTTTCTTCTGAGTATTTTTGTTTGTCTGCTCTCTGCACATAATTTCCCACAGTTCGCCAGCTCTCTGGAGCAGCGCTCAATATGTTATTTCCTTCGTTAAGTTTGTTAAGCAGTAAATGGTTGCTTTAATTAGTACTGACTATAAACATCCTGGGTTAACCGATAATAGTATAAATTTATTCTATTCTATGTTGATTTAATTGCGTACAAGTCAAACTCCCTATAATTTCATTATTACAGATAAGGCTTATATTGACGCAACTGTACTGATAAGAGGGTTTTTCGAATTATATGGTAGTGCGCGACGGGTTTGCTAATCACCTTTTAACTAGTTTTTAGGTATTTATACGCCTAATATAAAAATATATATTTATCAGGTTGACTGCCACGGCGGGCGTATACGCCCGCTTCGTAATTTTCCCAATATGCCCCGGCGGGCGTATACGCCCGCTATGCACTCAACAAAATTTTAAGTCTTGACTTGCCAGCGGTCGTATTTAGAATGGATTTAGATATAGTATACGACCGCTGTGGCATACAAGGATCGCATATAATTGCGAGTTTTAGAATTGCTGTACAAATATTGAAGAAAACTGCAATTTTTATTTTTTTATTTTTTAATAAAAAATTAAAGTACTTCTATTACACACAACAAGAAAAAAAGGCTACAGTATACTATAAACAAATAAATATAACTACTTCGATGTATATTATAACATCTAAAAAAATGAGGCTTTCCCTCGCAGATATCGCAATAGGTCACCACTTTTTTTACATGGTTTTTGGATATTTCTCCACGAAGTTTTTTTGCATAACAGCCTTTACAATATTTTCTCGCTTTGTTAAAAGGCCCTTCTTTTTTAAGCAGCTTATGAAATTGTGCCGATTTTTTGGATGGTTCTGTTGTTTCATTTTCATTATTTGTCTCTTCATAAGTTAGTAGGGATCTCACTAAATCTTGACGAAACTGTGTAATTTTAATTTTTTTGTCAGCAAGCTGGTTATATATTATGTGAGAATTTACAACCGCTGTCCCCAGAATGAATTCTATCGCTAATTTTCGATACCACTTTAGTGATTTTCGTAAAGATGAATTATAAGAGGTCATCTGATCAGATTGATCAATCGATGACTTTCCTTTGTTGTATTCAATTATTGCCTTCGGTTTATGAACCATACCACTGCGTCGCTGTATGGCTACGGTTTCTGTAGTGTGCTTAGTGGTGAGAAGAAGAACATCCCTTTTATCTTTCCACTTCAGGACGCAGACACCTTTTTCGTTTTCCTGTCCAAATACTTCCCCCCTTTTTAACTTTTTGAGTATGACATCTTTCGGATTTCCACGCCGGTTAGCTCTCAATGTACCGATGTAATGTGTTCTATTATCCAACAAAATATTTGTTAGTTCAAGACTTGTATAATAGTTGTCAGCAATAATAGTTCGTCCTGAATTTAGTAGGTCCTTTGAGAGGTTAAGGACAATGTTAGTTGGTATAGAAGCGTTGCCCTCCTTTTTTTCCTTTCCGGCATATATTCGTAGATTCCATGTATACCCATTGCCACTGCATAATTTAAAAAGTTTTACTCCGTATTTGTGCGTTTTCTGGGGAATATATTGTTTGAATATCAATCGTCCTTGAAATGGAACTATAGACTCATCTATACAAAATGTTCGACCTGGAGTATAAACCTTTTGAAAATTTTTGATAAGTTTTTCCACTAGTGGCTGCACCTTAAATAATCGATCTCCTTCTGGACAACTTTTATTATCTGAGAAGTGCCACATTCTAAGCAGCAGCTGAAATCTATTTCGGGACATGGTTTTTGGTATAACCACATTTTTATATAGGTCGTCGTTACTCCAATACTTTTCCAAAGAAGGCATTTTTACCAGACCCATGTAAGCTACTACCCCAATAAATCTGATCATTTCTTTTTTGTCGGTTGGAACCCATCTGTGTAGTCTTGAATCTTTGGTTACATCGTTGGTATCACACAATATTTGAGTTGCATATAAATTTGTTTGATTTACAAGCTCATCAATAATTTTATCATCAACGAAAGTACGAAAACACTTATAAGGCGATAAATCATTTATAAGTATTGCAGCATAATTGCCACATAGTCCATCTTCTGCAGAGTATTCAAATTCGTGATGATTTCCAATTGGCTGCTTCCAAGTATGTTCTAGAATATTTTGATTAGCTCCAACCTCATTTTCCTGGATATCGTCAGTATCTGATAATTGAGTTTGAGCTAAGGTTTCGATGTCAAAGAATTCTTCCAATTGTTCAGGTGAAATATTGTCCCGTTCCCGTTCCAAAGCTTTAGATAACCTATTGTCGTTTGTTTCTATAGAATCAAATGGAATGCTGGCTGTAGCGTCAGCATCTTCTATTTCTTCCTGTGAGGCATCATTGGGCAAGAGTGATGTAGAACAGCTTGGCTGATCCAGAACATTCCTCGTACATAATTTCTTTGAACTGATTTTAGTTGTTTGCAATTTCCGTTTGATATTTGCTTTGGGTTTGGACAATGCTATCTTCGGAGAAAACATGTCTGAAGATGCTTCTATATCTGAGAAATCGGAACTGGATAATATTTCTTCATCACTAGTTGGCAAAAACATGGGATCAAGATCGGAATCAAGTGAACTAAAGGGGTCAGATTCGTCACCTGAAATAATAAAAAATACGAAATATAGTGAACTATAAAAAAAATTAAAATCGGTAATTTTGAAAAGATTTATATCTACTTCAAAAATGAATATCGTTATTACCTGACATTTCAGCATCTTTCAAAGCAAGTTCGACAATTTTTCTGCTTCGCTTACTCATTGTTACACAACACGCACATCAAACAACAGTCAAAGCTAGACTAAATAGATTGGCACTTGTCTGCTTGACAAGTTCCGACTCGAATAAAGCGACCGCCAGTATGACGCCCGCTGGCACCACTGGCATAAATATGTCGCCTGTGCCCGGGCGGGCGCATACGCCCGCTAGTGGTTTTTTTGAAAAATTTTCACTATTCTGAATTTTTTTTTATTCAAATATAGAGTAATTATTTTAGAAAGACATGTTTGTAATTAATATATGCTTGGCGTTTAGGCCAATTTTTTTCGTTTATATATAGGCAGTCAACCTGTTATATTTTTATATTACATTTGGTTACGCCGATGACTGGGTCCTTGCGACAAGGTGTAAGTCAATTGAACAAACAGAAAAAATCCTTACGGCAGATTTACACACAGTGGGAAAGTATTTCAGTAAATGGAGGCTCCAACCAAACGCTACCAAAACGGAGGTTTCCAGTTTTCATCTAAATAACAAGCTTCCAGGAAGAACACTGAACGTCCAATTCGAAAACACCACACTGGCCTACAATAAAACATTAAAGTACCTTGGGGTGGCTCTTGATAGAACCCTATCTTTTAAGAAACATGTGTCAAAAATAGCGGAAAAACTTAAATCCAGAAACAACATCATCCAGAAGCTGTGCGGCACAATATGGGGAGCATCGGCTTCCACCTTGTAATCATCTGCCCTGGGCCTTGTCTTCTCAACCGCGGAATACTGTTCTTCAGCCTGGCTTAACAGCCCACATATACACAAAGTAGATAACCAATTGAACAATACAATGAGAATGATTGCTGGTGTTATCAAATCCACCCCTACGCAATGGCTCCCAGTACTGAGCCACATTCCACCACCCAAACTACGGCGTATACACTTCCTCACTAGTGAGTACCAAAAGATACTTAGTAACGAGATCCTGCCAATTCATCAAGATATAGATGCTGCCAACGGTAACCGTTTACGCTCCAGACGACCGCCAATAAAAACAGCACAGATTGCAATGGAAAATGAGTTTAACTTAACGACCACTTGGACTCGAGAATGTATGGAACAACAAAATAGCAGCTTACCCAGCATCACAGAAAAACCACCAGGTTTTGACTTACCACGCAACACATAGACTATGTTGAACCGAATCAGAACCAAACACAGCAAATGCGGTTATTTGATACACAAATGGGGTAAACGACCATCCCCACTCTGTGACTGCGAACAACCACAAACCATCCGAACCACCGAATATATAAATAAGTTAGATGTTCGTTTGTAAACATATATGTAATGTTACATACAAAATATATGTAAATTTAAATGTAAATGTGTGAAGTGCCATTCCATAAATAAATAATTATGGAACTGAACACCAACCATTATTTAAATACGAGTTCTTGATACAATTTGTTTGTCTTCATTTATCACGGGAAGTGTTAAGTAGTATTACTCATTTTATTCATTACGCTTTCTATCATTATGTGGCGCCCGTGAGATAATAATAATGGGGCTTCTTTTAGTGTTCCGGTAAAGAAGAAACATTTATCTGTAGATGCAAAGAAAATTGTAAAAACTATATATAGTACCTTACTTAAAAGAGGACTTGGCACAACTTCCGCTACGAATTAAATATGCGATTTGACGAAAAACTCATATTTCACTGACCACAGTAAAAAGAATTACATCAAATCCCAAAAAAAAGACAAGAAAAAGATTCCAATTCGACCAAATGTATGGACGAAGCCGATATAAGGACTTGATACGTCGAAAAGTCTATACCATATACGAAGTGCAACGCATACCTACATTAAGAGCTCTGAAGTAACAGTCAATGTTGATGAAACACAAATAAGTTGTAGCCTCGCCAGATTATGGCAAATTTTGACAAGTATGGGTTTTCGATATCGTATAATCGACAAAAGATACTATATATCATATAAAGTAATTATGGAATCTCATAGAGTACAAAAATGGCGTTATGAGTATATAATTTCGATAAGAAAATTCCGTTCTGAAAATCATCCGATAATTTACCCCGACGAGACATGGTTTGACACAGATTCAACGCGACCTAAAGGATTTGCCGATTCCTCCGGTAAATGTAAGTCAAAAGCTCCTTCACAAAAGGGAATATAATGACGATTTTACATGCTGAATCAGAAAATGATTGGGTTCCAAATGTTCTGTGGCTTTCTGCAAAGAATATTAAAGACTCCTGCGTCGACTACCACGAAGATACAATGGCAGAACTTTTTGAAGAAAAGTTCAAAAATAATCTTATGCCGAACATTCCTCAGAATAGCGTGATAGTAATAAACAATGCAAACTATCACAGTTGCCAACTAAGTAAGGCTTCAAACTCGAAAAATACTAAATTGGAAATTTAAAATTGCATGGAGATGAATAATATGTATTTTGAAGAATGTTACACCAAACAAGAGCTTTTTATGTTTTAAAGGATTTTATGCGACTTCCACCCTATTATTGTATGTTTAATCCCATAGAACATATGTGGCACGAATTGAAGTCTAACGTGAGGTCACAAAATATTTCTACAACGTTAAGTAGTAGAGGAAAAGCACCAAATTCGAGACAGGCGCCTAATTTGAGACACAGTCGTATATTTGTGTACGATAGGGTGACATCTAGTGAAAATATTGAAGACTGATCATTCTGTTCAGTAGTGGTAGATCTGCTTTTAGTTGACGCTTAGAAGTGACCTTTTTTGTTTTGTCGACGTTAATTTGATTTACACATTACTCAAATTTTTTCGGAATTTATAAAAACTTGCAGTTCATCAAGGTAAGATGATTACATTTACTCCAATTTTTTTTTTTTGTTAGTTTAATATTAGTTCATACTTTTTATGCAAATTAAACGGTACTTGTTTAGCATGCATAACCAATAAAAATGCGTTTTATTTTTAACGGAAAAATCCTAATTTGAGATACCTGTAGGTTCCTAATTTGAGACACTCTCAAACCCAAATTTTACCCCGTGTAAAATTTTTATTTTTGTGTTTTTTTGTTTGTAGATGCCGCCAAAAAATAAAAAATGGAACGCAAATGCGGGCTGTAAATACAGTAAGGAATAGAGATATGGGCTATTAAAAGACCTCGAAAGTTTTTGTAGTACCAAAAGGTACCTTAGAATGATATGTGAAATCAGACAAGACTCCACAAGAACTCGTCGGGATATCAATTAGCCACCGACCTATTCTTCCTTTGGCATTCGAAAATGAGTTGGTTGAGTATGCCCTAACTATGGAGCAACGTTATTTCGGGCTAAGAGCGAGTGATATAAAACGACTGGGATTTCAACTTGCAATAGGAAACTCAATACCACATCCATTTAGCAGAATCCAAAAATTAGCCGGAAAGAACTGGTTGAGGCTCTTTCTGAAGAGGCATCCGACGCTTTAAATGCGTACTCCTCAGGGAATATCATGTGCAAATGTATCCAAGTTCTTTGACCTGTATGAACCAGAATATCTTAAGTTTACTAACCCTGCACAACGTATATTCAATGTAGACGAAACGGGCCTTACAATTATTCAGCACAAATATAACAAAGTAATTTCAATGAGAGGAAAGAAGCAGATTTCGTCATTTAGTTCAGCAGAAAGGGGCAAGCTGATTACTGCTATTACATGTATGAATGCTGCAGGAGTTTTCGTTCCACCATTATTAATGTTCCCTAGAAAAAATATAAAAACAGAGTTGATGCTAAGAACTCCCACTGGAGCAATCGCAGAATGCCATGTGTCAGGTTTGGTACAGTAGGCCGATATTTTCACTAGATGGCTTTAACACTTCATAAAAGTCACTAAACCTTCAGCTGCAGACCCTGTTCTTCTCGTCCTTGATGGTCACTATTCGTATACGAGAAACGTTGCTCTAACAAATTTGGATAAACATAATCATGTGACGATTATTTACCTTCCACCACATTCTACACATAAAATGCAACCGTTGGATGTTGCTTTTATGGCACCGCTGAAAACTTAGTACGCACAAGAAATAGAAAATCAGTTGAGTGTTGTGTCGCCTTATCCCATTGCCAGTATTTTTGGTAAAGCGTATAAAGTTAACAAAAAATTCCATGGAGGTAAAAAATGCTGCAAAAACTAAGAATATCAATAACAATCCATTAATTTTAAAAGAACAAAATGATTTGAAAGAGACTACAAGGTCAGTTGAAGCAGTCACAGAACAGCCACTTTGTTTGAACCGTCCACTGATTGAAGATGAAAATGACAAATGGGAAACCCAAAAAAAGGGGTTTTTACAAAACACCTCGTCCAACACTTATTGAACGACCAGATCCACTACAGGGAACCAATGAGAATGATGGAAGTATCCTGCGTACACAAAAATTAATTTAAAATTACTGTTCCAGAACTAAAAATACCTCATTTAATGCAGCAAGAATTATGACCGAATGGTGTAATTTTTAACCATTTTCAGAACATACAGAGGCATCCCAGTGTCAAAAGACAGTCTACGGCACACACCAAAAGAAATTATCAGTAATCCACTTAAATACGAATCAATTAAAACAAGTATTGATGCCATTAATTTTATCCTAGAAGATCATGATGAATGCTTTGTTCTTTGTTTAACTGAGCATTGAAAAACAGAAGAACAACTGCGGGACTACAATATGCGGAATTTTAAACTAATCTCTTCATATTGCAGAAGCAGTTCACAGGAGCATGGTGGCAGTGCGGTATACATCAAAGACACATTTATTGCAAAAGCCCGGGAAGATATTTCTAGTTTAACAGAGAGAACGGTATTTGAGTGTTCCGCTGCAGAGGTGCGAATTAATAAGAAGATTGTAATCCTATCTATCTACCGAACAGAAGACCCACAAGTTTTAATGAATAAATTAGACCAAATACTTTGTGATTTAGTTGACAAGGACTCCATAATTTTTGTGGCTGGTGATTTTAACTTAGATATGCTGCTTGAGGGTGCAAGGTGGCCAGACGCATTAAAAATGTTTTTGAGCTCCTTTGATATAAAACCTTCCATTAAAGACTATGCACGCATACAAGGTAACAAAAAATCCTGTATAGATAAAATTTTTACAAATCTTGACATAGTTGATTCACTTGTATTCAATCCTCATACATCTGATCATACTGCTCAAAAGGTAAAATTTGAATTAAATGAATTTGAGTCAAATATAATAAAATAACGAATATTTAGCAAGGAGAATAAAAGTTTTTTTTAAATTCATGTTAGGTAATGTAGACTGGGTATCTGTTTTTGAGACATTAGAAGTAGATAATCAGTGGGATGCTTTTATGAGTATAGTTCAGAAAAGTTTTATAGAATGTTTTCCACTCAAAGAGATAAATATAGCAAACAAAAAAAATCACAAAAGTACTTTAAAAATGATGATATAAAACGTTGTAAATTTTGGCTTGATGTTTTGTTTACACTGTCTACCAATAATGTTAATTATAAAGATATTTACAGGACAGAAAAACGCAAATACAATTCTTTACTCACTCAATCTCGGAAAAATTGTTATAAAGAACGAATTGAAAATAGCGAAAATAAAACTAAAATGGCTTGGCAATTGGTAAAAGAGATTAAGGGTAATTCCAAAAATCAAGGTAATTTCTGTTTGGAGGGTGACCCTCAGGTGCTTTCTAACGAAGTAAAATCAGTTTATGGCAAATGCAGCGCCAGAAGCTGTAAAGAAAATAAAGCATGTAAACAATTTTCAAATTAAGATCGAACAAACTAATCATTGCATGTTTTTAACTCTAGTTTCAGAGAAAGAAATAAGTCATATAATAAATAACTTAAAAAACAAGCATAGCTCTGGTTATGATGAAATATCAACTAACTTAATTAAATATGTTGCATCAGAGATTTCTCTTCCTCTTTCTTTTATAGTTAATGCTTCTTTCAGGCAAGGTCAATTGCCTCAAAATTTAAAACTGGCAATTGTCAAATCACTTCATAAAAAAGGTGATGTTACTAAGATGGAGAACTATAGACCAATAAGCCTTCTTGCATCATTCTCAAAAATATTTGAAAAAGCAATATATTTGAGAGTACAAAACTTTTTACTACAAACAACTTATTTAGTAGTTCACACCATGGTTTTCTCGCAGGGAGATCTGTTGAGACAGCTACCTATGATTTTATATCAAAAATTTTAGAAAAACTGAAGGCAAAGATGAAAACACTGGGTGCTTTTTTTGATCTATCTAAGGCTTTTGATAGCCTAGATCATGTTCTTTTATTACAAAAATTACATCTTTATGGAATACAGGGACTAGCATTAAAATGGATAAAATCATTTCTCATAGATAGGTCGCAAAAGGTATGCCTGGAGAAAAGGGGACATAAGGTTTACTCTGAACCGATCAATTTAAAATTAGGTATACCATAAGGGAGTGTTCTGGGGCCCTTTCTCTTTTTGGTCTACATAAATGACCTTCCAAATGCGGTGGTTAGTAGTTTCTCGAACCTAGTAAATTTCGCTGATGACTTAAATGTGCTTTTCTGGGAAAAAACTTTAGAAACACTCCTCACAGTGGCAGAGCAAATTATAAGCAAGGCTGAACAGTGGTTCAGTGGAAATCGGTTGTTGCTTAATACTGATAAGACAGTTTTTGTCTACTTTAGAACCAGCCAGTTACGAGAACAGTTTCCAGATACAATTAATTTTCTAAATAAATTTCTTGGTATTCATATTGACCAGAATCTGAATTGGGGGGAACAAATACAAAATACAACAAAAAAACTGAATAGAGCCTGCTACTCATTAAGAGTGTTAAAGACCAGGGGATTTTACTATCAGTATATTATGCAAACTTTTATTCTGTTTATGCGATATGGAGTAATCTTCTGGGTGCTGCAGTAGATAGCTCAACTGTCTTTACAGTCCAAAATATGCAGTCCGGGTGATCTTAGGACTAAAGACGGGAGAATCCTGTAGAGGCCGATTCAAGTCACTCAACATACTCACTTTCTCAGCCATCTATATATTTGAATGTATTATGTTCCTTTTTAAAAATTTTTCTTTGTGTTATCACCTGCTTCCCAATCATGAATATAATACACGAAGCCTTAATTTGAATTTGCCACTTCACAGATTATCTATAACAGATAGAGGTCCTTTGTATGCGTGTGTTAAATTTTATAATAGTCTATCATTTGACATTAAACAGGAAACACACTATAGAGCTTTTAAAAGAAAGGTTTTTCAACACCTAGTTGACATTGAGCCATATACTGTGGCGGAGTGCCTGGCCTATCCTTCTCCTTGATCAGCATATTTAATTTGTAATGTTAATATATTTTAAATGTGTGATGTCAATATATATTTTTTTAATCTGTAATTAATAATGTGACGTTATTTGCTCAATTATGTTTAAAAATTTATGCAAATAAAAATTTACTCTACTCTAAAAAAGTTGCGACGATGGAAATATCTTGCAATGGTTTCCGAAAAATTGAACTGGTTCCATTTTTTCGCCATATTTTTAGGGACTTTGAATTTTAAATTCAAGAGCACTTAGAAACACAAAACGAAAGGGATGAACAATGCGACGATGGAAATATCTTGCAATGGTTTCCGAAAAATTGAACTGGTTCCTATTTTTCGCCATATTTTTAGGGACTTTGAATTTTAAATTCAAGAGCACTTAGAAATACAAAACGAAAGGGATGAACAAATAATACAACCAAACCATGAACAACCAAATCATCCGATGCGAGAATATAGAACCCCTAGTCCACTACTACCTCATCAACAACTGGTTTCTCCGAAAGACATCTGTCCAATGTCTACATTCTACAAAAGAGATACCACTAAAAAACATCATGTCAGATCAGGAAAGACTTTAGTAATTACTTTGACACTCTACAAAGAAGAATTAGAGCAAAGTTTGCAGAAGAAAAAAGTAAAAAAACCTAGTACACCAGCTAAACTTGGATTGAGTATTTGTTCCAGAAAAAAAAACAAGTTTAAACAAAAGGTGTTCTATAAAAAAAACAGGTCGCAAAAGGTATGCCTGGAGAAAAGGGGACATAAGGTTTACTCTGAACCGATCAATTTAAAATTAGTATACCATAAGGGAGTGTTCTGGGGCCCTTTCTCTTTTTGGTCTACATAAATGACCTTCCAAATGCGTGGTTAGTAGTTTCTCGAACCTAGTAAATTTCGCTGATGACTTAAATGTGCTTTTCTGGGAAAAAAACTTTAGAAACACTCCTCACAGTGGCAGAGCAAATTATAAGCAAGGCTGAACAGTGGTTCAGTGGAAATCGGTTGTTGCTTAATACTGATAAGACAGTTTTTGTCTACTTTAGAACCAGCCAGTTACGAGAACAGTTTCCAGATACAATTAATTTTCTAAATAAATTTCTTGGTATTCATATTGACCAGAATCTGAATTGGGGGGAACAAATACAAAATACAACAAAAAAACTGAATAGAGCCTACTACTCATTAAGAGTGTTAAAGACCAGGGGATTTTACTATCAGTATATTATGCAAACTTTTATTCTGTTATGCGATATGGAGTAATCTTCTGGGGTGCTGCAGTAGATAGCTCAACTGTCTTTACAGTCCAAAATATGCAGTCCGGGTGATCTTAGGACTAAAAGCGGGAGAATCCTGTAGAGGCCGATTCAAGTCACTCAACATACTCACTTTCTCAGCCATCTATATATTTGAATGTATTATGTTCCTTTTTAAAAATTTTTCTTTGTTTTATCACCTGCTTCCCAATCATGAATATAATACACGAAGCCTTAATTTGAATTTGCCACTTCACAGATTGTCTATAACAGAGAGAAGTCCTTTGTATGCGTGTGTTAAATTTTATAATAGTCTACCATCTGACATTAAACAGGAAACACACTATAGAGCTTTTAAAAGAAAGGTTTTTCAACACCTAGTTGACATTGAGCCATATACTGTGGCGGAGTGCCTGGCCTATCCTTCTCCTTGATCAGCATATTTAATTTGTAATGTTAATATTTTTTAAATGTGTGATGTCAATATATATTTTTTTAATCTGTAATTAATAATGTGACGTTATTTGCTCAATTATGTTTAAAAATTTATGCAAATAAAAATTTACTCTACTCTAAAAAAGTTGCGACGATGGAAATATCTTGCAATGGTTTCCGAAAAATTGAACTGGTTCCTATTTTTCGCCATATTTTTAGGACTTTGAATTTTAAATTCAAGAGCACTTAGAAACACAAAACGAAAGGGATGAACAATGCGACGATGGAAATATCTTGCAATGGTTTCCGAAAAATTGAACTGGTTCCTATTTTTCGCCATATTTTTAGGGACTTTGAATTTTAAATTCAAGAGCACTTAGAAATACAAAACGAAAGGGATGAACAAATAATACAACCAAACATGAACAACCAAATCTATCCGATGCGAGAATATAGAACCCCTAGTCCACTACTACCTCATCAACAACTGGTTTCTCCGAAAGACATCTGTGCCAATGTCTACATTCTAACAAAAGAGATACCACTAAAAAACATGTCAGATCAGGAAAGACTTTAGTAATTATCTTTGACACTCTACAAAGAAGAATTAGAGCAAAGTTTGCAGAAGAAAAAAAGTAAAAAAACCTAGTACACCAGCTAAACTTGGATTGAGTATTTGCTCCAGAAAAAAACAGTTTAACAAAAGGTGTTATATAAAAAAACAGCAACGTCCTAAGAAGAAATAGCAGAGGAAGACGTAGGTCAACCTTCTACATCAAAAGGCAAAACATCAAGAAGGAAGCGATAAGTTAGCTGATCCAATGTGGCAGGTGAGCACATGAAGACTGTGGAGAAATAAAGTCCAGGACATTTATTTGCCTTTTATGAGAAGGAAAGGGCTTTTTTGAATAGTATTTCAAATTAAGGTACCTGTTTCAAGTTTAGATACCTGGGTATTCCCAAATTAGGGAATCTTTTATTTTTAATATGAAATTGTCGCAAAAAAAATTAATTGTATTTTTTGCAAAAATATATGTTTTATTCGCTTTATATATTTTTTGTTGTTGTTTTCTAGAAACACTAAATTTAAGTTTTCGAAATAATTGTTTTAAAAACTTTTGAATATTCTATTTTATATTTGTTTTTCAAAAAAGTGTCTCAAATTTGGTGCCATTCTTCTACTGTTGTAAAGTTAATAAGAAGATGTGTCAATAATATTCTTCGAAGTAGTTGGAGAAAATTAGTCCACACGTAAAAAATATTACAGATCACTAATACGCTCCAAGCTAGATTATGTTGGTCATATATATATATATATATATATATATATATATATATATATATAATATATATATATATATATATATATATATATATATATATAATATCGTCTGCTTACAGGTAAAACATGATAAATGCAGTTTTATACAAAATTCAGTTAGAAATGTAGTTATGTGTAATTTTTAAAGTAGTATCTACTGGTAAAGCCGAATAAGTGATACAATATACCGTTACAAAAATAATGCTGTTTGTAAAAGTTGTAAGTACATATATTTCAAAATAATATACCAGTTAAAAATAATAAATTTACTTATTGCAGAATGTAGAAAATTGTGTACAGGCAAAAAATTATAAATATGACTATAACTTTTTACTTTTAGCACTAAAAGCAAAATATTGGGAAGTACTTTCAGAAAAAAACATTATATAGGCATTTATTAATTTGAGCTTTGATATTATAAACAGGAATAACGTAGTAAATACACTTAATATATTTTTCTTTGTTTATATTCTACTCGACTTCAAAATTTTTGTTCAACGAAAACAAAATAAATGCATTTATTCGGTTTTGCTGGTAGGAATTTGCAGCAGTTGACGTAATTATTTGGCTTTGTCAATGAAAGCACGCCCGATAACCGTTAATAAAAGTGGTTTTACTGTGTATAATAAGTCTCTGAACTGTTTTGTTTTGTGTTAAACATGTTTTCAAGGGGAAGAAGATTAGTTGATATGGTAAACACGTCCAAATTATCCCAAGGTACGTAATTTATAATTACTATTGTTGTTGTTAGTATTGCTTTTTTGAGGTTATGTGTTACTTAATTTTTAACAACTAACTGTTATTATAGAGTAATTAATGTAGATCGAAAACTTGAATTGTTTAGTAAAAAATCAATCAAGTTTATATTTTTCTAAAACCTTTTTTGTTAGTTTATAAATATGTAAAGTTAAAAAGTTATACCTAATTTGGCCGCTAATTGTTTATTAATTGTTTCAACAATAAAAGCTGTTTTGTATAAACATTTTTAAAAATATCGGGAATTCATCATTTTACATTGATTAAAAATGTTTCTATTTTGTTGTTGATTATGCTGAATCCGAATTCTACTTTACACTTGGAAAATTATTTTTTTAAGTCCTTATATAATATTCTGCGTAACTTGTTTATTATCAATTTTACGAAAAAAAGTTAGTCTTCATAAAATGCTCTGCATGGTCTAAAATCTAGGATGAAAATATCAGATATACAATTTTATCCATTTTATACGAGGTATGTCAAAAAATATGAATTTCGCACGAGAGTAAAGTAATTTTTATTATGAAACGTTGTTTAGAATTTAAAACTATGTTTTAATATGCAACTACATCCTTGTAATTGGAAAACAAAATTTGCAATTTTTTTTAAATTACGGATACCCGACATCATTTTATTACTATGTGATAATTATAGGAAGTTTGTTCATGTTCACAAAATAAGTGGGCTAAATACAATAAATATCGGATTCAGAAGCAAAACAAAAATACTATTACTGATGTTAGGTACTTGTAGAAGGGGAGTTTTGTTTAACTTGATTTTCTTTTTCAGAAGCTTTGGATGATAATCCTTGTTGTTCTAAGGACCTAACGGAATTAGAGCGGATGTTTGACAGCGATGACTCTGATAAAGATCCCACCTACTATCCTCTCTCGGAGTCTCTAACCCAACCTAAAAATTTATTTGGAGAGCAATGGGACAGCAATAAAAAATATGGAGATGATGAAAATTGTATGCAGGTTTATGAAGAAGGCGAGAATAATATTTGCAGAGTGGATCAGTCGGAATATGATATGGCGGAGGAGGAGCCAGAAATCAATGCCAGTGAAATTGTTTTTTCTATTTTGGAGCTGCTATTACACAGGGTGACGAAATCAGCTCGTGTAAAAAATCGTTGGAAGAAAGCAGAACCAGAAAATTGGAAAGTTAACGTGGCGAAAAAAAGACGAGCGGAGGGTTTATCTTATACCCCCAGAAAACAAAAAAGAAGTGCAAAAATACCAAAAGAGATCAATTGCAATAGTTGTTTCTATAAGTGTAGTATTATTTCCTATAATGAAAGAGAGGCTTTATGTCGTCATTACTGGCACCTAAGTTTTGTGGAACAAAAGAATTTTATTCTTAGTAATATTGTAGTAGACACTCCAAAGAGAGTTCTTGCTGTCCGTGGATCTAAAAGGCAACGCGAGTTTACAAAAAAATGTTTCTTTTTCCATAATGGCGAGAAGAAACAGGTTTGCCAAAAGTTTTTTTGTAGTACATTGGCTATTTCATCTAGTGTTGTAAATAATGCTATTCAAAAACGAAATGATTTGGGGCTATACAAGAATAATGACAAAAGAGGCAAACATCTACCTCCTAACAAGACAAGTGAAGCTGCTTTGAACTTTGTAAAAAAGCACATTGAATCTTTTCCTTACATGGAACCACACTACATCAGAAAAACCTCTAAGCGTCTCTATTTAGATGCTTCGTTAAGTATTATGAAAATGTATCGGCTTTACAAAGAAAAATGCAACGAGACCAACATTATTCCAGTTTCGGAAATAACCTATCGGAGAATCTTTTGTAATAATTATAATTTCAGCTTTTTCGTCCCAAAGAAAGATCAATGTTCAATTTGTTCCAATTACAACAAAAGCGACAATGACGAAAGGATAGTATTAAAACAAGACTATGAGGAACATTTAGCCAGAAAGGAGAGAGCCTACTTAGAAAAAACAAAAGACAAAGAAAGAGCCACAAAAGAAGCTCAGTTCCGCTGTGTTACATTTGACCTACAAGCAGTACTGCAAATCCCATCTGGATTGGTGGGGCAGCTGTATTATTGTAGAAAAGTTTGTGTTTATAACTTGTGTATTTATGAAGTAGCTCTGCCAAACGACGCCTACTGTTTTACGTGGTCTGAATTAAATGGAAAAAGGGGGAGTTCAGAAATAGGAAGTGTTCTATTTCATTATCTTACTAAGTGCGTTCCTCCTCAAGTAACTGAGGTCTGCCTGTATTCAGACACCTGTGGTGGGCAGAACAGAAATCAATATGTTGCTGCATTGCTTTTATTTGCTGTTGAAAATATACCCAATTTACAAAAAATTGAACACAAGTTCCTTGAGTCAGGACACAGCTACATGGAAGTAGACAGTATGCATAGTAGTATCGAGACGGCAAAGAAAAATTCCGAAGTGTATTGTATGCCAGACTACGTATCAATTTTTAAAAGAGCAAGATCAAACAAGACATTCACTGCTAATGGAAAATCTTTTACCAGGAAACCATACATGGTAAAAGAATTCAAATTTGATGAATTTTACGATCTAAAGCATCTTGCCGACAAAACAATTTATAATAAGTCAAAAGACTGCAATGGAAATCAAGTTAAGTGGTTAAAAATTAAAAAGATGCTTTATCTTAAAGGCGATAGTACCAAAATTTATTTTAATTATGACTTGTCCGACACGTTTTTATTTATCGATGTCTCTCAAAACACGGACCATGTATCACGATTAACAACAAGGTCTAAAAAGCGAGTGCGACAAAGTGCACTTCCGGCAAGTTACACACCTACCTTAAAGCAACTTTATAACTACCCGTTACCCATTAGTGAAGCAAAAAAGAAAGATCTGCTTAGCTTGTGCCAAAAAAAGATTATACCCGAAGAATACCACGGCTGGTATTCTTCCCTACGAACGGATATGGAACCAGATCGTTTACCACAGCCTTCAATTGATGAGGAATCTGGGACAGAAGATGATTAATAATGTTTGGTGAAAACTTTACATAATTTTTTGTTTTTCCATAATTACTTTCAATATATACTGATTTAAATACATTATGTCTTTAGTTATTATAAAAAAGTTAACTTTTATTTTATGTTAAACAATTTTAACATTAATTATAAAAATAATGAGCTTAAAGTAGGTAGGTATTGTTTGGAATGGGTGATACCTTTGAAGAAAATCTACAAGTAAAACCAGATATATGAAACAAAATTGCCCATTATTAATTCTTGTTTCTGAAAATATTACTTTTCATAAAAAACAGTATTAATTAATCTACTGCTATGTTATAAAAGTTTAATTAAAATTCTTTTGTAGTTTATTTTAAAGATAAATGATTTTTACTAACTACAGGTAAAAACAGTTAAATGCACACTTCTCTAATTTAGTTTTATTATATTTTTGTTTAAACTTCCACATACCTAAAAAAGTCGATTTTATCTACAAAGATAGATGTTTGAAGTTTTATTTTAAACTGATTAAAAGTAAAATTAAAAGATATAAGTGGTTCAAATAAAGGTTGAAACTTTGAAATATCAATTACTCAAATCATTGTATATTACATTTATCTGTTTTTACCAGTAAGCCGACGATATATAGATATATATATATATATATATATATATATATATATAATATTATATATATATGTATATATATAATATTTAGACATGTCCATAATTTAGTTTTCGTCAGATCCCCAATAATGATGTGATAGAATTTTTATTTATTTTACTCTTTTGCACGTTTCTCCTTATTGCAAATATAAAAATGTTGCTTCCAAGTTAGTGGTGAATCAAACGTTTAATCCGAGAATTTTGCATGTTAACAACAGGAAGAGAACATTGTTAATCAAAATAAGTGAGATGGAGAAGAGGGACGGTTACTAACGTTATAATTTTAGATTTTACATAGGATAAAGATAACCTCATGTCACTAGTTTTTTAAAAAGTGTGTCAACAGCAGTTTGAATAAGCTTCGAGGTGGTAGAAAGAGTTTTGTCCCATGACAATAAATTACTAGATCATCAGCATACATGATTTGTTTAATAGGGAAATGAGGTGAGAGCATAAATCACTTATTGCTAGATTAAAAAGTGTAGGACTTAGTACCGATCCCCGAGGTACGCCATCAGTTTGAATATGAGTAGAAGATAAAATACCGTTGACAGAGACTCTGAACGATCTAGAAGATAGAAATTTCTATGAAGTTAAATATATTACTATTAATATTAAGAAGGTTAGGTTTTTTAATATACATTGCTACATATAGTGTCAAAAGCACCTTCAGTATCAAATATGGCAGCTACGACTTCTTGTCTTTTGTTTAAGGCCTCTGATACATGAGTTTGGAGGATTACAAGGTTTCTTGGGTTGAACGGTTTCTGATGAAATCCAGACTGTTCACTAGCAAATATCTTATGTTTTCAATGAACCCATAGCGCGTCTTTTATTGATAATTTTTATCGAATATTTTGCACATCGTACAAGTTAGTGATACAGGCCTATAAGAGTTCGCCAAGGAACGATCTAGGTTAGGAGTTTTAATGGGTATTACGATAGAGGTTTGCCATTGTTTGAGAAATTGGTTAGATTACCAGATTAAATTATAATATTTATATTTAAAATTTTATAATATTACTTGTAAGGGTAAAAAGTTGTGTTGTGGTAAAAGAGCAATTTTTTTTATTTTCAACAAACATCTACACACACATGCACTAACACTGAACATGGTAAATGGGCAAATTACGGACAGCTGCACCACAACTCATTCATTATAGGTCAAGGTGTAACACTATCGCGCCCAGAGAATACATGGTAAAGTTTTTTTTTCTGTAATATGGCTTTGGCAGAGTCAATTAGCCAGACTTGTTTGTTTTTATTGTTAAAATCGATTGAATTTTAATTATTAGTGATTGCAGATTCATAGTCAAAATTTTCTTGTTATAAGTTATCAATGTTAGTACTACATATACCTAATATTTATACATAAATTATATTTTGATATATTTTTTTTGTTTCTTTTTTTTATTCTTTTATTATCTTCTTTTTTTGTTTTGTTTTTTTGTTTTGTTTTTTTTTTTTTGTTGTTTTTTTTGTTTTTTTTGTATTTATTTTTTTTGTTTTTTGTTCTATATCTATTTTCTTAATTCTTTTGTTTTTTTTTTCTTAATTTGTGTTATAATTTTTTTTTTGTTTTTTTTTTTTCAAACCATATTAACAGATTATGCCTATATACTATTTACATCTTGTATTTACACATTTTAACATGTTTGTAAATGCAATGAAGAATTTCCATATTATTTGAAAATATTAAAAGATTAAGGTTTATTGGAAAACAACACTTAGAATTTATTAATTCCTTATAAAGTTCGTTTATATTATTAATTTGTAAATCACATTCTAATATAATATGTGTTAGATCGCCTATTTTGCCACAAGTACAATTGGGAGTATTTGATAAGCCGATTCCATGCATGTAAGATGGCGTAAGAGCATGATTTGCTCGCAGCCGATTAATGGTCTTTATAAAATGTCGATTAGATTCTGTGTAGAACCATCTTCTTGAGGGTATCCTAGTGTTACAATGATAAAAATTTAAGCCAGTCTTACATTCTGTGTAATGTAAATGCCAATTATTTTTAAGTTTTTGTCTACTAACGGTGTCAATATCTGTCGCTGGAATTAAATTTTTGTTTACTTTTACTCCAAGCATATATGCCGATTTAGCCAAATTGTCAACGATCTCATTGCCTTTTATTCCCGAATGGCCCTTGATCCATGTAATTATTACATTTAATCCTAATTGTATAGTTTCATAAAGAATTTTAAGAATTTTCAGTTCAATGTGGTTTATGTGTTTGACTGTTTGTATGTTGTTAAATCTGTCTACCACGCTTTTACTGTCAGTAAATATAACATAGTTGCTAGTAGGATTTTGTACTACATACTGAAGAGCAAACAATATTGCCATCATTTCTGCTGTATATATTGAGCATTCACTGGTAAGCTATACTGATGATGGCAATTTTTATTTTCGTGGAACATTGCACAGCCCGTTCCATTTGCATCTTTTGACCCATCAGTAAAAATGTACTGATAATTTGTCCATTTTTCTTTAATAATTATATCAAACATATTTGGGAGTAAATGTGAGTTTAAGTAACATATCCTAACTTTTCTAGAAAATAGTGTTTTGGCCATTTCACCATAGTAGGGCGGAATTTGACTTTTATAGAGAATATCGTTGTATTTTACAGTACTTACATAGCTTTCTACCAAAGGTATAGATTTTTTAGTTCTCCAGTACCTATGGGTAAGGTCTAAAACTGATAGCTCATTAAGATCTTGAAGGTATTTACAATTTTTGGACTATAATTCGGACTGTAAATTTGTCGCTAAGGAATTGGCGGCGTAAATGCAATGGAGGTTCCACCGCTTCATTTTCCATTATTTGGACTGGAGTGGATTTTAAATAACCTAGGCATAATCTCAAGCATTTATTTTTTTGAACTTCAAGTTGTTTAGATGTGTATTGGCCGCTGATCCAAATAAATGACAGTTATAGTCGAAAATCGGCCTAATCATGTTACGGCAAAACATCAAAGCAATATTTGGGTCTGCTCTCCACAATTGTGTTTTACAGAAAGCTCTTAAAATGTTTATTGAGTTTTCCGATTTTTTTAACAATTTGATGAATGTGATCTTTCCATAACAATTTCCTGTCTAGATACATACCAAGATACTTAATACAGTTTTTTATAGGGAAATTAAATTTTCCCACATTAAGATTGCCTTGTGGAACTCTATGTTTTTGTGAAAAAATAGCACACTTCAGTTTTTGTGTCAGAAATTGATAATCCTATTTCTTCATAGTACTGATTTACGATTTCTAATGTGACTTTTAAATTCTCCTCACAGGTACGTTACCAATTTTCCTGCTGGTATATAAAACAACATCATCAGCATATTGAAGAATATTTGTATGGTTGGGTATACTAAACTTCAAGATCTATGTTATACAGGATATATAAAATCGGGCTTAAAATACTCCCCTGTGGCAATCCAATGTTAGTTAGTCGGGGTCATGAACATTTCCTCATTATTAATTTTTGTAAAAAAGGTTCAGTCCTGTTAGAATATAAAGATTCTAAAAAGATGAGAGCAACTGATCCTATGGGATTCTTAGAGGAAAGGGAATAGGGAAGGAACGCAGTCTGCTGTAGACTTATACGATGTAAAATTAAGCTGAATTTGATGTAACTAGAGCTGTAAGTTGCATCTTAGTTGAGTGGCCCTAGACTTGCGAAAACCATATTGGGAACTTGGAAGTATAAGCCATCATGTTACTAGCCAATGTTCAAATCTTATTTTTAATTATTCTTTTTCACATGTTTTTAAAAAGACATGGAAGAATAAGACATAAAATAATACAAATAAAAAAAAACCGTGTATATGTATGTAAATAATACCAAACTTGAGCAAAGTTGGATAAAATCGTTCTACCTTGGAACAGCAATTAAAATTGTTAATGCAGAAAATCACTGACGCGAAATTAGATCCAGAATAGAAGCAGGCTAGTAGCAGCTTTTTTAGAAGGATTGTCCAAGGTGTTATGTAATCAGAGGACCTAAAATATGGCAATTAAACGATCCGCCTTACTTCGCTTGCCTGGGCTACGTGGTTCTCGGTCGTATCTTTATGCTGGTCGAGTCTTGAGTGAACCTAGACTTGCGAAAACCATATTGGGAACTTGGAAGTATACCATCTAGCCAATGTTCAAATCTATTTTTAATTATTCTCTCAAATGTTTTAAATGACATGAAGATAAGGAGATAGGTCGGTAAGAACTTGGATCACGTTCTCGTCTTCCAGGTTTTTTAATCGGAATTATCAGGTACTCTTTCCAACTATTCGGTACTGGTGTCTTATTTGTCCAAATATTGTTGAAAATGTGTACTAGTGAATTTTTATATTCTATAGGTAAGTTGTATAACAGTGAGTATGACACATTGTCAATACCTGGAGAAGTATTATTTCTTTGTTCAAGGGCTCGATGCAATTCCCATAAATGAAAATTTTCGTCAAAATTGTGATTTTGTCTGGGTACCGTTTGGATATATTCTTGTACAGTGTCGTCATTTGGAACCCATGCAGGGGCAATTTTTCTATGGAATTCCTGCAACCATCTATCTTCTGGATCAATGGGTACTTTGTTGGCTTGTTTGCGGTTTTTAAAACAATTAACTTTTCGCCAGACATCTTTTATTGGTGTTCTTGAGTTTAGACTTTCGCAAAATTCAATCCAATTCTTCTTTTTCTTCTGTTTGAAGATTTTCTTTGCAATAGCATCTAGTCGTTTATACTCCATTAGGTTTTGTAGTGTTGGATTCTGTTTATAATTTATAAATGCATGTTTTCTATTTTCAGCTGCTAACTGACAATGATTGTTCCACCATGGTTTCGGAATATGACCGTTGTTTTTTTCTTTATTGGAAGAATGTTTTGGGATAGCGACGTTGGCTGCCTGGTTTATATTTGTTAATAATTCTTCGTAGATTAATGGTATTTTCATTGCTTCCAAAGCACTGGTATATATCACCCAATTGGCTCTGCTAAGGTTCCATATTCTATGTTTTCTACTGGAGGTGGCTTTTGCTGCGGAGAAGTTTTGTGATGACAAAATAATTGGGACATGATTGGATCCATAAGGTTCTTGTAGAGTATTCCAACGAAAATGAGAGGCAATATCTCGGGAACAAATGGTTAAGTCTACAGCAGAAGGTTTATTGGAAATAGCAAGAGTGGGGGACCCGTCGTTTAAATATTCTAAATTACAGTATTCTATAGCATCTAGAAGATCTTTACCTAATCTATCATCAACTTCGCAGCCCCATGCCAAATTGTGTGCGTTAAAATCGCCTCCAATTATAAATGGTTTTGGTATATTTTCTAAAAAACTGATCCATTGCTGAATTAAAACTTTGTTCCTGGGTTCATTATATAGAGAAATTATATGTAAAGGTTTCTTGAAATGTGCAATTTTTATTGAAATACACTTATATGTAAACGAATACGTATTTTGAAAATTTATTTCTTCATATATTATGTTGGATTTCAAAAGAATGGCACAACCGCCATATCCATCAGGGCGATCAGCTCGAACACAATTAAATTCTTTAAAATTATAATATTTTCCTGGTTTGAACCAGGTTTCAGATAATAGAGCTATAGTAATGTGGTTCTGATGAAGTAAGTATTCTAAATTCTCTTTATTAGCAACTGCTGAACGACAGTTCCACTGTAAAATATTTATTTTATTTAAGTCTGCGAATTTGATGTTAGATTTTGGTTAAAATGGTTACTAATTATCTGAATTACATCAGCTTTTGAAATATTAAAATTATTATTTTGTTTAATTGAATTAACAATTGTAAGAACCGAATCTAAAATGACATTTATTACAGAAGAATTTAATTCTTCTGACCGTGAATCTGCAATGTTTAAGTTTTTTTGGTAGAATTGACTTTTAACTATTCCCTCAGGATGTTTTGGAGGGGAAACTGTAGATATTATTTCTTTTCTAGCTATATCAGTTGGGTCTGAATTATTTGGTTTCTGCCTTTTATTTGGCCTACTGGTGTTTGTGTGAGGATTAAATATAAATTTAGCAAAATTATTTCCCTGGGAGGAAGTAGAAGGTTGTGAATTTTGTGGAAAATTTGTATCATTGTTGACTGTATTGGTCCTAAGAATACTAGCATATGAATTTTTAGGCACTTGTTTATTTGCATCGTAAAAATTAATGTTTGTTAAACCCATCGTCTCTTTTATTAACTTTTGTCGTGAGAATTCTGGGCATGCGCTTAGATTTGTGGTCAAATGTTTCCCCTTACAACTAAAACATACGTGTTCGAAATCAACTTTTGTACAATCTTTTGAATTATGCGTTTCTTGGCATCTGTTACATCTTGGCTGACTCCTACATTGATTTCCCAAGTGGCCGTATCTAAGACAGTTAAAGCATAACAAAACTTTCTGTTTATATATTTCAACTTCTTTAATAACCTTATTGATTACTATATATTTTGGTAAAGTTTGCGATTTAAAGGTCACAATACAAGACTTAGTAGGGACATATTCGACAATTTTTTCCTCATTAACATTTTTTTCTACTTTACGCGTAATTCTTTTTAACATTTGCAATTTCAAATATGCAATGACTATCATACTGTTTAATTCTATTTTTAATATACTCTTCCGATAAATCTGCGTCTATATCCCTAATAACTCCTTGTCTGTGTAAAATAAATTTTGGAATATACAAATCTAAATTATTTAAACGAAATATTTCTAGAGTTTTGTTTTTAATGAGGTTATTAGCAGTTTTATAATCTTTGCATTTGACTCTAATTCTATTTCGGCCAATGGCGTCTATACTTGAAATCATATTGTCTGCTTCAGGAAAGTTAGACAAAATAATTTCACCAATCTTTAGAGGATTTAATTTACCTTTAAACTCCATAGAGCTATTCTCGATATATACATGATATGGGCCTAGATCATTACTATTAAATAAAAATGCTTGTCTTACCTGTTTTGTTACTTTTTGTTGTGTTTCATTCAGAAGGGTTGTATTTGCATTATTCATCAAATTTATTGGTGTTGGAGTACTTACAGAAAGATCCATTTCGGCATCACTTTGATTATCGAATATGTTTCCAGATATACCTGGTTTTGAGGGTTTTTTTGGGGTCAGGGGGTCTCCCCCCGCTATTGACACTCATACGGTAGGTGGTTCAATAAGCGATATTGTTGTTAGCCAACGCCACAAATTTCACAATTTAAAGCACAATATTAATTGTAAATTATTGCTCGTCTAATTTCTATGAAAACTACTACGGAACTGTATTTAATACTGATTAAATCTCAAAAAATTTGTAAGGAACTTCAAAAAGCGTCTTTTAAGTTTGACAGTTTTTTGACAATTGCCTGTAAGGTTACATTCAAAAAATTTGTCAAGGATTGCGTTTCTAGAGATGGTATCAAATGCGCTTCTATATCAAAGATAGTTGTGGGAACTCCAGATTACATTGTATAAGTGAAGGAGTTTATTAAGACCATAATTAGACAAATGCTTTAGAAATCGATAAGTAATATCATCAGGCCCAGCTGCGGTATTTCTACTATTAGCTAAGGCAGATATTAGCTCGTGGATAGTAAAAGGAGCATTGAAGGATCTACTATATTCAGATGATATCAGATGATTTCTTTATAAATATAAGTCATGATGAGATAATAGTATATTATTAGTTTTATATCTAAACTTCTCTTCGAAATGTTTGGCAAACGTGTTAGGAATAAGTTCATGTGAAGTGATCTCTATACCATTTGAAATTAAACGAGTAATTAACAAAAAGAATCGTCATTAAGGAGAGGTTTTGAGTTAGCCAACAAAAACCATGAGCGGAATGGTACCTCTGGTGTCACCAGCCATAAAGGGAAACTGCTTTTTAAATCAGCGTTTTTGGGCGTGCTGCTATTTTATCTGCGACATCTGCGGAGGGCTGTTTATAGGAAGTCGTAATACTCATCAGTAAGTTCGTTAAAAAAGCGAAGTGTAGAAACTTAGAGTTTGTTTGGCCCTATTGTTATAGCCAGCTATTGTGCGAAGGACAACTTTATTATTGGAATGTGAATTGGATCACAACTTGGTGAATGAATACTGACGAATAATGCCCATGTTTTCCTACCATTTGAATCTTTATTCCTTTAAATAACTTGCTTTGTAGCAAATTAAATGTATAAAACAAATTTTCTGTATATGCAAAACTGTAAATATATTCTAAAAGAAAAGGTTATTAAATTTTAGGCACCGGCGTTTTTTAAATTTTCCACTTCGCTCTCTACATACTAACAACGCCGACGCGCACCACGGTACTTTAAACAACCAGAATTAATTTATTGTCTGGTTACTCATAGTTATGCAACTTTAATACACTTTTACGTATATTTTTGTTTGTCCACATCCTGGCGCTAGTACAGAGACAATCCAGTTAACTTTTTATGATAGATGGATCAACTAAATGTATCATTTGAAATCTTTTGTTTCGAACTTTTATAACTATTTATGATTCTACGGTTTCTTTTTAAAATGACAAACACTGAATTGTGAAACTTAATCTGAATCTTTGCCTGAATTTCCAGTTCTTGTGTTAAAATCAAAAAAATTAACTTGATTTTACGATCAATTAAGTTAGTATTGTGCGTAATATAATATAAAATAAAACAATCACAAATCAAAAAATAATAAAATAATCATAAACATAATAATAAAATAAAGTACAAACTGTTGGTTAATGATAAAACGTTAATAATAAAATATGTAAATAAAAACAATAC
>OU898281.1:68851544-68975570 GCA_918026665.1 Diabrotica balteata
TTCGGACATTGCTCGTAACATATATATATATATATATATATATATATATATATATATATATATATATATATATATATATATATGTAACACACATTTTTTTAAGTATATGTACAATTATTATACAATGTAATTTAAAATGCACAAAAGCGCTGAAGGAATATTTATGCATAAATATAAATAATGTAGATATTAATATTTTTTCAAGCTACCCCAGATTAAAAAAAACATCAAAATTGGTTCATATTTGACCGAGATAATGCAAATGTTTCCGAGCGCCGCTGTTTTTAACTTCCCATTTCATTTTTCTACGCGCGGCGCGAGCCTAAGACAGATTCCCCACCACCTCTCTGACTCGGTCGCACAGAAATTGATTGTTTTTATTATTCATTTTTAATAAAAAAAATAACGTTTTTTATATGAAATAATGTATACCATTTAAAAATGTAGATATTTAACTGTCGAATGCCGTTTTTTTATATGAAATAATGTATACCATTTAAAAATGTAGATATTTAACTGTCGAATGCCGTGTGATTTGTTCCTTAATTGTTATAAATAAAGCGGCTATGATTTAAAAAAATATATCTCGGCTCCTATTGGTCGTAGAAGGCTTTTTTTAATCTTTGTTTTGTCTTCAGCTAAAAGAATCTGAAAGTTAAAATTACGTACAATGTTCAGGGGTGGCTACAACTTTAATTGTTTATAAATAAAAAATAGAATTTTTTTAAAATTAAAAAATGAGGCGTAAAAAATATTTTTTTGGAATATCTCAGGGTATAAAATAAAAATTTAAATCTCAAAGAAGACAAATCACTTTGAAAAATCTTTCAAATTCAGCATTTCAGCATTTCAAAATTTTGGTCGTGGGAACTACAAATGAATTTTTCTCAGCAACAAATTAACGAATTTTACTTTACAAAATTTCATTCAATGGGGAATCAAAAGAACTTTATATTAAAGGTTAAAACGTTCAAAAAACAGCGATTTTCGTCTTTGAAGGCTAATTATGCATAAACTATTGGACCAAATTAAACTCACAAAAGCTTAAATGAAAGGTAAAAAATAAGGAATAGTATGTTATAAGCAGTTTTGCTTCAAAATAATTACCTTAAATGATATATTAACCCATTAGCTGCCATGATCCCCATTTGGGGATTTCGCTTTTTGTACCGTTTGGCAACTACGCATATTATGAAACTCTGTTAGTTTAGGTTATGTTTTGTTCCTTGAACATTCACGTGTGTGGTTTTGTTGGTTTACGATATTTTGGTGGCGTAAATATTGAAATATTTAGCTTTTTGTGAAAATTTGTGGCTGGTAAGTTGACCTTTTTACATACCTATATTTTCATTATTATTTTTTGATAGATAAGTTTTGACAAGAGTTTTTTGTTTATAAAGTGTGGATAGACTAGAGTCTTAAGCATACAAAAAAGATACAGCCACACAAAAAATAATAAAAATGTGGCTGTAGGGTCCTTTTGTGTTCCGATACCCAAATGGGGACCATGGCACATGTAATATTTTTTTCTTTTTTTTTAGATTATGAGTTCCAAACCTTTCCGCTCCTTGAAAGAGCTTGAGGCTTACATAGATGATCCAGAAAATCATGTCTACATTGATGAAAGTGAATATACCCATATCGACATCGTTGAACTTCCACCAGACCGCGTAGACTGCGTGACAGATTCTGAGGATCTAGATGAGGATGTCTTAGGTGATTCCGTTCCCCTAGACCTTCCAGGAGATATTGAGCTTCACGGCCTCACGGATGTTAAAAAGATACCCCAATCTGATCAGCCGCAGCCCAGCTGTTCTACTTCAAAACGGGTAAGATCGAAAACAACTGCCCAAGCGCCCAAGAGATCTAAAATTGCTACCAGTCAACCTCCAGCCTGGAAAAAGGTAGAAAAAGCCAATTTTAGTGTATTAGCTGATCCAAATGAAGCTCAATCGGCATGCGATATCCGTCGGCAAAAAATTAAAGATGAAATTCGCGGTAAATCACCAGCCGAAGTTTTTGAGTTATTCTTTGATGAAGAACTAATGACCTATATTGTTAGGCAAAGTGTGATTTATGCAGCCCAGAACAACAGGCATGAGTTCACTTTTTCTGTAAATTGTCTGAGAAAGTTTCTAGGCATACTCATATTGACTGGATATCATTCTCTCCCACAAGAACAAATGTATTGGTCAGAAGACGAAGATTTAAATGTCCAAATTGTAAGAACATGTATGTCTAGAAATCGCTACCTAGAAATAAAACGAAACATACATTTCAATGACAATTCACTTATACCTGTCAAGCCGGAAGAGCATGATAAGCTCTATAAAATAAGACCCATCATGGACAGGTTCAATAAATTATGCATGAGATTTGGAGTTTTCAGTAGCAACCTGAGTATTGATGAGCAAATGGTGCGGTATTTTGGTCATCATTACCTGAAACAATTTATCAGGGGAAAGCCCATTCGATTTGGTTTCAAACAATGGGCGATGTGCTGCTCAGAGACAGGTTTCTGTTTCGATACCGAGGTATACGAAGGTAAAAAAGCCGATACTGCTGCCAGTGTTAGTCTAGGATCTTCTGTAATCTTGAAAAAAATGGAGGTTATCGAAAATCCCTCTGAGCATTGTTTCTACTTTGATAACTTTTTTACCAGCTATGAACTTATGAGAGAGCTATCTGATAAGAAGGTCTGCGCTTCTGGAACAGTGCGCAGTAACCGAATGGGCCGTTGTCCTTTGACATCTGACAATGAGGTAAAAAAAGAGAAGCGGGGATTTTTTGATTACCGTTTTGACCAAACAAACAATATATTTGCGGTAGTGTGGAAAGACAATAGCTGTGTCAAACTCCTGTCAAATCATGAAGAGGTCCTGCCAATAGCCAAAGTCGCTAGATGGTCGCGAACGGAAAAAAAAGAAATACTTTTGCCTCAGCCCAATGTTATAGCTAAGTACAATAAATATATGGGGGGAGTAGACAAATTAGATTGGAATATCCAAAAATATAGAATTAAAATTAGAGCAAAGCGATGGTATTTCCCCTTATTTACAAACGTTATTGATATGGCTCTAGTAAATGCTCACGCAGTCTACTCTATTGCAAATGGTAGTGTTCCATTACTTGATTTCAGGAGAGCTGTAGCCAAAGCTCTTTTAAGGGTGAATTCACTTTCAGACCCAAAAAAGCTTGGAAGACCATCTTTAAAAATGAAATCTCAAAAACGTGTGCCTGAACCAGTGAGACGAGATCCAGTTGGACATTATCTTGAAAGGACTCCCGAAGGCAAGCAAAGGAAATGTGCGGTCTGCAAATCGAATGTAAGAAAACAGTGTTCTAAATGTAATGTTGGTTTACATGTAGAATGTGTAGTTGCTTGGCATTCAAACTAATTGCTTTTTGTCAATATTTTGTAATAAAAATATACCTTGCACTAACCTTGTACTTATGTTATTATTAAGCATAGTATATGCCATGATCCCCAATTGGGGATCCACGATAAAAAACGTCAAAAAATGACAGATTTTATAAATACATACCAATGGAGTCTATTTTTGTCAAATAATTATACATCAGTATTCAAAAAATCGATATTAGCAAGAAAAGAAAAATTGGCAGTTAATGGGTTAAAAAAAAAGGAAAAATATACGAATTTTTCACTGTTTTTCGCCCATAAAAAAATAATAACCAAAAATGTTTGATCGCTTTTACATAAGAATTACTCAGGAAAGTCTCCCCTACAACGCCCAACTGCTACAATTAATTATGGAATTATGACAAAAACTGTCCTCTTTTTTTACCCACAGCCTGGACTAAGTTTGTTTACAGCGTCTTTAATTTCCAAGATCGTTGGTGGATTCTCCTTCCTCTCGTCTGCTCCGCTTACCTCACAGCTTTCGTCTTCCGGGTTTTCTTCTTCCTCCTCTATATTAAGTATCTGGTCATGTAGATCACCAAACAAATACTTTTGGGCAAATTAAGTAATGTAGGCTTTCATGTCAGGTTTGTTGAATGGATTAAAAACTCTACATCTGTAGAATTCAAAGAGTCAAGATAATCTCAGTAACATCTGGAGTTCCTCAAGGAGGCCACACTTCTCCACTTCTTTTTAATATCTCCGTTAACAACATCGCTTCCTGTTTCCTAAATAGCAAATGTCTAATATTGGCAGATGACTTGAAATTTTGGAAAGTTATAAATAGCTTGAAATATCAAGCCTTGTTACAGTATGACTTAGACAGACTACAACATTGGTGTAATCAGAACAAACTTCACTTAAATGTAAAAAATTGTTTTTTATAAGTTTTTCTCATAAAGTCAATAGAATTGAAACAAGCTTCTTCTTCTTTGAGTGCCGTGTCCGTATTCAGACGTTGGCCGTCATCATGTTTACAATTTCCTGAAACCTTTCTCTGTCGGCTGCTGCGCGAAATAATTCTTCTACTGTGGAACCACACCATTGTCTAATATTACGCAGCCATGAAAGTTTCTTTCGACCAATCCATCTCTTTCCTTCCACTTTTCCTTGTATTATAAGGCGAAGTAAATGGTATTTAGGTCCTCTAATTATATGGCCGAAGTATTCTGTTTTTCTCCTCTTTATGGTGTTTATGAGCAGACGTTCTGAATTGATCATTTGAAGAACATCTTCATTAGAAGTGTGCGAAACCCACGATATCTTTAGGATTCGTCTATAGCACCACAATTCGAATGCTTCTAACTTGTTTAGCATTGTGGTTTTTAACGTCCATGTTCACGTCATCTCACGTTCATGTTTAAAGTCCGTGTAACGTTCAGGACCTTCTTACGAATATTCATTGACAGGTCTCTGTTGCATAAAACTGGTTTCGAGGTCATAAAAGCCTTACGTGATATTTCGATCCTGAAACAAGCTATACTATTAATAATCAGCAACTGAATTATGTTTCTTCTATTGGTGATTTGGGTGCAATGTTTGATGAGAAGCTTACTTTTTGTGACCACATAAACTCTATTTCAATAAAGCATCTAAACTTCTTGGTTTAGTTACTAATAATTGCAAGTGTTGTTCCATTTATTCAATAAGATTAGTGTATTGTTGCTTACTCAAACTATTTTGGAATGCTGTTCAATTATTTGGTCACCCTATTTTCAGAACAATATTGATACCATAGAAAGAGTCTAGCATAAATTTTTGAGAGATATTGTGCTTACCATGTCCACACTAGTATTGAAAATCATGATTATTCCTGTATTGAACAAAAATTATCTTTACCCTCATTCAAGAACCTAGTGATATGTCAGGAGCTATATTTATATATAAGTTCATACATGGACTTCTTGATTGTCCGAACTTGTTAGCCAGATTAACTTTACTGTTCTCCATCAAGCTCTATGGTATTTACAACCCATTGGATAGATACATGGGGCTATTAAATGTTCTCGATTTAGATATTTTCAATATAACTTTAACTGAGTTAAATCTCTTGCTTTTTAATATGTATATTAGTATTGTTGAATTTTGTCGTGTTATATTTTTAGTATGTAAGATTTTTAGTCTCATTTTTGAAACTTTTTGATAATGAGTTTATATTATAAGTAATTTCAAGTTTTAAATCCTAACTGTGATATTGTATATTCTAACTTAAATTGTTAATGTGGTTATCCTGTGTATTAAATACATAAAAAATAAAATAAAAATAATTAAAATAAGCAAAATCTATAATTTTACTAAAATGGGTTATGAACTATTACGAAAAATATTACTTAACTTTTATTATATAATACAACAGAGGAAATAATATTATGGTGACGTATCTACAACCAATTCGGGAATATCGAGCACAAAACGAAAAATTTATTGCCTTGACTAGACTAGGGTTAACGCCGGACCAAAGTTTGGTAATACAACAATAACAAATGCACTGCAAGCCATAATTGAAGGGTTTATTGACAGGATTGCGAGAACCGTCAGGTAAGGGCCAGCGTTCAATTGTTGCTCATATTGATAGAGATTTGCTTTTCTGAAAAATGGTGCCCTTGTTTTCATATTGAAAAAAATGTCATGAAGACATGAACTCCATATACTTCGAGGTAGTTCGAGAATATTCTCCAGCAAGTACATAGTAACTATGTCGTATTAATAAATAATGCTTCTTATCACAACCATTCCAATGATGACTGATAGAAAATCGATCATATAGAGCTGGCTATGAGAAAAATGTATTTCATTTACAGAGGATATGGTGAAAACAGAACTAATGACAATAATCAAGGAGCATTGTGGCAGATATCGTCATTATGCTGTTGACTCAATGACTAGATGTCATGATATTACTTTTTTGAGTCTTCATCAACATTACGAGTTGAATCCACAAGAATTTACATGTTGCCACAAATTGGATAACCTTAGGCAGCGTTTAGATCTGCCACAACAGTTAATTAGGAATAATTATTCAATACCAAACAGTCTGACAATAGAATCATGGCTCCCCCAAAAATAGTTTTGATTGTCACAAACAGCTTTCAAAGTTCTGTCCATTGCCTCTAATGACCTCTTGTGGGCCAATATACAGTCGTCACAAACGATTAATTTGCATATCTGTAAAATATTCATGTGCTGTTTTTGGCAATATTGCAATCTGATGTTTCATTTATGAAATGAGCAGTTTGTCCGCCTTCTAATAAAGTTGCAGATATTCCAGATGAAGCCAACGCTAGATCTGATCCCTGCTGATAATAATAAAATTAGTAATGTTTTTCTGTTAGGCCGAGGACATCTTGTAATAGGATGTCCCCTTTTAGCCGTTGGGACACAATGCATGGGGTGAGTATTTCCCTACCCAGTCTGTCCTGCATGATGAACTAGCAAGCTAGGGCTCATTTTTAGATGGGCATGGACCTCTGTGTATTTTCAAGCACATATTTTTTGTTCTTTAAAATGGCAGGCATTCTTAACAACATCCAATGAACTCAAAGAACCTAAATGTTGCCCTAATATGTATATCCATAAATCAATAATAGATTAATAATAAATGTAATGATAGATATTATTTTAATATTAAAATAGTTAGACATGGTAGACTACAGATTTATTTTACCGTTGGGACAGTTAAGTTGTTAAAATCAAGATAAAATATTAGGCTAATTTTTTTATATAAGTATATGTTTTACTTTAATTACTATTTAACTGGGAATTACTGTTTGTATTTTGAGAACAATTTCCGAAGTGGAAATTGAAACGTCAATAAACGTATTTTTATCTGTGTCTTATTCCCAGTTAAATAGTAATTAATTTAAAATGCCACAAGAAAATAGCTTCAAAACTATATGTTTAACATTGACAAATTCCTGTATTTTATAATTTTGTTTTAGTTTAAAAGGAAAAAGGTATTTCCAATGCCCAGAAAAATATGGAGCATTTGTTAAACCACATAGTATAACATGTGGAGATTTTCCGGAAGAAGACTATGATTTAAATGAAGAAATTTGATTGCCATTCCAAATTACATTTTCTTGTCTTAAAAATTAATGCTTTACTACTACATTGTGATGCTTTTTATGTTCTTTATAATACATAAATTTTAAATGTTTTGTTTAGTTTAATTTCTTAGAATAGTAAATATTAAATTCAATTGACCTAAATATTATGTTTATATGAGATTAAGCCACAATTGATTTTAATGAAAACTAAATTTTTAACTAATGTTTGACGTTTCAATTTCTACTCCAGAAATCGTTTTCAAAAAAAGATTATTAAAGTTGTTAGCAGTTTTTTTTTTCAAAATTGACAGTTGACTTACTTAACCTCGATCTTATAGGTAATAGCCTGCTTTTAGGTGAAAAATCTGGAGGGTGTTTGTAGTCACGGGATATCAAATTATGACCATTTTGTGTTTTTTTTTGTATTATTTGTTTGTGTATTATGCATAATATACATTCAAACAACCAATACACAGATTTATCCTATCCAAAATCAAACCCAATAACACACAAGAGAGATCAAAGAACAGTGTTTATAAAATACCATGTGAATATAATAATTTGTATGTGGGAGAAACCGCAAGACCACTAAGTGTCCTGATAAATGAGCATGAAATATAAATCAAATCTACAGATATGCTGAAACCGTTTCAAAAGTTAATATTTTATAATTCAAGAAAATTGTAATTCCAAACAAATATTTAAATTGATGTTAATCCAGCCACCTGTCGTCAAGTACGGAAACATCTAAATTACCTTTTCAATGATCCAACTGCAGTCCATAGTAAGTTTTGATTTTGGCCGTAAAAAATTCGAGCGTTGGTCACCTCCCGCAATTCATCTCTTTCTGAACGTCCAGCATAACGACGAAATTTTTTTTGAGTTGTCTCTTGACGAGACCCTTACCGGGAACACTAATAGTTGCCAGAACTATGTTTGTTGGTCCGATGTTACCTTTATAGTTATGGATTTATTGTATGATGTGTTTTGGAGCAAGAATGTATAATTGGCCATTACATGACATCTTTAAAAATTCGCCGGATTACCGTTATGGTTCATCGTTTTATATAACTGCTTTTTGTGGAATATCTCGTTTGCTTAGTCTCCCCATCATGTAGATTTTTCCAGTGGATATATGTTTATGCTGCCAATACATTCAATGTTCTGAAATCCCAACCTGAGTACCTAGTTGGTAAAAATTATATTCTTTCTACAAGCCTCACAAGCGTTTGGAAAATTTCAGATTGTACCAATTGTATATTTTTTTTTACAGTGAAGATTATCTATGAACTAAATAACAATTATGTGATTTTATTATTAATCTTTTAATTACATAAATATCAGAATTTTTTATTTGAACGAATTTCGAAAGTTGGTATAAAATATTTCTCATTTATAATTTAATACCAAGGTACATAATGTTTATTTTCTTGCTATATGATGCAATTATAATTTTAATTTCATATAAGCACTTCTCATTTGTAATTTAATAACTAAATACAGAATATTTATATTTTAATAAAGGTTAGCTTTGTTTCAAATTTTTCATTTTATTTCTCTGCCTGAGCTCGTTTTCTTACAAGGTTAAACTATTAAGGATGACGCCCTTAAATTCATTTTAGTTTTAAAGATAATACAAACATATTGTATATGAATTCTGAAAGAACTACACCCAAATATCTTCCGACACGAGTGAGGAGACTAGAATAATTATGTAAGTAATACTATACAGGGTCGGTCAGATAGCTAAGCGGCTGGTTCTCATTCGCTTCACTGCGAATGGTTCAGTGGATGTGGGTTCGAGCCCCAGCTCGGTGTGCAGAAAAATAAAAAGGCTAACCAGTGGCGGTCGGCAGTGCCGACCCACACCTTTATAGGTATTATAGATTTTTTAAATATTTAATTTAATCAGTATTTCAATAAATAATTTTGGTAGGTAATCAGTTGATGTCATTTGTTTTTGTGAAATAAAAAAATATCTGTGAGATAATAAAGACTAAATTTTATTCATGGTTTTTAAAAGAATTCGTCCAATCTGAGCGTTAAGTGATCCCTGCGTAGACACTTTTCAAATGGATGATCCGATATCGGAGATATCCATCCGCCTGTGAATTCTTAAAAAGGCACGTTTTGTTTTTTCGGCAATCCGATCCCAACCTTGACGATTTACTTGTAAAAATCAACGGAATATTAGTTGATTAGCAACCAAATATACATTTCTTTCCATATGAACTTAATTACCAAGTACAGCAAATTTAAATTTACCGATGTTTCATTTGGATTGGTGATTGGTCGCGAACTGTACATTGCGAGCGCGGGATGAAATTTTATTTCATATAAGAACGTAAATAGTAAAGTGAAGTGATATTCAGTGCGCGAACTAGCCTTTCTTTTTGTGATTGATTTTTATTTTCTAAAGTAATACTGTGATACGTTACGTCTGCCGTCAATAGTTAAAGGTTAAAGGGTTTTTTGACATATTAGAAGTTTTATTTTAAATTAAAGTGTAAACAAATTCAGGTAAATTAACCTAAAAAGGCAAGCCATGGGAGAAACTGTAAGTATTGATAAGTCTGATATTGTAAATTATATTTTGCAGAATGGGTTTTCATCTATTCCATACGAAGAACAAATTGTTATTAAAAATAAAGGGCGTCCTTTGCCTAAAATGTCCCGGCTTATAAATATTAGTGCGGGTAAGGGAAGTAATAGATCATTTTCAGATAATTGGTACAGCAAGTACTCATGGCTTACCGTGTAGCATTTTCAATTTCATTGATTCTTTTGAGTATATTGAAACCTCCTCGTATAATAAAATATATTAAAAACTCCTTATATATATTTAAAAAATAAAACGAGGAATTCTCCCGTGTTTGTTAGTTCGTATCTTTCAAAGTACCCAAAAGTGTTTCGTCGCCGAGTAATAAAACCATTTGAGAGTTGTTTATTTTACTTCGGCAAATTCTTTTCATGTTGATGCGTCGCAAAAGGATATGTATGCCGTTTCGTTGATTTTGCTATGTCAAGTGTTTGTTTATTTTCAAGCTATGCGATCAATTTTAATAGATAATTTCGTTACTCTCGTTGGAACCGCGAGCAAGAGCGGTTCAGCGTTATGTCCAAATTCACATCGAATTTGTAAAGTGTTGTGTTTTCGTCTTTTATTCTGAAGAATATGTAGCAGTTTGTTATTGGTTTTGTGGCAGTAGATGCTTCAATTATTAATGTTTTGAGTGAGGATTGGAGGACATCCTCGTTTTGTTTTTTTTTTTGTTCCTGCTTTTATCCAAGGCTTTTGGCAGTTTGGAGATGGAGGTTTTCGTGATGCAGAGAGAGTGGAGCCCTCAGTTCCAGTTATGGTTTCAGAAAGTTAAGTGTGATCATGTGAATAAAGGTAACATTTTGTTCAAATTTTAAACTAAAGACAGACATTTTTTATAAAATAATAATTGCTTTCGTTGACATTTAAAATTGTAAATTTTAGGTTTTGAGTAAAGCTGTCAATTTGTGTTTGGTTTTTTTGAAATTTAATGTTAATATATGACAGCTCGTTTTAGTATTTTTGATGTTGATTAGTTTGTTTTATTTTTAAACAAGGTTAACCCCCATATAAATTTGTAGTTTTATGTAGTATCTCCAACTCCTGGAGTTTTTAAGCGGATGACACGTAAGTTTTTGTATTTCTCCATTTTGTAAATGTTTGTGGTGACACATAAATAAATGTTAAATTTTGTTGTCTTAACATTTTATTTATTTTTTTGAGCTAACCCTTTTTTGATTTTTTTTTTTAAAAGATATATTTTTGTTGTTGTATAATTATTTCCTAGTTACAACTAGTGGTTGTAATAGGCATGATTAGGCACCTCAAGTGGCGCCCTATATTAAATTCCTTGAGGTGTTTCTTGTTTATTTTTATTTTGTTTATCCCAAGAGCCCTTTATTTCATTTTTTTGTAGTTCCCCCATTCCAATGCCCTTATCTTTTACTTATCCACGACCCCAGCTCTCCTACGAAACCCTGAGTGCCGGTCGCATCAGTAGCGATTATTTTGCTTGCCCTATCTCCACCCCTAATAGTTTTTCCCCCAATTTTCTATCTCCCGTATTAATGCCCCCTGTGGTAGGCAAAATATCATCGTTACAACCGGGAGTGAAATAAAAAACAAACTTTTCTGTTGTCCTTGCATTTTATTTTCGACAAATAGGGGCAAACATCAAAATCCGTGGTGTGAATCTGGTTACGATAATTTAAAGAAATTATTTAGGGCTTTATATAAACATGATATTTCGAAAGATCATAATTACAGCCAGATTAAATTAGATTTATTTGGAAAACAAAATATCTATGTTTTATTAGATAATGCCCAACGTGAAAATGCTATTAAACATAATGAAATTTTAAAAAATAATCACGCAGTTTTACGTCGTTTAATTGATATTGTAATTTTTTTAAGTTGTCAGGAATTATCTTTTAGGGGACACGATGAATCGGAGCATTCGTTAAATCAAGGTAATTATAGAGAACTAATAAAAATGTTTAAGAAATACGATTTGGAATTTTTTAATTTACTTTCTGATTCGAAGACATTTAGCGGTATATCTAAAACAATCCAGAATGAATTAATAGAATCAATTAGTAACATTTTGAGTAACGTTATTGAATCGGAGATTCAGGAAACCATTTGCTTTTCACTAGAAGTAGATGAAACTACCGACATATCATGTCATTCACAATTATCAATTGTTGTTCGATACGCGTTACGTGGTAATACCTATGAGAGGTTTTTAGGTTTTACAGACGTGAGTAAAAGCCATAAGGCAGAATATATTTTTGGTGTTTTAAAGGACAGATTAAAATTTTTTGATATCAAAAATAAATTGGTAGGGCAAACTTATGACGGTGCTGCCGTGATGTCTAGTGAATTAAATGGTCTCCAGGCAAAAGTTAAAACTATTGCACCGCAAGCTTAAAGGCTGATTTATAAACTTTACGTTGGCGCTGGCGCTGACGTTCGCGTTACGACATGGTCAAATGGGAAACTCCTATGTCTATTTATAAACATCGTTCGCCGTTGGCGTCGGCGGCGTTCGGTTCCGTTTAAGATGAACCAACTTTATCTTTTGCCGTTGGCCGTTGTAGCACAGAATACACCAATCCTTCTGTGGTTTGTTGTCACGATCACAGAACATAAAGAAAATCTGTATCTTTGTCATCGCAGCCAATAGCAATACCGAAAAAGTGACAAGGTTGGTCAAACAAATCAAACTAAATTATTTGTTTATGTTTATGTTTCCACGTGTTTATAAAGTGGAAGAGTTTAGATAATAACAGCCTCTTTTCAACAGAAATTCCATCAGAGCAACAGTTTACATTTATTTTTGGTTTTACCATTTACAGTAATGTTTCATATACTGGAACCTGCATCCTGGTATATTTAAAAAATGCTGGGTATCCCAGTTTTTCATATTTTTGTAATTAAAATTACCTCTTGTCTTTCTGTTCCGATTAATGAGCCTCCGTTTGTATCGACGTTGTCTTTTATTTCGAAGTCTCAGTGCTGCTCGAATACAAAGTATCAGTGCCACTGCACCTAACAAAGGCCGAGCATTTTCATTTTCCATTGCAATAACTTTCAAGCAAAAATTATTAATGCCAAATCAAAAATGTAAGGTTAGAAATTAAGATGTGATCTTTAACGCGAACGCCAACCGAAAGTTTATAAATACAGTCTATGATAGCCAGGTCAACGGCGAACGCCAACGTAAAGTTTATAAACTCTTTATTTACTCACTCTCAAGCCCATAGAATGAATTTAGTTTTGCAGGAGACATGTAAAATTAAAGAATGTCGTCCTTTTTTTTTGCAAGTTTAAGCGAATTTTCTTCATTTTTCTCAAGCTTTCCTAAACGGACTAATGTTTTAGAACGGTTTGTTTCGAAAAAAATGCCAACAGTTTATCAGACGCGATGGAATTTTAAATCTCGGTTAGTTTTCACTGTAGCAGATTTTCGTGAACAGCTTTTGGAAGTTTTTGATTTTATTATTGAATGTGACGATTTTGAAAGTGATGATATGTTTGAAAACTTTATTAAATTATTACTCTTTTGACATACTTTTAAATATTTTTAAGAAAGTGTTTACCCAAACCGATTTGATATTCAATGTTGTTCAAAATCAGTTAACTGATATTATTCATTCCAAAAATAGAATAACAAGACTGGTGCAAAATCTCAGAGATTTTCGTAATGATAGCAATTTCCAGTATATACGCAGTGATGTTTTGGACTCGCTTGATATTTCCGAACCCCCAAAAAAAAGACAAAGACATGACACAGAAACAGATCTCGAAAACAAGTATATTTTGAAATTTTGGATACTATTATTATGCAAATAGATACTCGTTTTTCGAATTTTGAAGATTTGCTAATTTTTGACCTCTTTGACGATTCAAAATTTAAAAGTTACGCCAAAGAATTTCCTAGACATTTATTAGACAGATTAATTAAAAATTATCCATCATTCTTTAATAAAATAAAATTAGAAAATGAATTAAACGTTTTATATGCTGATCCAAATATTTTCTGAAGATGGGATAAGTTACAAGATATGTATAATTTTATATACTGCAATTCATTACAACAAACTTGTTAAGATTGTGATTCATTCAATAAAAAACTAAGCCGGTCCTGTGTGTGGCTGAACTCCACTGACGGTAATGGCGCATTGAAAGAAGTGTGACAACAACCACATGCGCAAGAAAAAAGACAGATGATTTTAAGAACATTTTTGGTTAAATTTAAGAAAAGACATACACATTTCGTTTATAATTATATTAGTTATATTAGTACATAGTACATTCAGTTGTGTTAATAAATCTCAAATATAGTGCAATCACCAGTTTTTTATTACTACAGTCCATCTATATTGAAGTCAGAATTAACATTTGGTCCTTCGAGCCGGATAAAATTGGATTGCAGCTTGAGATTTGCACGTGGTTTATGGAATGGCGCCGGTAATACAAGTAGGTCAAATCCATTTTACCTAAATTCCTGTCGTTGTAGAGTTAATGCTGTTTCAATTTGCAGTCATTTAACAATTGTCTATACATATAATACAATATCAATTATTAATACAAAATCAAATATATAAAACAATATCAATTCTACTTGTAAAGCTATTTTCAATGTTTTTTTCCATTTAATGTGTATGTTTTATTTCCATTGTTATTATTCTTTGAGCTTAATATTTCTATATTAAATACACATAGCTATTATAAGGGTATCTTACTATTATGTTCATGTATGATATCGAGAATTAAACCATTAAACACAGTTAAACGCAATTATAGTAATCTCAAATTCCTAAGGCAAAACAACAATAAAAAGTGATTATAAACAATTACAATTTCAATATTAACATTAACAGCTACTTCTTATTTGCTGTAATAAATATATTGGTTATAATTATAAAAGTTATCAATTTATTCATTGAGCTCTAATAAAGTTGGATCTATAACTATTATATACTAAATAATTATTCTGCATAAAAGAATACAGGATGGCCGCTAGTCTAAATGCAAAGATACGGAAGCGTGGAGGTATTAAACATAAGCTAACTAAATTTCAAAACTATTTTGAACCATTATATAATCGATTTCTAACAAATCAAGAATTTGATAATAAAGAGATAATAGAATTAAAAATCAGATTAGGTAAAGTAGAATCATTAGAAACGGAATTTGAAGAGATTCAAGCCGTGATTGAGGACATTTGTCCAGACGATGAACTTGAGGCACAACGTGAAGAGGCAGACATATTTTTAAACATTCTAATAGATTGTGTAGCTAGGACACAAGAGGTTGTTAAAAAGATTGAAAGTAATTCAATTCCCCAAACCCTAGGGTCAGTAAATAATAATAGTCAATCTTTTAACGAAAATGCAATTAAATTACCACCCATTAAATGCCCTTCTTTTAATTGTGAATTTAGTAAATGGCTAGAATTCAAAGATACATTTGCAGCACTTTTTCATAACAACCTTACGCTTTCAGAAATTCAAAAATATCACTATTTAAGGTCATGCTTAGGTGAAGAAGCCTTGAAAATTATCCAAAGTTTAGAATTTGCAGCACATAATTACCAGGATGCCTGGCAGTTATTGTGTGACCGATTTGACAATAAAAGATTGTTAGTTAATAATCATTTAAAACATTTATTTGAAATTGAGTCCTTACCCAAAGAATCAGCAGTAGGGTTAAGAGGGCTTATTGATTATGTAAACAAGCATATTAGAGCGTTAAAAACATTGCAACTTCCTACTGAGCATTGGGATGCTATGATTGTTCATATGATTTCTTTAAAGCTAGATAAAAATACAAATCGCGAATGGGAACAATCACGTAAGATGTTGCCGAGTTTAGCTAGTTTTTTTGAGTTTTTGAAAAATAGAGCAGATTTTTTGGAAACAATAGAAACAAATAGCACTAGAGAAAATAAAGACACGCGACTAAGTGGTCATAAAAGTAAAACACGTCATCATTCATTTTTAGCTAGCAGTTCCGAAAATACTTGGGAACTAAAATGTAATTATTGCAAACAAAAACATTCTATTTATACTTGTGACCAATTTTTAAAATTGTCAGTAGCTGAAAGATAGCACAAAATAAAACAATTGAAACTGTGTACTAATTGTTTATGTCATGGCCATTTTAATACACACTGCCAGAAAGGAAACTGTAAGTTTTGTAAGGGTAAGCACAATTCATTATTACATCATAAGAAATCTAACTCCTTTAATAACAATTCTGCTGATAATCAAAACAATTCTGAGGATTTTGTTAACTCAGAATCTAAACAAAGTGATCAGTTCAATGGGTCATCCATTATTTGTGGTAATACTGTATTTAATGACAATTATGTTATTTTACCTACTGCAATTGTTGATGTTCAAGATAAGACAGGTAAATTTCACAAAGTCCAAGCCATCTTGGATGTGGGTAGTCAGTGTTCATTTATATCTGACAATTTGCGTAAAAAATTAAATTTGAAAACCAATCGCATTGATGTATCAGTATCTGGTATCGCTGGTATTAATTCTAATTTACGGTACAAATGTGAGGTACTAATAAAATCCAATATTCATAACTTTCAAACTGTCCTAAACTGTATCATTGTTGAAAGAATCTCAAGTAATTTACCATCTTGTAACTTCGATATTTCTAATTGGCACATTCCTGAAGGCATTGCACTTGCTAATCCTATGTTCAATTGTCCTAGAAATGTTGATCTATTAATTGGAGCGGATTTGTTTTGGGAGATTGTACTAAATGAAAGAATAAACCTAGGTCGAAATCTACCTCATCTAGTTAATACTGTCTTTGGCTATGTAGTATCAGGTCCAATAAATATTCCTATGAAAAAAGAGATTAATTGTATTTTTTTAATAAATGACGATCTTCAAAAGTTCTGGTTTGTCGAGGAGATTCATCATGAACAGAAACAGATGTCACAGGAAGATTTGTTTTGTGAGGACTATTTTAATAAAACAGTTTCTCGAGATCCTTCTGGAAAATTTATTGTTCGTTTTCCACTAAAATTAGAAGCCACTCAATTAGGGGAATCAAAAAACTTAGCTGTTAAAAGACTGCTTTTTCAAGAGAAAAAATTGGAAAATAATGATGTTTTAAAAAGCAAATACTCTACATTTATGGATGAGTATTTAAACTTGCAACATATGAGGCAATTAACACAAAAGGAATCCAGTCAATTTCGATGTTTTTTAACCCATTTTGCTGTTTTCCGTGAAGACAGTCTTACTACTGATGTTAGGATTGTATTTGATGGTTCGGCTAAAACTAATTCTGGGATATCATTAAATGATATCCAATATACTGGGCCAGCCATTCAGAATGATATATTTAAAATTATGTTGAGGTTTAGACAGCACAAGTTTGTTGTAATTGCTGATGTGGAAAAAATGTACCGTCAAATTTTGATACACCCTGAAGAAAGATATTTACAAAACATTCTTTGGCGACAAAATCCTAATGAGGACCTCACATCATTTGAGTTGCAAACAGTTACTTATGGTACGGCTAGTGCTCCCTATTTGGCCATAAAATGCATAAAACAATTAGCTTCTGACTATAAACATGATTACCCAATTGCTAGCGAATTGATTGACCGTGACATGTATGTAGATGATTTAATAACTGGCTTCACCAGTGAAGAACATGGAATAGAAATTTGTAATCAAATTTCGATGATATTAAAATCAGCTTCCTTTAAATTAAGAAAATGGGCTTCTAATAGCCAAGATATTTTAAAGGGTTTACAAGATACATCTGATGAGTTTAGTATATTGGAACTAGGAGAGAGTGATCGGCTTAAAACTTTAGGAATTCAATGGATCAGTAATACTGATGTATTAACATACAATGTTTCAACATACAGTAATAAACAACCTATTACTAAAAGAAGTTTACTTAGTAATATTGCTAAGATATATGACCCTTTAGGTTTAATAAGTCCATGTATTATTCTAGTTAAGATATTAATTCAACAATTATGGTTGCTTGATTTAGATTGGGATGATGAACTACCACGAGACCTGCTCAATAAATGGGTAACATTTAAATCAAAATTGTCTGTTCTTAATAAAATAAATATTCCCAGGTATATTATGTGTGATAAAATAGTTCACATGGAGCTGCATGCCTTCAGTGATGCTAGCAAAGATGCTTATAGTGCAGTTTTATATGTTCGAACGGTTGATGAAAATGGAACAGTGTATGTCAGATTGCTATGTTCCAAAACCAGAGTGTCACCTATAAAAGTATTAACGGTTCCTAGATTAGAGTTATGTGGTGCTTTAGCACTAGCTCGCTTAGTCAATCAAGTGTCAAACGCACTTACATGTCAATGTAATGTTTTTTTATTGGTGTGATTCTCAGATAGTATTGTGGTGGTTGAATACAGAGGCCAATAAACTACAAGTTTTTGTAAGCAATAGAGTCTCAGAAATTCAAACGCTGAGCAATATATCAAATTGGAGCTATGTCAATACTAAAGAAAATCCTGCTGATGTAGCATCTCGTGGCATGTATCCAGATGAACTATCCAATTGCAAGGTATGGTGGAATGGACCCTCATTTTTATATGAAAAACCATTCTGGCCACGATTATTTCAAGCTGGAGATAACAAGGAGCTTCCAGAAATCCGTAAAATTTGTCACACGCTTGTTGTTACCGAACAATTATTATTGTTTCAACGGTTCTCCTCTCTTAATAGATTAAAACGGGTTTTTGCATATTGCTTACGCTTTATTACAAACCTAAAAGAACGTAGATACAAGGACAAAAGGTCCTCTTAGCGTTCTAGAGATGGAAAACAGTATGTTATGTTTAACTAAATTAGCACAAAAGGAAAGTTTTAAAAATGAAATTTCTATTATTAGTCAACAAAAAAATTTGCCTCATAAACATAGGTTACTTTCTCTAAGTCCATTCTTAGATTCAAACAGTTTTCTGAGAGTAGGGGTAGACTTAAAAATTCTTCTTTGTCATTTGATGAAAAGCATCCATATCTCCTAGATGGTAAACATCTATTCACTAAATTAATATTTCACGCCGAACATTTACGATTACAACATGCAGGTCCACAACTTTTATTGTTTTCAGTACGTGAGAAGTTCTGGGCGACTGCTGGCATGTGTCTTGCCAAGAAGGTGGTACGAAATTGCATACAATGTTTTAAAAATAAACCTAGACAAACCGCCTCAATCATGGCTGACCTCCCTAAACATAGGGTTCAAATTTCAAAACCTTTTGCAAATACTGGAATTGATTACGCTGGTCCAGTACTGTTGCGTGATAGAAAGGGCCGACCTTATAAAACTTATAAGGCATATATTTGTTTATTTATATGTTTTGCCACTAAGGGTGTTCACATTGAGCTGGTCACTGAGTTAACGAGTGAAGCATTTCTTGCTACATTTAGAAGGTTTGCCGCTCGACGTGGTACTCCTAATAATTTATATTCCGATAATGGATCTAATTTTGTTGGAGCTTATAAAGAGCTGCAAAAGTTATATAAGTTTTTAGAAAATTCTCAATCTGAGTTTGTTACAATGTGTTCACAGCAAAAAATTTCGTGGCATTTTATTCCACCAAATACTCCACATTTTGGAGGTCTTTGGGAGTCAAATATCAAAAACATTAAACATCATCTCCACAGAGTAATAGGAGAATCTATTTTAACATTTGAGGAGTATTCAACACTATTAACGCAAATTGAGGCAACATTAAACTCTAGACCTTTGTATCCTATGTCCTCAGATCCCAACGATTTAAACCCAATTACCCCTTCTCACCTATTGATTGGACATGCTCTCACATCACCTCCTGACCCACTATATGAAAGTATTACAATTAACCGGCTGTCCAGATTTCAATTATTGCAGCAAATGAATCAAAGCTTTTGGAAAAGATGGTCGTGTTTTTATCTATCTGAACTGCAGAAACGACACAAATGGAAAACTGGGAAAATGGATGTCAATATTGGTGACCTGGTCGTCGTAAAGCATGATAACCTGCCTTCTATTAAATGGATTTTGGGAAGAATTGTTGATGTCCATCCAGGCGATGATGGTGTAGTGCGGGTAGTGACTATAAAAACTTCACAAAATACTTTTAAACGGGGTGTTTCGAAAATTTGTCCACTCCCTTCTCCTAATGACGATGTGTTTTGATAAGAATTTTGAACATGCTGTTCAAAAGGGGGGAGTATGTTAAGATTGTGATTCATTGCAATAAAAAACTAAGCCGGTCCTGTGTGTGGCTGAACTCCACTGACGTAGTGGCGCATTGAAAGAAGTGTGACAACAACCACATGCGCAAGCAGGGCCGGATTAAGGCACGGGCCAACTGGGCCGCGGCCCAGGGCGGCAAAATTTTGGGGCGGCGGATTTGAGAAAAAAAAAGTGTAATTATTTTTGATTGATTATAAAGCTTTATTATCGATTATCAAGACCAGTGAACCTGAGCATTAAATATTAAAAAACTATTTTATTGTTTATTATTTATTTATAACGCGACACTCTGCGCGGTGTAATGTGTCGCAGTACACTACGCTACGCCACTCTATCCAAGTGAGTCGAAGGGGCGAGGCGGCAGTCTGTATCGTACGCTACGCACGGGAAATTTAGTTGTGGGATCGTAGTAGTTGCTAGCATTGGCTGATGGCAGGCGTCTTGTCGCCTTGCCGCTTCCCTCCCCCCACCAACTCCATCACCGCCACGCGCCATTGTCATTCGGTTGTCTGGTCTCAACTCCACGTACTGCAGTCTGTCTAACTGTTTAGGTTTAACGTTTTTGTAATTTGTTTTGAGCGGAGTAACATTTTGAAATTGTAACTTGTGAGGTAAGAAATATTTATTTGTTTATAGTAATGGTAATGTAAGTTAATATAGATCTTACATCTAAAGGTTCAGATAAGTTTATGCAGCAGCAGTTAGCACTGGTGTAAGGAGTAGTGAGACGGTGAGAGCTGTGCTGTGTAGGCCGTAAGGCCGTAAGTTGTCAAATTTTGTGGCTATTTAATTTTGCATATTTCGCCATTTTACTTTGTGGTAGTAAGAGAAGCAATGTAATTCGGCATGTTGCCATACGTATAGGTTTCACAATGAGTTGAATAAGTAATGGAAGGAAATTCGCTTCCCTCATTTTTTCGCTTCATTTTTCCTGTCGTATCGTACTACAGTTTTGAATTATACAGATATTCTTTTTTTTACAGTCAGACCTTTACTTCCGATGTCATTGATGCTATAACAAGCAGCTGTACAAATGGATGGACGCAAACGGCTCAGTGGGTGGCAATACAAAAAAGTAGCCGAAGAGAAGAAAAAAAAATTGACAGAAGTTGTAAATAAAACTGCGAAGCTTGATACATTTTTTACAAGAAGTAACCTACCAGTGCCACCAGAACCAGTGCTTTTAGAAAGTGTCAAAGAATTTTGTGAAGTAGAACTAGAAGTATGTTCCATATTAACGCCTTCAGCTTCAACAGCTTCAGCATCAGTGCCTTCAGCTTTAACATCAACCCCTCCAGCTTCAGCATTAGCCCCTTCAGCTTCAACATCAACCCCTTTAGCTTCAGCATCAGCCCCTCCGGTTTCAACATCAACCCCTTCAGCTTCAGCATCAACCCCTTCAGCTTCACCCTCAACCCCTTCAGCATCAGCACCTTCAGCTTCGTCATGTGTTGATACTGACAAGATCAAACCAGCTATATCCGAATTAACTTTTGTTGTTGACGAGATTGAAGATCAATTAACAGTCTCTGAACCTGACTCTTCTGTCCATTTGAAACCAAATTATGATCCTGCTTTATGGATAGTGAATGAAGAGACGCGGGAATATTTTGTTAAAAATGGATGGAATCAAAATAAAGATTGCGATTTAAAAAATCTGAAAGGCAATATCCAGACAGGAAAAGAGTGTTGGCTAAATGGCTATTCGACAGAAAACTTGCAAATGGCGAAATTGTAAATAGAGATTTCTTGATTTACTCACCAAGTTTAGGCTCTTTGTTCTGTGGTCCATGCAAATTGTTTAGTTCGACCTCTACTCAGTTTACTGAAAATGGGTTCAGTGATTGGAAACATGCATCAGCGAGAATAAAAGAGCATGAAAACTCGCACGTTCACTACAATAGTGTAATAGTATAACAAACAAAGAGCAGAAGCAGCCGGGAGGATCGATAAGCTTCTACAAAACCAAGTGGAAGAAGAAATAAGGTATTGGAAGGCAGTTCTCCAGAGAGATGGTGGCCGTAATAAAAAAACTTGCCTCGCGTGGTCTTTGCCTTTAGGGGGACTGACGAAAAATTTGGTTCTTTTTCAAATGGCAACTATATGATGTGCTTGGAGCTGATTGCCGAATTTGATCCATTTTTGAAAGCACACATTGAAAAATATGGGAAAGCATAAGCATAATGTACAACTCACTCACAGAGTATGTGATGAACATGAAAGACATGTTTTACCCACTATAAGAAAGAGGGCGAAAAAAAAACTGCAAATTGCGCAAGGTGAAATGAGACAGAACGATGAGCCAGAAACTTCCACAAGAGACGCAGCCGCAGGTGCAGCAAGATTTTGATCGCCCAAAAAGAGAAGGCGAAAAGAAAGAGGTTCTTTGATGAATCTTCAGAAGAAGATGAAGAAAGAACTTATGATGAGGAATGATGACATTAGTGGAAATTTGTCTTCAACAAAGTTATGACATCATCGTGGAAACACTTCAGTTTCAGTTAGACAAAAGGATCTCTGTGTACACAGACTTCGTTGCAAAGTTTTCATTTCTAAACAAAATTAAAGACTCTAACTACCGAAGAAAATTACTGCTAACGCGACGTCTTTGCAGAAAATCTATATTGAAGACATTGAAGAGTCAGAGTTTATATGCGAGTGCATCCATCTGAAAGGACTTCTGATCCGATGGAAACTACAAAGAAGCCGAAAAAGACTTTTCACTATCAAACTTGTACAGATTTTTGATAGAAAAAAATCTACAGGACTTGTTTCCCAACGTGGCTATTGGTTTGAAAATGTTTTTGACAACTCCTGCTACAAACTGTTCTGCTGAGAGATCGTTTTCGACCTTTGAAAAGAGTAAAAAAACTATCTGCGTTCAACAGTGACTCAAGAACGACTCGTCAGCCTGGCTGTTTTAGCCATAGAACATGAACTGACAACAAAACTCGATTTCAGTGCAGTTGTTGATGATTTTTCCAATGCACGTGCAAAGAAAGAAAAGTTTTAAGTTATATTTACTTTAACAAAGCTAATTTAGTGAGTAAGTTATTTGTTTGGATATGTTGATTTGTATGCTCTGAACAGTTATATTTCGATGTTGTATATATTTGTTATTATCCTATATTCAATACAGAAATTATCATTTATTTTGCAGTCTTACTCTGTACACCTTTTACTAATTTTAGACCCCTTCCTAACTGTCCTGTTTTTTGCCCATAAATCGACAGCAATGACCGATTATGGCTCAAAGCCTGCGGGCACATTCACAGGTGAGCCGTCGCCGAGTAAACGAAGCCGAATTTTCACTTCACTCCAAATCAATCATTCTCAGCCAAATAGTCATAAAACTATAAAAGAATTGTTGAGTTTGGGGAATTACGAGCTGCATGATGTTTCACAAAATAATATCAACAACGATTTTTATTTACTATTATTGTAAATCTTAAGTAATGGAATATCACGGTTGTAGAAAATGGTTTCGTAATTAACGGAGTTTTTTGTCAAATAGTTTATTTTAATTAATAAAACGCAATTTTAGGACATAGTTTTTCTTGTTTTCATCATGAGAGGTACTAAAACCATTACAATATCAAGAGACAGTTTGAGCGCTGGAAAATGTCCCAAAATGCGTTATTTTGCACTCTAAATTTCAATTTTTTTTCGGGGGGGGGGGCCCGGACCGCCCCCCCCCGGTGTTTGCACCCCCGCTAGGGCGCAGGCAGACCTCTGGCCCATGGGCGGCAAAAGTGTTAATCCGGCACTGTGCGCAAGAAAAAAGACAGATGATTTTCAGAACATTTTTGGTTAAATTTAAGAAAAGACATACACATTTCGTTTATAATTATATTAGTTATATTAGTACATAGTACATTCAGTTGTGTTAATAAATCTCAAATATAGTGCAATCACCAGTTTTTTATTACTACAGTCCATCTATATTGAAGTCAGAATTAACAAAACTGTTACCGAAATTAATAAATTATTGTCATTAATTCTCTCATTACCACCAACGTCTGCCTCAAGTGAACGAGATTTCTCGTGCCTCAAAAGAATCAAAACGTATTGTCGAAATATATTCTTGTTCGTTGAAACAAGAGAGAATGTCAAGCTTGTCTCAAATGTCAATAGAAAAAAAACTTTTAAAATCTCTCCAAAACTCTAATAAATTTTACGATGACGTTTATTATCCATTTTGCTACTTCCAAACAACGTAAACTAGAGTTAATTTATAAACATGTTTAGGTTCTAAATTTATAGGAAAAAACAAAAAACAAGAAAACAAAAAATCTCCTATGATGATTGAAGTCTTTATTAGACGCTATACCTATCTGAGGAGACAAAAATACCTTGCTGACCTTGTCTCTCAAGCCACGAGCCGACACTGAGGCTAACGCAGCAGTTTAAAATTCTAGATGAATCTGCGGCTTAGACTAGAATATGCTGGTGTCTGATCGGCCTATGTTGGAGCAGTACGGCAAGAGATAAGGGCTTGCGGCTCGATGATACTCCTCCATATATCCCTACTGGAAGGGCGTGCCGCCTAAATACCGGTATATAGATATACTATACAGGGTGCTCTTAGAAAGTTGTACCTTTGGAGTCTTTTTGATAAATCAGTATATTCTCTTTTGGTAAATACTTTGCCTACAATGGAAAGATTTATGAATTATGATTTATGATATTTATGAATAATCATAACCAAACAGACATAAAAAAAGAGAAACGTCAAAGAATCAGCAATCATCTTACTTGAGGGTGTAGCAAATGAAGAAAAATGTGTCAATGTGTCTAAAAGAATAGCGGATTAGTAGAAAGTCTGAAACATATTCTTTACAATTTTACACAATACACAAACATATAATTACATAAACACACATTACCCGAACAAATAGGGGAAGGGCGGGCAAGATGGTATACTTAGTTTATTTTCCATATATCTGAGACATAAATAGAGATAAATCATTCCTTTTGATGTATAATGATAGCCAGGTCATTTTTCTACTATTCTAAGTAACAAAAAATCACTCATACAAAGAGATTTATTAAAAAAAATCAAAATCAAAATGTAACAAAAAACCATTTTGCCCGCCCAGTGTGGGCAAAATGGCATACACATAAACAATAGTGTTAAATACAAAAATAATTATAAATTTTTACGAAGAAAAAAAATTGAAATTAAACATTTTAGTTCATACAAAGTTCGCAAATAAATTGTTTTGCTTTTTTTGGGAAGTCCAGCACATTCTGAATGTGACCAGTTTTCGCAAATTTGGCATCTTAACCCTCCTTCATTAGATTTGGACCTACTAAACGTATCATTGCAGTAAATGCAAGCGCAGTCCTCTTGTTCATCATCATCAATACTAAAGGGTTCTTCTTCCTCACTTGATATATTGTTCAGTATTGGTCTGGTCACAATATTTCTCTTGCCTTTTCTCTCCGACTGATGTCTATCTTTGTTCACAATGCGTCTTCTATCACTTAAATCATTGACTATTTTTCTTTTCACGACGTCCCCTTTTCTGCTTTTTATTTCTTGTGCTTTTTTTTCATTTTCTTTTTCGCGGAGATATTTCAGAAAGGAGCTCTCGGTTAATACATCTTGGTATTGACCCGATTTACGTTTGGTAGACTTTCTTACATTACTCTGAGGTACCGGTGCCAATTCCATCAGGATTCCTTCAATAGATTCATCTTTAGAACCAGATGCCGATGGTTCTTGGACATCATGATGATCGTAAGTTGCAGCGTGAGGAACATTAACATCAGCAGGTAAAGATGTAGAAGCAATGTCAGGTTTATTAGTAGAACCAGACACATCTGTAGTTGCACTAGGCAAAAATGCATGCTCCGGGAAAATGTCACGATTTATAGATGATATTCCTGTGGCCCGAAAACCATTTATTGCGATTTCAATATTTGCTGTTTTCTCATATGCTTTCTGGAAGAGACTGAACTGGACTCTCTTCGTCGTTCTGGAGTCGTCCGAAAAAGGTAACATCCAATGGCTGAGGCGGTGCGTGCAGTGTGCCGGCAGCAAAGTAATACCACTGAATTCTGTTTAGCTAATTCTAAAGCTTCGTAGCTTTTATGGCTGGAGTGTCCGTCTAAAATTAATAATGCTTTCTGCACAGGATTCGGCCTGACATGGTCAATGAAATGTTGCATCCACCTTATGAACAAATCTCCGGTCATGTATCCTGATTCATTATGCAATTTTAATATTTCTACAGGTGCGCCGTCATATAAAAGTGGGTTAAATCTTTTTCGAGGGAAAATTATTGATGGTGGTACGTAAGTTCCTCCAGAACTCATGCACACTATAAATGTTGCGTGTACACCCCTTTCTGCGCTCGTGATAGAGCCCACTTGTTTTTTTCCTTTCTGAGCAAAGACTTTTGTCGGAACTTTGACGGTTGTCAAGGCTGATTCGTCCATGTTGAATATCATGGTATTTTGAATTTTGTGTTCTTCAACAACTTCTTCTAACTTATTAAAAAATTTATTTACCTGAGGCTTATTGAATGTGTCTCGGCTCGTGCAAGAGACGTAGCTTCTGGAAGACGTAATGATAATTGCGGATTTAGTTGTCGAAAAACCATGCAACCATCCTTTGCCAGCCATCTTGGTCACTTTATTGAACAGATGATTAATCTTCATTTTCTCTGCAATGCTATAGACTAGCTTGCATAAGTCTGCTCTTGTCACGCCATAAAACTGGGATTCAAGATACAGAATGTGGGCAACTATTGCAGTAGATAGGCTATGTACTTCTGAGCGCACCCCTAAATTGCAACCCCTAAAATCGCAACCCCCGGTCGTAAGTTCCAAACGGCTTAACGTAGGATGACGTACGAGGGCTCGTTGGAAAGGGGATGAAAAATGGGGTTGAATGCAGTATGTGCCGTGCGCATCGGAGCATGCCAAAAGGTCATTATGGGGTATCTTCGTTTCTATTGGTCCGATCGTGACGTACGAGGGCTCGTTGGAACGGGGAGAAGGCGGGGAGACAAAAACAAAGATGGTGGTGGTGCCAAATGGGCGTTAAAACGTATCTTCGTTGCTATTGGTCGGATTTTGACGTATGAGGTGTCAAAGCGTTGGATGTCACGTGACATTCGACGCAGAACGTGACATTTGTCACAGAACGTGACATTCGACGCAGGACGTGACATTTGACGCAGGACGTGACATTTGACGCAGGATGTGACATTTGACATAGAACGTACAATGTCACGTGAAATGACGTGACATTCGACGCAGATCGTGAATTGACGTGATATTTAACGCAGGACGTGACATTTATGTGACATTTGACGCAGAACGTGAAATGACGTGACATTCAACGCAGAACGTGAAAATGTTGCGTGAATAACGTGACATTCGACGCAGGACGTGACATATATGTGACATTTGACGCAGAACGTGAAATGTAGGAATTACGTGACGTGAGACGTTTTGACGTAACAGTTATGTGTCAGTCAAGACATCGCTTGACATAAAACGTGACATTCAACATAGGACATATTCAGTAGTACTATGAATTCCATCGAGTACATACATAGGGTTATGGAATTTCAACGTAAACTTGATCAGTTAAATAGAGACATTAAATCATATGAGAATATAAAACAAATTAAAAGACAATTAGATAGCCTGCATATTGAGGACAAAACGTGGAAACCAAAAGAGTTGAATCTACAGCAGCAACAGCAAGACACCTGGATTTACGCCTGCAGAAAACTGCCACCAGCTTCATATCCATTGAGACGTATTCAACCAATACCATGGACGTTAGCAACAACACCAGCGAGCATATGAAAAGTGAAATAGACAATGTCTTTGCAATGTCTTGTGTAATATTAGCATCTGTATTTATTCTAATTTTAAAAATTATTTTCGAAATTGTAAGGAGAAAATTTGAATCTTCTTGTAATATAAGACTCGATCAATAAAGATGTGATAAATAAAAAAGCGTTTAATTTCTAATATATTTATTTATTTATACATAAAATTACAATGGCATTATGTTATTGGCAAACCAGTGACGTAGACGATCCACATTTCTTTCGGTGCATGAAAATAATCCAGAGGCATGACATGGGTTTGCAGTAGGGCCAACGTTTCCAGTAGCATGAGGTGTACCATCAAACTTGCAAACATCAATAATAATGGGAAAAACTCCAAAAACGTGACGTTTCTTATCCAAATATTCTGCTTTTTGTTCTCCTCTAACGTAGATGTAATCTGCTGCATACAACAACTTGGATTCTAGTATTTCATTGATTTTGGACAATTCTACGTGTCCATCAGAGTATCGAATTCCAAGCAGTTTTTTCTCCACGTATGATGCAGTCTTCTTATCCCCATTACTTAGCGCATTAAAAGGTTTCTGAGGCAAGAAGATGTAATGACTTCGTTTAAATCCTATTTCAATGGTAAGTTCTTTGGGAACAAACCATCCGTCCATATCGAATCCCTGAATGTCTACGAATGCTACTGGCAATTTATGCATCTAATTTAGACTTTTTACAATTTCGGAGAGAGGGAAGTACTCCATTACACAGTCGTGAATTATAATGCAATAAGCCTTGGTATTTTCGGGAAAACCATTATTCGCTTCAATATCGAGTTTTACGTCAACAGTGGATGCTTTCATGCTTTCTTCTTGCTTCGAACAATCGATGATGAACAATGTGTGATTAGCGAAACCTGAGAAATCGAGCAGAGGACGCTTTTGTTGAGAATGTATGTAGCTAGGATAGAATTCGGTATAATTGAAATAGGCCTCATTGTAGTCAGTTTTGCTAAAATCCAACTGCATTCTCTCGTTCGGCCAATATTCTCCATTTAAAGACAATCTGATACTTTGTATGTGGATATTGTCAAATAAGGTAGGATCGGCGTCGCTTTTGTCACGTTTATTGGTTTGAAAGAAAACAATGACATAACGAGGTCTTTCCACTGCATTGCTAGTTTTTACAGCCCAAACTTCACGTCTAGCGCCTTTGGTAAGTGCTGGTAATTCATGCAATTCCCACTTTCTAAAAGGAATAACTATAGGTTGATCTTGTTGAATGGATTTCATAAGTTCCAATTTAATATCATCATTGGGAAATATGTGCTTGACTCTAAGCTCAATATTGGTAATGTTAATCTTAACAGTTGTAACATGACCTGGAGTTTTTTCTTTGACAATTATGCAATCGTTGTCATTTCGAGCTCGAACTAGTCTTATTGTTTGACGACCACACGTAATCATAGGATAATCATTGAAAATGTTGAAAACATGCTTAAGAGGCATCTGTATGTTGAATGAATGATCGGCAGCATGTAGAATTGGATCCTTAGGGTAATTCCACCCCGCCATTGCCATATGACTGGAATCTTCTTGAGTATAACATGTCATAGCACGTACAGCGCTTACGATACCAGGATCCCGCACTGTTTCCATCTCCCTTGCGCTTTCGCTGTACGTACACGAATCGAAAAGAAAAGCATCCACATTATTTGCTAGTTTGACTTCACCATTGCCGTTTATTGCGAGCGATCCTTTAATGCATAACAAGGTTTCACTCATTGCAAAAAACGAGTCAACTTGATTGATGCTAAATTCTACAATGTCATTACAGTTGAATGATTTGATGAATGGTGCATATGTTCGGTATTCGGCCTTTCGAATCGATTCGTCAAACATCGGCTTACGATAAATATCAAATATTGGAGGCATTATGCTGTTTGAACGGGATCGTTTTCCATACATGGTTGTCATTTTTTCAGCTTAAAACCAAGTGATTGTAAAAACAATTTGTTTGCAAACGTAAGATGTTGCCGCTTAGATGAGGACGTACGATGTTGTCGCTCAGACGGCTGCACAACTAATGGTGTACTATGGGCAGTAGATTGTCTTATTACTAATCCCATTTCCCACGTGATCTAAGTTCCAACACCAAGGTGCTCTGTTCTCCTCGAAAGTTTACAGGGCGTCCGTCTTGATCGACAGCCAACACAGTGATATTGGTAATTTCTCGTTGCGGTACAACAGGTAAATACAACAAATTGTGTGGAGTTTCGTCAATTGCGTACCCAGGATTTGATTGTATGACAAATTCGTAGATCGTGTGAGCAGGTCTGTTACCATCGAAGGCTCCGGTACTAATGTTGCATTCAAAGCGTATGCTAGATACTTTAATAATCCTAACAGGTCGATCTGAAGAATGTGTCTGTCCTGGAGTGAGAATTGCAGGAGAAAATCCCAATACTGTACCAAGACTGTCAGGGTGCGTAAACGAAATCTTATATTTGCTGAAAATTTGACATTGCAACGTGTTGTGGTTAGGTTTCAGACTAAATATCGTTTCAGGCTTAAGCACATTATCAGCACCCAATTTCTTTTGTATATATTCTTCAATATCGGCAATTTCATAACATCCATCGGGGAAATCAAAGTGTTGTAATTGGTTTTTGTCATTGTAGTAATAAAACTTGTTATTTTCAATGTTTGGTATACTGTTGTAGGAATGGAAAGCACGAAGAGCTATTTCATAATCTTTGTTCGGATCCAACACGATCGGTGTGGGAGGTTGAAATGAGAATATGTAATTGGTGCTGTCTACTCTCAACAACTGCGACATGATGACTGACTCACGTCAATCTAGTAATAGGTTATTATATTAGAAAAACAATATTTACTTTAATAGTTGTATTTGTTTCAAAACAAGTTTACATAAATGACATTTAGCTTGAGAATCAGGTGGACCATCCCAGTGAGTCTTCCAATCAGGTCTGTTGTAATGTACATAGCAGGGAAGTAGTATCTGCAAGTTAAATTCTCCTCGATAGTCTTCAGGCAATTTATATGTTCAGTTTACATCCAACTACGATAATATGTAAACTACGATAATATGTTCAGTTTACATCCAACTCGTTAACGACGTTAGAAACACACACACACACACACACACACACCACACACACACACACCACACACACACACACACACACACAGTAGTACCATGAGCTCTCAAGATAGCGGATACAACAGCCAACCTAATAATTTCGATGATGATGGCAGTGAATTTAGCATAGAATTTAACTACGATGAAGATAGTCAACCACCTAGTCCTGGCGCCGAATTAGATCGAGTATTGGCTAAATATGAAGCAGCTGCCACAAACGAGCAATATTGTTTATTGGAAACTACATATCCAGTCAGCAGCTCTCTCCACATAAAAATTGGTCTATCTCCAGCTCGATTTTCTACCATCCATCATTCTGTGCCAACGTGATGATTTTAGAAGAATCAGTTTAAGTATAAGCGAGTGGAACGTCATAATTGTGTGGTTAAGAGAAAAAATGAGTGACTTTTTCCATGCTACATATGTGGATGGGTATGTTCCAATCGAATTTATGAATGGTGATTTTTGCAAACTAAGACAATGTAAAGTTGCTGACCATTGAAAAATTTGGAGTCGACTATTATTTACGTGAAGATGACGTCTACCACATTTTAAACGCAAACTACAGAATACTGTACCATAGAGTGGCATTGTTACAGAGTTTACAATTCCAGAAATACTATATAAATATTTCAACTTTCATTAAGCAACATTTTTGTGCTAAAGACTCTGTACATGGACCAGTTACAGCCTTCGCAGCATAAATCGATATTTGTCCAAACACTTTGTTAAGTTTAGCTCTAAAGGAATATGTATATTATTATGAACATAGACATGTAAATCATTTAACTGAATAAATATAATAATAATAATAGTCTCCCGTTTTATACCGCACGCGGCTTTGGGAGTATAGCAGGGTAGTCTGCTATATCTAGGGCCTACGGTATACAAGGAAGGTAACATGGCCAGTGCTACGCTTCAACCGCCTATTATTACCCCTGGTTTTACCCAAGGTACTCATTTTATTCAGGCTGAGTCGACCTGGGGCCTATAGACATTTTAAAAATGCCTAGTTGTTCTTGCCGGCGGTAGGATTCGAACTCACGACCACCGGCATGCGAGGCAAGCACACTACCGCTTGCGCTACGCAGGCACCCAAATATAATTTATTAGATATGTTGTCTTTTATTCTATTATAAATAAAACCAAAAATGTAAGATTACACAAATTTATTATTAAAAATTAAATTATACAATTCTAAAATACTAGTTAAATCTACAATATACAAAAACTGTGAGATAAGTGATCTTTTCTCTTTTTTTTTGTTCTTATGAGTAACCATATACTACAAGAAAAAGAAAATTATTTATAATAAATGTTAATCGACAAGATAATGTCCCCACGGAAGCGTATTAAATGATTTTGGTATTAAGTACCTCTTATCGTCATAAGGACTTAGAGCCGTTTTGGATTGCTCGATGCTAAATACAGAATGTTGGTATGACCGAATACACCTTTGGCTCGCGGTTTGAATTTTGAATTCTTTAAGACATTTTTCATAGTCTTCGTACGTAATTTTATTTCGAACAACGTTATATTTCACTCCTTTTGCCTTTTTTGTTATTCCCAAATTTCCCAAGTCACATTCAATTCTCTCTTTGTTTAGTTGTTTTCTTTCTAGGCGCTGTCTCTCGTTTTCCCTCTCCTCGTCAGTTATTTGCAGTTTAAATCTGTACATTTTTGATCGTAATCCAATAAAATGTGTAATTATTTTCCCATTTGCCTCGTCCTTCATTAATCCGGGGATTTTTGTATTTAACCGTTCTATCTCATATGAGTTGTTTTCGGCATAGTCGGAGGTATCAAATTTATTTGGATGTGCTCTTATAACCTCTCTATATGCATCTGAACATTGCAATTCATAAATAAAGCTGTCGGTGTCCATGTACAACAATGAACAGTTGTTCTCTCCCATCGTTGGAAGCATAAAGTTGTAGTGAAAATCGTACATACATACTTTTGATATATCGAGGATTGCTGCGCCTATATACAGGGGTTTATTAAAGCATACTTCTGATTTCTTAAGTTCGATAGCTACCAAATTTTCGCTAAAGATCGTACGACTGTGAAATCGACTACTCGCAATCAAATTTCTGGCTCCGTACCTTCCATGCCACTTTTCACATAATTTTACAATACGATGACGTCTTTGGTTCTGTAAAGTTTTTCCGAACACCGCATTGTTCATTAGCTTGTAGAGATTTTTCTCAAAACTGTTGGTGGCTGCCGCCCGTAAATTTGTATTTAATTCGATATACGGTCGCAGCCACGCAGATTGATTAAATTTCAAAACTTCATGTATCTTTGTTAAAATTAACCCGTTAGCCAATGCCTGTTTAAGAGTTCTATAATGCATAATATATTTGGATTTGTGATATAAGGTTGGTATTAACTTTGGCAATTTTGAACCGGGCGGAATGCGGTGTCCGGCAGCAAATGGAAAATCTTTATGTTTGTCATGTAATTCGCGTGGATACTCCAAGTCAACTTGGAAAAAATAGCCCTCCTTTGCATCATCCGATATTGACATAATATCTATATGGCCTTCGGGAAGATTACCAACACCAAATTTGGTAACATCTTCGATCCACTTGAACCCTCCATATGGAAGCAATTGTAACATTGCCCAGCCATACAGATTGTTCACATCTAAATCATAAGACGAAATGTATTTGTTGTTGGCCTCAGAATATCTGTTGCTACAAACAGATATTCCACCTCTGATTGCTTTTTCCATAAACAAGATCATATCCACATCTTTTAGCAATTCTAATTTACATTGTGTGTATCTCAACATACAATCCCAAGTGTATCCTGGCATGGTATAATACCATGCTGGATCTAATTTATATGTGTCTCGACATTTTTGTCGGAACTGTTCAAACACATCAGCCAGCAGCAGAATATCTGTTTTCAAATACAAATCGCTATATTCTCCCAAATTTTTACAATTAAATTTCTTCCAAACATTTTCGGCATGAGCATACTTCGCTTCACTAATGTATTCATTATTTAACTTACTATAAAAATGGTTAATTGTGGGTAAAGAAGTTTCATCCAATTTTTCCAAACTATCAATATAATCATAACAAAATACTCCTTTACAAGTTAACAAATTAAATGTATCATTATCTAATTGACTAAATTCTCTTTTCAAAATCTTCTTTTCGGATGTGTCTAAAAGAGATGCCAATTCATCGAGTGAAGCTCCCATAAATCTTAGAGAATCAATAAATCGTAATTTAATTTGATGTTCGTCAGATTGTAATGTAAAGGAAATGTATTTTTCTTTGTTTATGGGAAGTAAGCTCAAGTGCCCATGCTTGCAAAGATCTATAATCATAAAATGCGAATCGTAGCCACTAAAATTATGAAATACGATTGGGACGACAAACAATTTTTTAAAGTTCAAATTACATGCTTGGTGCGCAAATCCCCGTACTTGTCCAGTAAAATGATCGTGATCTACAAACAACTGTATCTGTAGCCAAAAAGCGTTTCTCACAAATATGGCAAACAGTTGCTCCATTTGTGTTGGGTTTTTCGACCATAGGTACAATTGTCTTTATTTTGGAATTTACAAATTTGGAAATTTCGGTCATTTCTTTTGCGAACCACTCCATGCAATTTTCACCTCTATAGCTATTAAAATAAGATAAACTATCATCGTACGCACATTTCAAATAATAACCTGCACTAAAAGGTATATGTTTCTGATATTTTGCTGTTTTACTCACTGAGACATTTGAATCTGTAAAATTATGTAATTGGCATTCAAAATCGGCATAAACTATAAACGGAGTTGTTTGTTTGTATGTAAAATTGCGAAAAGCCACATGGTCATATTTGGGAACAGTCATTTTACATTTATTCACATCTGAACACATTTCTTCATGCTCTGCTAGTTTGCTTTCACTGTGAAAATAGTTCAAACATCTATCACATATATATTTTTTACGATTGTTTTTGTTCAATTGCGATTTTACTAATTTTCCTAAATCTTTAATCCAACAATAATGAAGGCTTATTTCAGTCTGATCATCATCTGGAGGAGCATCGTAATCGTTTAACTTTGGGAAATATTTATCTTGTATAAGGAGCAAATTAACATGCTTTTCCATCTTTTGCGGTGTCAGTCTGGCTGGTACTACTTCATAAAATTGTTTGTCCTTAACTACGTTTAATTCTAATGCGAAAACATTGACTGATATGGCGTTTAATTTTTCAAATTTGGAAATTTGGCTTAATGGCATTGGGCTTTCTAATTTGTCTGTTTATAAAACAGTAGAATAATGTGGATATTTTGAAACTCTCTGTGGATCCTTAATAACAGGATACAGAGCGCTAACTATTGACCAATAAAAACAAGCCTGATCGAAGTTATGCACATTAATGCACGCTCGTTTTTTCTGAATCTCTATTGGCAAATCAATGAACGATGAACCATTTCCTATTTCCACTTTATTAATATTGACTTCTAATGAGATTACTTTAGACAGAGCAGCACCCGAATCTTTTTCTGCAAACTCCGACAGCTTTGTAAAAATTTTATCCTTAACATTTTCACTAAACCAAAGATGTAAATCGGTCGATGCATCTATAATAGCATTTTTAGTGTTAAAATATTTTAAATCTAAACTTTCGCTATCACTCGATTTTTTAATGAATTCGCCTCAAAATGTAGTATTGACTTTAAGCATTCTATTTGCTTTTAAAATATTGTTAATTTTTCTACTAAAAATAATATAACAATCATTTAGGAACTGTGTTACATCCTTATGCACTAAATTAATTATAACTCCAGTTTTAATTCGACTAGCAAAACCTGAAATGACATTTTCCCATTTAACTCTATTGCGTAATTTGGAATTAAGCCCCAACCCAACGTACTTATTATTGAAATTTAAAATAATTTGCCTAAAATGCTTAAAATGTCCTATGTAAGTTTGCACTTTTCTAACTGTTCCTACGGATAGTTTATTGTTTTTAATTACTTTACTACATCTAAAAATTTGGCTATTTAACCGTCTTGTCCAAACTTTACGATCTCGTTCAGTGAATTTATCGAAAATTATTTTATTAAGCTTTTTAATAATGTGCATCAAATCATCAGACTGTTTAATCACTTGTTTTATATGCATGGCTACTCACACAAACAAACAATAAGAAAAAATCACTTACCTTATTCAACTATCTTAAAGGATGCTAGGAGTCTGCTTTTTCCAATATCAACTTCCCCTTCGTATATCAGCGAATAGTTTCCGCTGTTGAGGTCCGTTATTGCTGCTTGGTAGGCTTTGGTTACCCGCTGTGGTAAGAAGACAACTTCAGCACCCAAATCCAGCAGAACTGTATCCCCAAATTGTGTTGTTACCACCTTTGCACTGTGGATGGTAAATTTTTTTCCTATTTGTAGATCTTTAAGTTTTTTTATTGGCTTACGTTCTGCAACCAAGGATGCATTATTTAGTTTTGATAGATCCATCTACAATAATAACAAAAAACTATAGTTTTTCCGCTTAGCATGAATGGAGAGATGCAATACATACTTGGCAATAGAGAAGAACCATATACTACAAGAAATCGAAATACGAACAGCGGAGAATACTTCTTATAAAAAATAGCAGACGTGAAATGTTTTACAACACCCACATAGATAAAAAGGACATAATAAATACTTAGAAATATACATTTTTCATAAAATACTGCATGAAATACGACCAGAGAGATGTACAATTCTCATAAAATACAATGATAAAAAGGACATAATAAATACATTGAAATATACAAAAGACAAAAACCGCTTACCTTTATCAGATATATGTAAGTCACTGCACACCGTATTGACTACTGCGAACTTGTTGTTGTAGTACGTTTGCGAAGCGAACTGTGACAACGTATGCGCTCCTCGGCCTTTTAAAGAACAGAACAGCATATCGCCCCACCCGAGCCCGAGTTGCGTCAACCTAATGTGCCTACGGTACCATCAACTGATTCGTTTCATAGATAAGCAACGTGTGCTGTTCTAGAAATGCTAATATTTTTATATTTATTTTTATTTCTTCAACTAATATTTATGGTATACAATAAATTGATATTGCGGTAAGAGAATCGTTGTTATCAATTTAGAATTTTGTTGATGTGGTTGCTGATATCTTCATACATTTTACAAAATGTAGCAACTGCGGTTTTCTTTCCGGTGTACTTGTTTTTCCAATGATTAAAATAAAATTTGTTATCACACTTGTTTACGTGTTTTGAACAACGCGGGTGTATTGTTATCATGAGGCTTCATCCTGTTTGCTATCAAATGCACAATTTTAACATATTATTATTTAAAATATTTCTGTCCTAATATTTCAGTATATAATTCCGTTTTTGTGAATTTTGTATAAATAACTATAGTACCAATTTTTTTGGAAATTAGTATAAATCAAGGTGCTGGTCTGTTTACATGCCTTATTGTTGCTCTCTGTATCTGTGAGTGCAGAGAATAGCACTCTGGCGTATGCTAGTTCTTTTCTTAAACGTTTGGGATACCTCTTCAGAAGTCTCTTACATTTATTCCTCTGGTTAGCAGACACAGTGCCTTATGAGACATTAAGTGAAACTATAAAACCTTGCGGTTGTATAGAACTATTCGAAATGAACGATTGGAACGATACTAGGACTAGGTACATATTATGTGAAACATGTAAAGAACAATTGACAAACCTGCGAATTGAAGATCAAAGGAGATTGGAAGCAGAACGAATACTTAGAGAAGAACAACTTTTACACATAAAAATGCAAATAGAGGCATTAACAGACGACGTTCAAATTAAATTACATCACATAATTAAAACTACTGATCGACGAAATACCCTTATACGATATTTGAATAGAGGTTACCTGAATAAAACGCTATTTGAACTACTAGGTTTTGTGAAAAAGGGACGATTTTGGCTGGCATATCCTAATCGCTTACTAAAGATGGAGGAAGATTATAAAGAAGTGCTTTTGGAACTAATGTAAATAAACAATACTTCTACATGTCTATGTCTTTTTTTAATATTAAAGTTTCAGTGTTGTATATAACTTGTATCTATATGTAACTCAATAATAAAAGATATTTTAATGAAAGATATGTTTATTTCTCCTACGCATTCCTACTGAATATGTCCTATGTTGAATGTCACGTTTTATGTCAAGCGATGTCTTGACTGACACATAACTGTTACGTCAAAACGTCTCACGTCACGTAATTCCTACATTTCACGTTCTGCGTCAAATGTCACATATATGTCACGTCCTGCGTCGAATGTCACGTCATTTCACGTGACATTTAACGTTCTGCGTCAAATGTCACATAAATGTCACGTCCTGCGTTGAATATCACGTCAATTCACGATCTGCGTCGAATGTCACGTCAATTCATGTGACATTTTACGATCTATGTCAAATGTCACATAAATGTCACCTCCTGCGTCAAATGTCTCGTCCTGCGTCGAATGTCACGTCATTTCACGCGACATTTCACGTTCTGTGTCGAATGTCACGTCCCGCGTTGAATGTCACGTGACATTTTACGTTCTGTGTTGAATGTCACGTCCTGCGTCGAATGTCACTTGACATTTCACGTTCTGTGACAAATGTCACATACATGTCACGTCCTGCGTCAAATGTCACGTTATTCACGCAACATTTTCACGTTCTGCATCGAATGTCACGTCATTTCACGTTCTGCGTCAAATGTCACATAAATGTCACGTCCTGCGTTAAATATCACATCAATTCACGATCTGCGTCAAATGTCACGTCAATTCACGTGACATTGTACGTTCTATGTCAAATGTCACATAAATGTCACTGTTATGACGCTCTGTTACCCTCTGCTGTCCTCTGTTAGTGTGTCTTTGTCTTTTAAAATGTCGAATGTCACGTCCTGCGTCGAATGACACGTGACATCCAACGCTTTGACACCTCATACGTCAAAATCCGACCAATAGCAACGAAGATACGTTTTAACGCCCATTTGGCACCACCACCATCTTTGTTTTTTGTCTCCCCGCCTTCTCCCCGTTCCAACGAGCCCTCGTACGTCACGATCGGACCAATAGAAACGAAGATACCCCATATTGACCTTTTGGCATGCTCCGATGCGCACGGCACATACTGCATTCAACCCCATTTTTCATCCCCTTTCCAATGAGCCCTCGTACGTCATCCTACGTTAAGCCGTTTGGAACTTACGACCGGGGGTTGCGATTTTAGGGGTTGCAATTTAGGGGTGCGCTCAGAAGTACATAGCCTATCTACTTATTGCAGTCTCCATATCTTCGTTTAAAACTGTTGCCAGGGAGCCCAAATGTTTTTTTGCTTCAATGGCAATTTTATTTTTATTACCTGTTCGACGTCGTAGTGTTGAGAACGGTACATGAAATGTATTGCTTGCTTTAAGCCAACCCATTTCGGACTGCCTCCAAAGCTCTTTGCATGTCTTCCGCACTCCAACTATTTCTGTTAGACTTCCTTTTATATGAATAAACCATCTGCAAAAAAAACTGAATGTTTACCTTAACCTGAAAAACAGACGGGCAAAATGGCATAGTATGTTATTTTGCCCGCCATAATGCTATGCCATTTTACCCGTTTTGTATTTGCCGACTACTGATAGTTGAAAAAATTAATAATGGAAATAAGCACAAATTTTATTTAAGGTCACATGCAGCATAAACATAATTACCAAAAAGTAAATTCAAAAACGCTATTTTTTACCTTAACCTTAATTTAATAAAATATTGAATAAAACTTACATTGACGCATCGAACTCGACTAGCACTTATTCACAAATACACCAATATCGTAGAAGCCGGCCGTTTAAATTAGGTGCAGGAGACAATATTAGCAGTGTTGCCACTGTTTGTAATAAGTATCCAGAATTGCGGTGACGTAGAACCGTTAGCTTGACTACGAGAACAAAAAACCATTTTGCCGCCTATGCCATTTTACCCGCCCTTCCCCTAGTACAAAAAACACACAAAACAGTTAGAATTTGATATCTCGAGGGTACAGACACAGAACAACCCGAACTTTATCGGAGTGCACCTTCGGGTTGTTCGGTGGTACAGACCAATGACGTATAATATATAGACTCGGTGAACGCTTTAAAAAGTGTCCAAAACATTAATACCTTTGTTATTGTTTATTGTTTTGATACGAAGATACACGAAGTTCATGATTTCTTACGAAGCATCACGAAGTTGATCTTGTGTTTGAAAACATCATGGACGTATGAAAACATTTTCTCCATTTTGTGTGACAAGCAAATTTTATTTTAAATTGTTGAGAGTTATTTACTTACTATTTTAGTAAAATGCCATACTATTTTATCAAAATAATTATTTCTCTTATAGATGGGAACAAAAAGAAATCATAAATATTTAATTTTAATTAAAAAAATAATTATTGTCATTAAAATATAAATGAGCACGCCGCTGTTCTAATAAACATACCTTCAACCTTGAGACGAGATCTTTCGGACACACGATTCTATAGGGAGAATAGGGGACTGCGTAGTCTATATATTATACGTCATTGGTACAGACACCACCCTCAGATTTTTTTCAACTTTGTTGGTTATACGCTTATAAGCGTCTATATTCTTTGGTTATACCACAGAATAAATAATAATCAGAATGCCCACTCTAAGATGCCGCCTTTGAAGTGGGTCAGCACGCGATCGCCATATTTTAAACAGAAACATAGACTCGGATTGAGAAATTTGTGACAAGCTAGAACAGAACTGTAATTTAAATTTTTAGATATTAATAATTTAGTAAATTTTGAAATAATTTAGTCTATTCTTCAGCTAAAAGTACGAATAAAATGGTGCATATTATGTCTATGGTTGCCGTAAATAAATTAAACTGGGTTAATTTTTCTATGCACACCAGATAAAATTTTACTGAACCTCACTGGTTCCGTTTAAAACATGGCTGAGTCCATCTGTGCGAACAAGATGTGCGTACTTATCTTGACAAGCAGAGTGGGCATTCTGATTGTTTATTATTCTGTGGTGGGGAGAGTCCCACAGTAGCGGGCGGCATACAGTACTGGCCAGTTGAAAGTTCTACAAACCTATAATAGATGGTACGGTGATGATTATCGGTATTAGTGCGAGACACTCCTATAAGTACAAGCCCAGCGCGGTGTCAACTTGTCGCGACAGGATTCTTGTCAGTGCAAAGATTTGTGTTGGGCATCATAGACGTACACTGCATATTTAAAATTCTGTTGGTGATTTTCAACATTTAAAGATCCAGTTTAAAACAAATAACTCCTGGTATGTATAGTGTACTTATATAACTATAAAAAAGTATACTTTAAATCAATATTTGTGCGTTTGTTTTTACCTGTAAACAAACTTTTTTTTTTCCTTTCCTCCAGTACCGGCCACTGCATTGTCCTGCAGTACCGGCCAATAATAAAGTTCGTTTTTAAAAGATTTCTTTTACTTACAGGTACGCAAAAATGCCAAGTGATAAAAATAATGTTCATGTGATGCAAAAAAAGGGCAGCTGGGATCCTGCGAACATGCGAAAAGCCGTGGAAAAGGTACTGAATAATAAGATGAACGCACGCCAAGCTGCCAAACGCTATCAGATACCACGAACTACATTGAATGACAGAGTAAGTGCTATTAAAAATAATAAAGAGATATCCATTGAGCCAGTTATGGGTCGTTTTCACAATACTTTTTCACCTAAACATGAAGAAACATTGGCGACACATGTTAAAGACTTGGCTAATAGACTAATGCCTTTAAACAGGCAAGAATTTTTACGTCTTGCTTTTCAACTGGCAGAGAAGTTGAAGTTACCTCACCAGTTTAATAAAGAAAAAGAAATGGCAGGGAGAAACTATTATTATCCTTTTATGAAAAGACATAGTGATTTATCACTGCGGAGTGCTGAATCAACGAGCTTAATGAGAGCAGCAGGATTTAACAGACCTCAGGTTGAGCGTTTCTTTGATGGTTTAGAGACTTTGATACAGAGATTTAAATTCACTCCTTATAAAATATGGAATTGCGACGAGACTGGTGTCAGCATTGTCCAAAAACATGCCAAAGTTTTAGCTACTAAAAACCAAAAACACGTAGGAAAACTGATTTCAGCAGAACGTGGAAAGAACGTGACGGTGCTTTTTGCAATGAGCGCTAGAGGTCAATTTGTTCCACCATATTTTATATTTCCACGAGTCCGAATGAATGAAAGACTAATGGTAAACGCCCCAAATGAGAGCGTAGGCGAAGCTCAGCCAAACGGCTGGATGAATGCCGAATTATTTTTAAAATGGATGCATCATTTTGTGCAGTATTCTAATCCTACAGCCGAGAACCCAGTTCTTCTGATTTTAGATGGACATGCGAGTCATAAGGACTTAGATGTTTTTGAATTTGCCCGGAAAAATAACATCCATATGCTTAGCACCCCCCCACATACGACCCATAAGCTACAGCCACTGGATCGTACGTTCATGAAGCCATTTAAATCTGCTTATAATAATGCATGTGACTTGTGGATGAGATTAAATCCCGGTATTAGAATCAGTGAATACGAGATTGCTGGCTTAGTTGCTTCAGCTTTTAATCGAGTTTCTCGAATGGAAATCGCAGTTGGTGGCTTTCGTTGCACAGGCATACACCCCTTTGATAAAAATGTCTTTAATGATTTAGACTTTATTTGTTCTAACATAACCAACATTACAGAACAACAATCAACGTCAGAATCATTGCCTTCATCTTCCCAACTGCTAGAAGCAATACCTTCAACATCAGAACCGTTGCCTTAATCTTCCCAACTGCTAGAACCTTACTACTCCTGCTCCTGATCTCGTAGCCCATATTACAAATTCTGTGCATTCCGACAACCAAACTACTCTGGCTAATGGAGAATTACAAATTGCTTTTTTGCGGCAATTAGAATCTCAAGAAGAAGCTACAATTGACCTATCCACAGACAATTTTAAAGCTGCACTTACAGAACTCTCACCGGTTCCTGATGTTTCTAAAAGAAGAGCAACTGCCCGGCGTCGTTAAGCTGAAAAAAGCGAAATTATAACGGGTTCTCCATACAAAAAAATGCTGGAAGAGAAAAAAGCAGGCAAACAAGCGTCGAATCACTTAAACGAGGGAAGAATTTACTTGTGGAAAATGACGTTAACAAACAAAATAAGGTCTGAGGAAAATATGTTCAAAAAGGTAAAAGCTTGTTGTCAGGAAGATATGTTAGAAAGAAAAGTAGGAAAAATAAAGATGAAAATTTACCTCCTCCTAGCAGACCGGTTGAAGAAGAGACAGTTTATCCTTTGTGCACTGTATCTCATGAAGAGGATTGGATACAGTGTGGAAACTGTAATATTTGTTGTCATGAGGCTTGTGCGAACATATCAGAGCTATCCAAACAATATATTTGTGATTTCTGTATTGTTTAATTGGTAATATATTTACTGGCCGGTACTGGAGGCCAATTTTATAAAGTTTGATTTTTCCTTATCTTTAATTTTCATTAATAAAGTAATTATTTTGAAACATTATGATTGTTTATTACTTTCATTGACAGCATAACAGTCCTTTCATACATGACAGGAAGTATTAAACATGTACCTTTTAGCATTTTGTTTTTTTTTTGTTGATAAACCTTAAGGTGACGATACTGTAGGACTCTCCCCTATACATTAACGGACTTTTCTTTCTTTTTAACGATTTCTGGAGTGGAAATCGAAACATCAAAATGTCAAATGTTAAAAATATAATTTTCATTGCAATCAATTGTGGCTTAATCCCATATAAACATAATATTTAACTTAGATATACCACAAGAAAACTTTAGAACATCAATTAACTTAAACCAAAGACAATATATAACACATGGATATATAGTTTCAGTAAGTTCCTTATTATATGAAAACCAAATTCCAAGAGCATAACCCAAAATGTGCTACATGAAGATATGATCAAGGGAACAAGTGGAAGAAGAAAAAAAAATAAAAGCCTCGGGAGAAGAAATAGTGGGAAACACGAGAAAAATAATGGAAACACAATACAAACAAAAAATTAGCAACAATACAACTGGTTATTGGAAAGAACCTCCAAGTTAGTATACATTCAAGTCAGAATGTTATCGACTTGTGGGTATTTGAATAAGAAATTAATGTATCACTCAAAGATTACAGAGTAAAGTATTAAGATCCATAATATCTTATAGTAATCAATACAATATTGGGACACAATATTGGGATTGGCACAATGAGGAAGAAAGTAAAAAAGAGTCCTAACATATTCAGCCGTATTAGATTTATTCACCATTGTTGATGTTTGCAATTGAGGAATATCAGGAACAAATAAGAATGCCAGGAAAGAAAAAACTAAACCAAAGTAAGGAATTTGGTTGAAAACAAAGATGTGTGTGAATCCTATGGGTTTTAGTTTTTGTGTCACAGTGTAACAAGTATAAAGTAAGACTTTCAATTACATAACTGATATTTGCTTCTGTCACAAGGAAGCAGCCAAAACAAATTATGTTCAAAGCTATTGTTATACCTGACAATTGTTTAGAATCTGACCAGAAATCGAATGTATCACCAAAATTGATAATTGCCTTTGGACAACTTGGGGTTAAACCCCCAATTTGTTGATAAACAGAATGGTCCCAATAACCTTTGTAGTGTAATTATTCACCTACGCTTTTGTTCAATGTCACTTTCTATAAAGAGATGGTAAAAAGTTTATCTAATTCTTTAAGATTAAAATAATAGATGAGTTGATTAAAAGTACAGTGTAACCATTGAACGACCCATTAGAAACGGTGGGGACCAATGTGTAACCATTGAACGACCTATTAGAAACAGTGGGTGCCAATGGGTAACAATACAACTGCCACCGAAAGTTGGGCGCCAATATGGACAATAAAAGTTACAACTCTTTTTGGGAGCCAATTGTTAGGCCTCATTTAGCTCAGTCTCTCAGATATAAGAATGTTTTATCTTAGAAGTAGATATGAAAAATGAGTTTGGCTAGAACAAATAAACTAAGATATTAACGCACAAAGAAAGTTGTGCGTTGTATTGTTCTACATTGGCTCCCAACTTTGGAGGTAGTCGTATTGTTACTTATTGGCAGCCACCGTTTCTAATGGGTCGTTCAATGGCTACAAATTGGCACCCACCATTTCTGATGGGTCTTTCAATGGTTACACACGTTGGGTCGCCATTGTGTAACCATTAAACCAATATTAAAAATAGTAAAATAAAAGATAAAGCTAATAGATGAATAAAATCCAAAAGCAATTGAAATAAAATTATTATAAAAAGAATAATAACATACGTGACGTTTATAACGTTACAAAAGGTTTAATTATCTTAAAACAATAAACATACAAAGTTTAAACAAACAAAAAAGAGAACATAGATACTTAAATTAAACGTCATCTATTGATTATCAGATAAATTGAAAGTGTATGGATGTAAAACAAAAACAAGAACAAATTTGTTAATCAGCTCAACAAAATTTGAACACTCTAAAATACATAAGATAACATGGAGGTCACCAGATCAGAAAACATATAGTCAAATTGATTACATAATGATCAATAAACGAAAACAATCATCAATAAAAGATGTAAGAACGTTCAGAGGTGCGTGTGCAGATTCAGACCACTACATGGTCACAGCCAATATAAGACAAAAAGTTAAAATTAAAACAAAACAAAAAACCAACATAAAAAGTGGAATGTCAATAAAATGAGTAATGTAGTAAGGTAGTAACAGTTCAAATAAAAGAGAAATATAAAGCAGAAGATATAAATACGGAATGGGAGACGATAAAAAAATCAATAGAAAGTGCAAATATGCAGATAGGTAAAAGGCAGGCTATAACAAAAACCGGATGGTATAACCAAGAATGTAGAGAAATGTAAGAAGGAATGCTAAGAAAGTGATAAGGCAAAATAAAAGAGAATGGGTAGACAAAAAAATGCAGGAAATATAGCAGGAAAGGACAAACAGAAATACGAAAAATTTTTACAAAAAGATTAAAGAATAAAACAAAAAATACAAGGGCAAAACAAACGGAATAAAAAATAGAGAGGGAATAGTGATAATAGAGGACCAAGAATACAAGCAAGTATGGAGAGATTACTACAGAGATCTCTTGATGGAGGTAACAATAGAAGAAGAAATGCAGAACGAGGAGAAAACGGTGCACGAAGAAGAAGCAGATGAAGTAGACATCGAAATTTTAAAAGAACCAACATTAGAGGAATTGGATGAAGTAATACAGAGAAGCAAAAATGGAAAAGCCCCTGGTAAAGATGGAATTAATATGGAACTAATAAATTACGGGGGAAGGGAACTAAGAGAAAAAATACTGGCACTATTGAAAAATATATGGAAAGAAGAGAAAATGTCAGGGGACTGGGAGGTAGGGCAGATCATAACAGTACATAAAAAGGGAGACCAACAAATCTGTGAAAATTATAGAGGAATAACGTTACTAAATAATACAACATATAAAATATTGACATCAATAATAAAAAAGAGGTTATCAAAGATCACAAACAAGACAGTAGGACAGTACCAATGTGGATTTACAGAAGGAAGATCTACAATAGATACAATACACACAATAAAACAAATAATGGAAAAAGCAAACGAGTATAAATTAGAATTGGAAATGTCATTCATAGACTTCAAACAGGCATTTGATTCAATTAAAAGGAACAGATTAATGATAGCACTTAAAAAATTAAAAATTCCACATAAACTCAGAAAATTAATAGAAATGACAATGAAAACTACAAAAATAAGCATAAAGACACAAAGAGGAGAGACAGAGGAATTCAGTATAAATAAAGGGATGAAACAAGGAGATGCCTTATCAACAACGCTATTTAATCTAGCATTAGAATATGTACTAAGAAATATAAATAAAGGAAATCTCAGAACAAGAGGTGGTCAAATAATTGCATATGCAGACGATATTGCTATTATTGTAAAGAACAGAAAAATAATGAAAGAAATGCTACGAGAAATAAGAGATAAAGGGGAGGTAATGGGGCTAAGATTAAATCAAGAAAAGACAAAAATATTAAGATTAAGGAAAAAAACCATAATGAAAGAAAAAATCAAAATATCAAAAAAAAAATCAACTACAATATAGCAATGCAGAGTTAGAGGATTAGGTCACATTTGGCGAGCAGGCGATGAGGCAGTAACATACGCAATGATAGAATGGAATCCAGGAGGAAGAAACAGAAGGGGAAGACCGAGATCAAAGTGGCTGCAAGAAGTTGAAAAAGGTCTCCAAAGGGCAGGAGTCGAATGGAGAGGAATAACTAGAGACAGGAAAAAATGGAGAGATATTGTCAAGAAGATAAGATAAACAAAAAGTACTGATCCACTTAAGAAATAGGATCCAGAAAGCATTTGCGGTTTAACCCCACACTGGGGTATATAGCCATTATATATATATATATATATATATATATATATATATATATATATATATATATATATATATATATATATATATAATGTAAAATATTTTTGAATAGTAAGTATTTGATTTTAGAGTACAACTAATTCTTAATCTTCCATAAAAAAATTAATTTTAAATATTAGGAAATTTAGGAGTTATTCGCATGTTTTAAACATCCCTTATTTTTAAAAATACTTGGATATATCAAAAACGGTAGACTCTAAGTATAACAAACCTTTAACAAATTGTCACTTATTTTGTTCTTAGACTTTAAAAATGCAATAAAATACAGGGTGTCCCATTTAAAAAAACATAACTTTGATGTGTAGCACCTTCCTGGAGCACCCTGTATAATTAAAATTATTTTTAAAAAGTAGCCTTTTTGGATCTAGACCTCGTAGCGTAAACCGATTTTTGAAAATAATACTTGTTTCGGCTGTACAGACCGAGGCGTTACCGGCGGCCCACCCTGTATATATATATATATATATATATATATATATATATATATATATATATATATATATATATAAATCACTAGGTTCTCGGGCAGAACCGTGTTGAGAATTTAATGCTCGACGTTTCGGCTCCCATTTTGGAGCCATTATCAAGAGGGATACGGTTCGGTTCGAGTTCGGGGTCTCAATCTGCCTACTCCCCTCACTCGAAACGTACCAGTATCGTGTTCTGTATTATAACTACAAGAACTGTCTCTCGGCACTCACGTCTCAATCTGCGTACTCCTCAGTGTCAAGTAACAACCGGTCTTACCCTGTGACGCTGCTTTTATACTCGCTGTACGCGCGGGAACGGTATGGGCTGACGTGTTCTGAACTGACGTGGCCTGAGCGGTGTGGGCGGGAGGTCGCTGAAGTAGAGGTCGCCATGTTGGAGGCAATGGTTTTGCGTCATCGCGCGTATTTAAGCTGTTAGGCCGTTTTTCGATTTCGATAGCTTCACGAATGATTATTGATTTTAATGAGCGGATGGGAGCGATGGGTTTTGCTTTTTCAAAATCTATTTTGTGGCCTGTTTGAATATGATGTTGGGCTAGGGCTGAAGTAGTATCGGAATGTTTGACTGATATAGAATGGACGTAAATACGGTTATGGATTCGTCGGTTTGTCAGTCCGATGTATGTACGTGGGCAACTGGATCAAGGTATCTCGTAGACACCATGGTCTTCATTACAGATTTGGTCTTTTACGGATCTGACGAGATTGGACAACTTGGAGTGAGTAGTGAAGATGGTTTAAACATCTATAGATCCTCTAAACATCAAATTTGATGTTTAGAGGAAGAAGAGTTCTACTGATTTTGTCAGTGACACCTTTAATGAAAGGACGAAAGATTTTGGGTTGATCCGGCGGCAAGGTTTCTTTTTTGGATGGAATGTGGTTTAGAGGTTTTTGAATGCTCTTATTGATTTGGGTTTTGTGGTAGCCGTTTTGTAAGAGTGTTTGCCTTATTGAATTGATTTCGGATGACCTATGATTGATGTCGCTAAGTCTTATGGAACGAGAAATGAGAGTGTTGACCACTGAATTAAGTTGGGCGGGGTGATGATGTGACTGGGCATTAAGATATCGGTTTGCATGAGTAGATTTCGGGTACACGGAATAGGAAAAAACTGTGAGGTAAGTTTTTTTGAATAAGGACATCAAGGAATGGCAAAGACGCTTCAGACTCGACTTCCATCGTGAATTGAATACTAGGATGTATTCCATGTATAAAACACTGCATGTCTAATACATACTTTTCAATCCAAAATCATTTCTATCGTCAAATCAAAGATGCCCCAATGGGATCTCCCCCTCTCCCGTAATAGCTGATATTTTCATGAAACATTTCGAAACAGCAGCCCTGTCCTCATCAAATCTTAAACCCACCTGCTGGTTACGGTATGTTGATGACACTTTTGTCATTTGGCCTCATGGTAAGGACGCGTTAGATCTCTTCCTCTCCCACCTGAATTGAATATATATATATTATATATATATTATATATATATATATATATATATATATATATTTATATATGGATGTAAAACTCTTTAAAATTGTTTAAAGTTCTGTTATATCTACCAGTATTGGTGTACAACACGATGGCTTGAGATCATTGACTATTGCTCGAACTCGAAGCAAATCTGCCTGTCTTGAAACTGGACCACGACTCGCTAGCCCAAAGTACACAAATCAGCAATGTTAGCACTTATTACAATTTAGCGGTGTAATCACTAAACAAATCACAAATCAGACTTCAATGATACACTTGGGTGACAATTTTTCAACTCACTGATATATAAATCGAAAGGAGCTAAGGTACAATTATTTAAACCAACACTTGTTTAAATCAAATTACAAATATTTTACATGTAGTTCTGTGGTTGACAAATTTTGTAACACACGTGTGTAGAATCTTTATCTCAAACCCAGCCAAGGTTTTGAATACTTTAAGGGAGGGCCGAAAACAATTTGCTCTGCTGAAAAACAGAGACAATCTACCAGCTTATTTTTTATTTCGCTCATTAAAATTTAATATCAACTTTAAAATCACGCGCTTTCGGAATATTCCCTCTCTGCTGGCTTAGCAAGAGAAAACAATAGTCGACTCAACATATATGCCTCACCAAAAGCCGTCAAAATTATTCAGAATCCGGTCCTGCTAAGTTAAATGCGGATTGTAATATGTTTCCAAAAAACTTTTACAAATAGCATTTTCCAGTTTTTTCAAAGGTATTTGCATCAGTCGTCGCCTCACATAAAGCAGAATTAAATTTATGTTGTTCATCAGTCATCAATGATTGTCTACTGTTAATGGGCAACTGAACAATTCGCTCATCTTCTTGCATTTTGACTTATGTTAGTTGTGTCCTGTGTGTTGTGTGACCGAAAATTTTCGCCGAGATGGTATCTACGACAATAACATGGACTTTTTCAAACTGTTTAAACTTTTAATGCTCAGGAAGCAGACAAATATTATTTATTAAAGAAAAAAGAGGAAGAAATCTTAAAACTTGCTTGCTTTGCAGAATAATTTTCCATTGATGTAAAGAAGCTCGAAATAGGTTTTGATCCAAGAACAAATCATACGAGAGTCTTTTGACATATAACATTATTCAATAAGAGAAGTACTTTTACACAAAACTAAACATTCGCATTTACCTACCAAAGGTGACTACTGATTTAGTTTTCCCTTAGCAAAACCAACGAGTGTTAAGCTTACCCGGTGGTCATTACTATTTATTGGACGAACAAAACGAGATCTAATTTAAATCCTATTTAATTATCCGTTACAGAATCGTAAAGCGATGGTTAACGGTGTAAATACTCTCTTAACAATAGGGTCTTTAAAAGAATCACCAAAAGTGTACCTACAAAATGTAATAAAATTAAATAAAATCCGGATTTTAATGGCGCTACTATGCACACCTTGTGGGTAAAGATCGGGTGTTTTTTAAGAAAAACCAAAAAGGCAGTATATAAGCCGACTTCAGATAGTTCTCGAAAAGATACAAGGATACAGTCTGTGTTGTGGTATTGTATAATATTTTATATATTTTCTTTATTATAATATAGACTATATACTAATTATGATTCTTCTGTTCACAGGTGACCTACAAAAACGGCTTCGGCCACCAAAAAAATCAAACAAATACTAACAAAAACCGGCTTCGGCCACCAAAAAAATTAACAAAAACCCCTAAACCCGGGCACGTAGGGCCCAACCCCCTTGAGCACCAAGTCGCCGAACTGAGCCGGGACTCAGAGCGGAGACTTGAGGCCCAAGTAAGCAATTTTAGTTCGCGGATAAGCTACATTAAGATAAACAGGAATAAAGCGGAGATGCGCTGTCCTGAGTTTTCACATACGGTTAGGAAACCATGTTGGGGTTCTATTACCCAGGACCTCCACATGAAGAGCACTTGGCTGATTGTTGTGCCTCTATAGCGAATCAGATTGCTATAGGGGGGATGGTCTAGAGCATTGGAGCACGGTGGGGTGATTCCTGTTTTTAACTCGAGTTAAAACACCTTGCTCCAATGAATTGTTACACCCGATCGTACTACCTGGGTGAACATTTCTCATAGGCTGGGTTCAATCAAATTGCTTGCTTGCTTGCTCTCGAAAAGATACGACCGCATGGGCGAGGGATGAATACTTTGTGCCGAATTTAAAAATTACAGAATTTTTTGTTTGGACAAAAATGTTTTAAATACACATATTACCTATGCATATTTCTTTAAAAATATGCAAAATTTGGTAAAGTTCTCAAATATGCAAGCAATATGCGTTTAGCATAAAATGACTTGAATCGAATTCCAAGTGGTTTGCGCGAGTAACTAAGCAAACAAAAATAACTATATAAGCTTTTGTAATTGAATCTTTTCTAAAGTTAGAGCTTTTGATAAGACATTCCCATTTTTTCTGAATTTACCGATGAATTGATTACAATATTAATTTGTGACCTTGCTTAACTAATCACTATACCAGAAATCAACATATTGTTTTCCTGTGTAAGGTATTTTAATCTATTCGCGAGCTCCTCTTTTACACAAGACAATTGACTACCTGGATCAACCAGGAAGATATAGAATAGTTTTTAACTATCCACCCTTCCATGCATACAGAAAGGTACCCTGCTGCCGAACTTTGTATTCTTGGTTAGAAGATTGAGACGGCGAAGGTCGAAGGTGGTTGAATGCCGCTCAGCGCTGGTAGCCAATGGGTTGGTGTGGATTTGATTACTCCAGCTATTGTTCTCTTGGTGTTATTTAGCTGGACGTCAATCTCTTGAACCTGAGCACTGTTGATCCATGGTGCGCAAAATTCAGCCATCAAATAAACAAAAGATAAGACTAAAGACCTGAGTGTTGATTCCGATGCCCCCCATGTTGTGCCGCAGAGCTTCTGAATGTTATTTCTGGTTTTTAACTTCTCGACAATTGTACTTCTCTAAAGCGTAATGTTCTCTAATGCGTAACGTTATATCGAAAGTTACGCCTACTTAGGTATTTTGGATTTTAGAGGTGGTTTCCCCCGCTTTAGGAATTGTAATTTGAGAATGAATAGATTTACAAAATATGCCCTCTAAAAATAAAATTGTCGGGTCCGAGCGTTTTAGACCACCAATTTGGAACATGGAAGTAAAACTTTTTTGTTAGTAATTTTATAGTAAATCATAAGGAAAACCAGGGAGTTGACACTCATAGTCTTGAAAACTATTTTTTTATGTAAGCGAAAGTTTGTTTTCCATTTAAATTATTTTCAATTTAAATAATGGACTTTTCACATGATTGCTTGTGTGGTTCCCTTGGAATCCTTTTCAGACACTCTCATTTTGGTAAACCATAAAAACTACGTAGAAAATTCCTTAGTAGGATGTGCTTGGATTGGGTTACAAATATTGACATAAAATATCTCTAAAAAGAAGATGACGACATTGTAGTAACTTAATATTATATTGAGAATACATTAGGTATTTATAGTTTATTTTAATACATTCATGAAATATTTGAATTTGATATTAATATAAGAGTAAACTAAATGTAAGACCAAATACTTTTATGTCGGAATAGTTATCATGAATATTTTTCTTGTTTGTTCTCCATTATTTACAATGAAATTACTAACTACCATGGACGTATAAATTATACGTCCATGCTAACTACTAAGAGAATTTTACTGTCATATGATTGTAAAGTGGTTTTATTTTTAAAAACCAATCACAACATTAACTATTTGTTCTAATAGGTGGTCTTAAGTTAAAGTTGATTTTACGTAATCAAATGAACTGTGCTCCAATGCTCGTTCAGGTTTGCATCTCAAAAACACCAACAATAGTATTTTAAAGTTCGCTACTTTTCAATCCATAAAACATGTCTCAATCGTGATTGAGTCAAGGAAATAAAATTAAACCATTAGGAGAATATTTTAATTTTCAGGTAACAAAAAAACCTAGCTCTTTGGTTTTTGTATTTTGAGGACGATTTCAATCTGGATATTGAAATATCAAATATACATTATTTTTTATTAAAATTGTGATTTATTGTTATTAAATGAAGTAGTTAATATAAAAATGCCACGACGAAAATAGTTTAAAACCATTTCAGTTCTAATTTTACGCACCAGATCTCACAATAGTACCTATTAATCGCTTTTTTCGTCCTATATTCTTTCCATTATTGTGACATAAATAGTTGCCTAAGCGGTGTCAAGGTGGGTTATATATTATATATCAACAGTTAAGGTCGCTTTAGATTTACGAGTACTCGGATCCGAGTAGCTCGAATTTGAGTTACGAGTGGAACTGCGATCGTTTACATTAACCCGGCGACTGTGTGGTGAAATTTTCTAACAGGAGCTGTGTGTTGGGGTAATTATCACCCCATTTTTTTTTTATTTATAAAATTGAGAAAATATTTTATTTTTACATGCAACCTTAAGATTTTAAATCATGGTTATATTGTTATATAATCTTTTTCAAAGTTAAATCATTTTAAAAATTTTCGTTAATAATTCAACGATTCAAAAAATATACTAAAATTTAGTTGATATTTAAACCACTACCACAATTTTTGTTAATAAAATTTTTATTAGAGATATAGAATAAAAAAAAACTACAAATTCTATAAAAAGTAACTATGATCTTTTGTTTAAAAAGCATAATTAACAATTATTTGCACATTTAGAACAAAAATATACACAATGTTCAAGACAAAGAAAAATGTCACATTTTACACATTTCTTTTGGCACTTTCTGTCCTTTCCACGGGGACACACTCCACATCTGGATGTTGTTCGTTGTTTCTTGTTTGAAGGTCCTTGAGAGTCCTCTCCGCTGTCATTTCTTTTTAGTTTCGCTCTTATGTCTGATGGTATTCTTTGATTATTACCTCTTTTTTCAATATATGGTTTAATTAGTGCCAAACCAAGTTGTTTTAAAAAAAATCTGCGTTTTAGTTTTTCATTTGGCTTGTTATGTTGATAAATAACATAACTATTTATTCCTGCATTATTAAGCAGCGAAAAAAAAATTGTTAGTGGCCATCGCTTGCTATTACGAGACACATTATATAACGCAGACATTTCGTCAACCATATCCACTCCACCTTTTGTGTGATTATAAAAGTCTATAATCTCAGGTTTATTTAATTTGTGGTCAAATTCTGTATCATGATGAAGTGAAGAAGCTACTAACACTATTTTATTTTTCTTCGGGACAAAGGACACCAAAGAAATGTCTTTTTTAAATCCGAAAATTGCGTGGTTTTCAGCTCTGTTTTTGGAATTCAAAAAGATTGTCGGTATTTCCCTCTTGTTTTTACGAATAGTTCCAACAGATGTTAACCGATGTTCACTAAGCAAATGTTCCATTAGCGGTATGCTGGTAAACCAGTTGTCGAATGTAATGTTGCGATTAGTACCACGAATTGGATTTACAAGCCTGTTTACTACATCAAACGGTCTATTACTAAATTGAAAAGGTCCCTCAGGCTGTGAGCCAACATATACCTCTAAATTTAAAATGTAGAATGTTTTGGCATCCACTAAGGCAAATATTTTAATGCCATATTTGGACGGCTTATTGGGGATATATTGCCGAAAGGAACAACGTCCCCGAAAAGATTCTAATTTTTCGTCGATCGTCAAGTATTGACTAGGAATAAAATATTGTTGACAATTGGATACAAATCGATCAAAAACAGCTCGTATAGCTGCCAGTTTATCTACTCTTTTTCGTTCGTCTCTATTTTCGATATTATCGAATCGTAGGCACTTTAAAAGTAATATAAATCTTTGCAGGGACATTGTTAGCCTGAAAATGTCAATTCCTGTTCCATCTGTAGCCCAAAGATCCTCCAGATTTAACCTATTGGCTTTATAAACGCCTGATAGATATAGTAATCCGAAAACTGCACGAATTTCTTCTGCGTCCGTAGGCTTGGTGATATATTTATGTTGGTCATTATAATTCTGAGCGACTAAACTGATTTTTTTATTAGTGCATTGGACAATATCTTCTACAATAATATTATCCATGAATAATTCCCAGCAAGAAATGGGTGATTTGCAATGTTTTGCATTATTTCGAACACCGGGAAGTAAAGTAATTAAATTTTCTTGTCGTGTTCTAACCGATTTATTAGGACAGTTCTTTGACCATTTTGTTTTCCCATCCCGTCCGATAAAAAACTTAGATTGTCTTACTTTATCATCTTCAAACTTATTGTTGTCTTGAGAAGATTCTTCCGACGATGATTGACTTTCCTGATTAGAAGTTCCAGGCTGACAATTTTCCACTGATTGAAGTTGGTTTTGTAAAACATCCTCACTGGAACTAAGGCTAACCTGCTGACTTTCATTTTCAGATTCGCTTTCTGATCCTAACTCTGATCCAGTTAATTCATCCTGCCAAAGCTTCAAGAGAGCTTCTTGTTCTTTCTCCCAACTACACATATTTCGATATGTCTGAAATTAAGAATATCTAATCAATTTTCAATATTCCTAACAATTAAATTATGTTTCTGTTAAAAAAATCGAGATAAGTTGTGCTAGTATAAGAACTTACCTGTTAATAATTAACCGGTGTTGTGGGGTTAAAATTACCCAAAAACTAAATAATACTGCACTTCAACTGTGTGGTGGGGTTAAAATCACCCACAAGTCCAAAGAAGGCGACACCACTCATTCAAATCTTATTTATATACTGAAATTTATGATGCAATACAAGGTCTGTTATATTATGGGAAGGTACTCGTGGCGCCAGACGAATCTGGCGATGTTGCCACTATTTTAACAAGCGGTAATGAACGACGTGGGTTATTTTCACCCCACAACACAGTTGCCGGGTTAAATCCGAGCGATCAGAGATCAGAGTAGTTTCAAAGAGAATTTTAAAATGGCGCCATCAAGAAAGAAATGAGCTGCTGTTGTATTAGTGATATTAAACATTTTAAAGGAGAAAAATAACGACAAAAAATTAAGACAAAGAAAAGCATTTGGGTGTGAAACAACATTTACAAGAGGTTTGTTAAAGTTAATGATTACCTAATTTAATTTAATTTAAAGCATTATTCTCTTCGATAATGTCCCGATACTCCTTTAGTTTCACATTCCATAAACATTCAAAAGAACGATAAAGATCGATAAATTGATCCATTTAATCTGCAGAAAATCTTAGTTCCACTTCAATCCAAGCTCGGATCCGAGTGACAAGAGGCTCCGAGTAGACGTTAAGACGTTTATACTTCCGAATTGCACTCGAGTAGAGTAACTCGGATCCGAGTACTCGTAAATGTAAAGCGGACTTTGGAAATTGACCGACTTTTCACTTATACTATATATATATATATATATATATATATATATTATATATATATATATATATATTATATATATATATATATATATATATATATATATTGCAGTACTATATAATATGAATACACCTTATCTTATAATTTTTGGTTTTGCTAAGATATATATTTAAAACTATTTTTTCAATCGCACATTTTCAATGTTTCTTAATACGTTGAAAGCAAACCTCTTTGAATTGTCTTAATTCTATAACACTTTTTGATATTTTTAGGTAGTGGAGAGATTTACAAGACTACAAAAAGAGAGTGGACATTCTTTAGTAAAAGAATTGTACCTGGTTGTAGAGACCGAATGTGAGGAAATGGAATAAGATGTAGAAGTTCCTAAAAGCTTTGGGAGATGTCTTTGAATCTGCAGAAGGTGCAATATTTTTAGATTCTGGAATGTCGTTAGATGCTGTGTGGAAAGTGTACTATAAAATGATGAAATCAGAGATCGAACAGTTTAGCAATAAAGTACCCAAATCACCCATTAGAGAACTCTTGGAACTCGAACCAGAAACGGCCAAATTCGGGAAACCAGAGAAGTTGGCCGATGGAAGACGAGTTAGAGTTATTGTGGAAATATTTGGGAAAGGTTTGTTTAAAGGTATTTGTGTTGTTAGCTTAGATTAAGATATAGCGCCGGAGTTAGGCAACACAGATGACAGGGATGTCATGGGAAACGTAGCCGAAGCTCGGGCAAGCATGTATGTTTGAGGGTTGAGAATAAACTGATGTTGTGAAGTAACGATTATTATTTGTAACCCCTCTTTGATAACACGACATGGTGGCAGCTGGTGCTTTGTTTTGTTAACATTAAACAAGCAAAGAGTGGTCGAACGTGACAACAGTGCAAATCTTATGCATAACCTATTAAATCAGAGGGGACCTAAAATCCTTAAAATGGATGCACCTATCCAAATAAATAAAGAAGTGTTTGCGAACATTTCGGCTCCAAGCGAATTTGATTTTACACAGCCCCAGACATGGCCCCAATGGAAGAAAAGAGTAGAGAGATATATGTCTGTAAGTGGATTTGGACAAAAATCTGACAAGGATAAATTAGACCTACTGTTGTATTTAATGGGAAATGAAGCAGAAGATATTTTACTTCAAAATCAACCAGTGGAGAATGCATCCTTTCAAGATGTAATGCAGATTTTCGACAATCATTTTATTCCCCGAAGAAATACAATCTTTGAGAGATTTCAATTTAATTCAAGGGTACAAAGGCCAGGAGAACCTGTGGGAAACTTTATTTCAAGTCTACATACTCTTGCAGAGCACTGTAGCTATGGAGCTCTTAAAGATGAGTTAATTCGTGACAGGATAGTTATCGGAATAGCTGATAAAAAGGTGAGCGAAAGAATGCAACTAAATGATGGTTTGACACTAGAGAAGGCAATACAAATAGCACGCCAAGCTGAACTTCAAGATAGTCAAAATAGAATTATGAGACAGGAGCAGTCAGTTAGTGCAGTTAAACAGGACTACAGGGAGCGTAGTGATAAAAGACATCAAGGTAAGAGTTTTGCTAAACAAGAAACAACTCATGAGAAAGTTAAGGAAGGTTACAGATGTGGATACTGTGGCATACCTACATGTAAAAATAGGGAGAAATGTCCAGCCAAGTTCTCTGAATGCAGATCTTGTTCACGTAGAGGTCATTGGAGTGTGATGTGCAGGAAGAAAGCTGTCAGAGCTGTTAAGTGTTCAAGGTCCACCAGTAGCAGTAGTACAGATGACGAAGGAAGGATTCAGTAAATCAAGTGGTACATACAGATTCCTTTATTGGCCAAGTGTACCTAGACAAGAAGGATCGTTGGTATGTAGACATCTTATTGGATGACAAATTTAAGGTACCTTTTTTTGTGGATACAGGAGCAGATGTTAACTGCTTTCCCTATGAAAAATTACCTCCAGAATATGTGGGTAAAATTGTGGCATGTGATGCAATTGGTGCAGCGGACGATCATAAATTGGACACAGTGGGTAAGCTACATATAAAATTTACTTATGACGGTTTTACAAATGATGAAACAATATATTGTATTAGGAAGTTGAGACAACCTATATTAAGCAGAGAGTCAATCATTAAGTTTAATGTTCTAAATTTTTCTAATTGTAAGCTTAAACAGGTAAATCAAATCAGTTGCAGTGTTGTTCATTGTAATCAATCTGAGAGTACTAATATGTTTTCAAAATTTAATTTAGAGTCTGTTGCTAAAACATTTCCTGGTATTTTTAGTGATATAGGTGAATTTAAAATGGAAATGTCAATTAGAATTAAGCCAGATGCTAAACCTTATGTACAGAGCGTTCCCAGAACTGTTCCTTTACCTCTGTTACCAAAATTAAGAATTGAAATTGATAGATTGCTAAAATTAGGGATAATTGAACCCATTGAAGATCCTACTTCTTGGGTCAGCCCAATTGTTTGTGTGGACAAGGGAGATTGTGTACGGCTTTGTGGTGACTATACTAAACTTAATGAAAACGTTGTTACGGTCACATTTTCCTCTCGGGAAAATATCTCATACACTAGCACAGTTGAAAGGGTCTAAATTCTTCTCAAATTGGATACCACAAGTGGGTTTTACCATAATAAAATTGAATAAGGAAAGTCAGTTGTTAACAACTTTTATAACACCTTTTGGCAGATTTTTCTTTAAAAGGCTTCCATTTGGTATATCTTGTGCCCCAGAGTATTTTACTATGAGATTTTCAAAAATCTTAACTGGCATTGAAGGCTGTGTTGTCCATATAGATGACATTCTTATTCATGCAAGGACAATAGAGGAACATGACAATATTTTGAACACAGTCCTAACAAAACTTCATAAGGAAGGTATTACACTAAATAAAAACAAATGCTCTATAGCAACAAAAACAGCTAAATACTTGGGTCATATGGTCTCTGAGCAAGGGATATTAATTGATCCAGATAGGGTTAAAGCTATCCGTGATTTTCCTGAACCAAAAAATAAGACTGAGCTGTCAAGATGGCTGGGTATGATTAATTTTGCTGCAAAATACATTCATAATAAATCTGAGATTCTTGAACCATTAACACACTTACTAAAAAAAATATTAACTTTTTGTGGGGTCCAGCACAAGATAAAGCTTTCAGCACTTTAAAACAAAAGTTAGAGAGCCCTCCAAATCTAGCGTTTTTTGATGCTAATAAAACCATAATTGTTAGTGCAGACTCAAGTTGTTTTGGTATAGGTGCATGTCTATTTCAAGAAAATGTAGATCATACTCGGGAAATAGTGGCTTTTACATCTAGGCTTCTGAACTCAGCTGAAACACGATACGCTCAGATTGAGAAAGAAGCTCTTGCACTTACATGGGCAGCAGAATATTTTTATGATTTTATTTCAGGAGTTCCTAACCTAATTTTGAAACAGACCATAAACCTTTACTACAAATTCTGCAAACTAAAAATTTAGATGAGTTAACGCCACGTTTGCAAAGATTTCGAATGCGTTTAATGCGATACAAGTATACTGTATCTACACGCCGGGAAAAAATTTAATTGTAGCAGATACTTTAAGTCGGGCCCCTTTACAAACAGATACGTTAGCTAATAAAGAACTAACTGCAGAAACTGCAGCATATGTGCAGTCAATTATTCATAATTTACCAATTAAAGATTATTTTTTGAATTTAATAAAAACAGAACAAGAAAATGAATATATTTGTAAAAAACTAAAAGAATATTCTTTGTCTTCTTGGCCTGAAAGATCTAAATTGCCATTTGAATTGTTGCCATACTATCAATATAGATATGAAATTTCCTATTCGGAACAATTACTTTTAAAAGGGTCTCGCATAATCATTCCTAAGAGTCTTCAACTCAAGGTGTTGGAATTTATTCATACAGGCCATATGGGAATTGTAAAATGTCGAGATCGTGCCAAACAGAGCGTTTGGTGGCTGGGTTTGTCATCCCAGATTAATAACCTTGTCACACATTGTCCCCAATGTGTTGAACACAGAGTAAATCATAGAGAAACATTTCATAAAGACAATACTGTACAAAGGCCGTGGCAAAAACTGGGGGTTGATTTGTTTAAATGTTATGATAAGTGGTATTTGATTGCCACTGACTACTTTTCACATTGGTTTGAAATTTTTACTTTAACCAATATGACAGAAGATGCCATTATTCCTAAGCTTAAAGATATTTTCTCTCGTTATGGTATCCCAGAGGAAGTTAGATCCGACCGTGGTACTCAATTTTCATCAAAATTTATAAAGTTTTCAAAAGAATATAATTTTGTTCATACGACGAGCAGTCCGCACTGGCCTCAGAGCAACGGTGGAGTGGAACGCACTGTACAAATTGCAAAAAGATTAATTCAGAAAAATAAAAAAGAGGACCTAAGTTTGGCATTGTTAGCATATAGATGTACACCCCTAGAATGTGGTGTTTCACCTTCTGAATTATTAATGAATAGAAAATTAAGATCTAACTTACCCCAGCTTCCAAGCTTATTAAACTTTTCAAAAGAACCAAACACTAAAAATAAAAGAATGAAATAAAGGATAAACAAGTGAAAAACTACAATAAGCGACACAATGCCAAGGATTTAGATCCTCTTAAGGTTGGTGATTCTGTGTGGGTGGTTGATATCAGGAAATATGGGCGAGTTGTTGCGATCTGTCAGGAACCCAGGTCCTATATAATTGAAACTGAAACCGGGAAATTTAGAAGAAATAGATGGCATTTGATTCATGCACCCTACTGTTTCCCTGTATTGAGCACCCAACCAGAATCCTCAAATGATTATGTTCCGCCAATTTCTAGTAACACAAAGCTAATGCCTTGCTCTAATCAAAGCAATGGTGACATACAGGGTAAAATAATGGAGGAAAGTAGTAGGGGGGAACCCAGTGTATTTCAGGACAAAATCGAACAAAGTGGAAATCATGTTTTACCTCCATCGGGTCAGGATAAAAGCGATAGTGTATCGGACTTTGAGTGCGTAAAGCCTAGCAGGCCAAAAAGACTTGTGAAGAAAACCGGTTCATTTAACAGATTATGTTTGTAGTAGTTTAAGTTAGTTTAGGTATAAGATCATTAATGACACAGGGATCTTTTATAAAAAAAAGGAGATGTGTTGTTAGCTTAGATTAAGATATAGGCGCCGGAGTTAGGCAACACAGATGACAGGGATGTCATGGGAACGTAGCCGAAGCTCGGGCAAGCATGTATGTTTGAGGGTTGAGAATAAACTGATGTTGTGAAGTAACGATTATTATTTGTAACCCCTCTTTGATAACACGACAGTATTGAACGTAATTACCGTATTGCCAAGTGTACCGCAGCTAAATGTGCTTTAAAAACATCTGATAAGAAGAGGCAGAAGAGGTTTGCTAAGGAAAGTAGAAAACTAATATATCATTTGACGGTTTTTGTTTCCTACTGACATTTTAAATACGAAGTTTTAAAAGTAATTTTTTGATCATATTTTGAATATAAATAAACATTTATTGTACCTCTATCAGAACAGTTGGCCTTTTGTTAAGCGGCATTAAATTCAATATCCGAATTATCAACATTATTCTTATCGTGGGCAGCAGTCTACGATTTTAATAACGAAGGTTGCAATTCCTGATTAGAATTAGCCGACGCTTCGTCTTTGTGGAAATTGTAATGTGTCATGCTTTTTTCTACAAACTAAGCCTGATTCCTTGGTTTAACACGCCCTGACTTAATGTGTTGCCTTTGAAACAATTTATACAAAATTTATTTGTCTTAACCAATTTAAATATATCAGGGACAGACAAATTTTGAAACTTTCCACAGACACAAAGAAATTACAAGATATTTTTCCAGTCTGTGGCTATGTCCGAAAATACAATTATTTGAATTACATATAAAACTTCATGCAGTGCACTTATGTATGTTTGTTAATTAAAAAAAAAATTTTATCAAAAAAGAAATTCTTGAACCCTTTTCAGTCCCATTTTTTTTTAGTGTACCTAATGAAAAATATTTTGTTAATAATTCCTACCCAATTATGTTATTCTTAATGTCTTTTGGTAGGAATATTAACATTGTTTTTATTAAAATAAGGCCCGTTTTTGATGTCGTCAATTGACGATATTTTGACTAACTGGTTACAAACTAATGAAATATTACATATACTTTTGCAGCTAAACGGTACGATAAAAATACATTTTTTTACTTAAAAAAGAAACATGATTTATTGATTATAATATATTAAACAAAATTACGGTTTATGTAATTGTAAAGAACAATTTTTATTTTCTGTCAAACATAGATGTGCTTTACATTTTTGGAAAAAAAAAATGGGGGAACTGCCTTTACATTCTGGGAGTTTACATCATATTGAAGATTTCGTTTCTTCATGCAGTGGAAAATGGGCCATCTTGTCAAACCTTACATTATCAATAGACCAGTTTTCCTTATTCTTTTTCTTGTTCAACTGTTTTGATTTAGTTCCATTTGACGGGCGCCCTCTTTTTCTAGCTCCTATGTGACATGAAATTGAAAAGCTTCCCCAATACAGGCCCTAAAATGAACTAAATCTAAAATTTCTTTAGATGACAGGAAAGAGGCCCAAGCCTCTTTATTTGACTCATTTTTAGATCTGAAAATAACTGTGAAAATGTTTATCAAGTTGTTGAGTCATGTTGTTGTCAAATGACTACATATAATGTCAAAGAAATAATTTGAAATATTATCGAAATTTTGAAGTGTAGGTACTTACTATTCAATTTTATTATTTTGCACCTAGAAGCTTCCAATATTTGAAAAAATACACAATTTATCTCAGTTTTAGAAAGGTAAAAAATATAATAATTTGAGTAGCATGAATAGTTTTCATAAACCATTGTGAATGTAAACAGAGAAACTGCTTTAGTTCAACTGGAATTTAACAAATTGTATTACGGGTCATAAATCTAATTAAGATTGGATGTTGTGATATAACTACACTGTTGCTGTACCATAACATCCTGAAATATTTACTTAAGCATAGTTAGAATTCTTGTGTCATCAATTGACGGCACAGTGACTGAAAGGGTTAAATCACTAAACCATATATACAAGGAAGCATTGAGTAAATGGATTATTTAACATTGATTTATTACATAAATTAATGAGAAATGAATGTTACAGCATTTTAATTATATTTTTCAACATTATTCTTTTTGAACATCATTTAGCAGATTACTACTAGTATTACTAACAGCTTTTTCTGTATGGGTTGTTTTAAGTTGATCCAATTTTATTTTCAAATCTTCACTTAAGATTCTTCTAAGGGTAGATTCACAAATGCCCAAGAATTGAGCTCGTCTCTTTAGAGGTAGGTCTGGAAAACGAATTAGTGATTCTTTGACATAGGGAACTTGTGCTAATCTGGCTAAGGTTGTTTTATGCCTGTGTTCAAATTTGTGACGTCCTACAGTTAAACGTCCTCCTCTAAATAACTGTTTTTCCCATTTAAGTACACTATCTTTGGAAGGTGATTCTGTTTTGAATCGCGTTTGAAAATTCTCTCTTAGTTGATCAAAAGTGATTCCAGTAAACATTCTTTCATGAAACCATACTGTCATCACTATTTTTTGTTCTCTAGTGTAGGTGTGATGCCTGCAATGTATTCCTTTTAACAATCTACTGTTTGGTTTTGTTGTATCTTTTGTATTCATTGTAATATAATGTTTGTATTTTTTGTTTGTTGTTTGTAATATATAATTACATACATTTAAACTACTGTCACTGTCACGTCACAGTCACAAACGCACCAACTGTCACTGTCATTCATGACATCATCTTCTTCGTTTTTTTGGGTTTCGATTATATAATCATTTATCCTAACATGTAATACGGGCTTTACCCCGTGGCCCGGGCTTTACGGGAATAAATTCATGAAGAAATTCGTGAAGTCGCTTCAAGGTCAAATTTGACGTGTGTAAAGCACAATTTGAGTCAAATTTTGACATCCAATCCAATTTTGCCGTGAATAAATTCATGAATAACTTCGTGAAGAAATTGACGAAATAGAACATGTTCTATTTTTCTCATTTATTGGACGTGAATTCAGTATCACCAACCTGTGTAGATTTGGCGAGAAGTAGGGATAATAATTATTTTGTTTTTGATTATTGAACCAAATTGAATTTTACATTTTTAAGTCGTGTGTCAAGTGATAGTTATGGAAAAGAAGTAAGTTTAGTATTCTATAAAAAAAGACAGAAAATAATATGTATTTTTTTGGGGAAAAACATTAAATTTCGAGGCAGAAAACTCTAGTTTTTATTAAAAAATTGTTTACTTTTCCCTTTCTTACATGTTTTTTTTTTTCAAATGTTTTTTTAATGGTTTGAGAACATGATGCTATAACAAAACAAGATAAGTCAACGCGCATGTTCTTGTGACATACGCCTGAGACAAGTTGTCAAAATGCCAAATTGACAAAATACAGTAATGGAACAACGTTGCCATATGTTGCATCGTTAAAATATGATACAAACAAGTCCCCTGGCTTTGTCTCACCATGACGACATGCGCAAAGTCGATCAAAATTAGAACGGCAAGTGAGCATATCTTGTTTGTTATAGTATCATGGTTTGAGAATATATAGTAAATATTTGTTAATAAAAGATTATATAATTCTACCTTTTTCTTCACTCCTATCTTTTACTTGGTCTAGTCATTAGGTAAATGTTTTTATCATCTTGAAAGTTTAAAAATGGATTAATCAACGTTTTCCAAGAGGTATGGATGCTATTGATTTTTAAAACAGGAAAGGATGGTTTTCATTTAAATGCCAAGTATTATAAGATTGCAAAATATATGGAGTCTCTTGCTTGACTGACTATCTCTCAGTTTTAAAATTTTCGAAGTAAATCCCAATTCTTTTCACCCCTCCGAAAAAGTTGCGCCTACAAAACTTAAACAAACAATATTACCCCTCGCTCGTTCCTACGAACTACCACAAAACATCTTTATTTTTACCTGATAATGTAACAGAAAGTTGGAGATTTGAATGTAAACACAGACAAAACCATCTATATTTACTTTTGAATCGGTAGAAATACACGTACTATATTGATTATTTTAAGCGAAATAATTTTCTACCTGACAATGTAACAGAGCGTGTACCCTGTTATAAATATCTAGGTGCTTGGATCACAGACGATACTGATCAAACAAAAGAGGTTAGATGTAGTAGAATAGAAATCGCTAGATCAGTCTTTAATAGAATGCGCAAACTCTTTTGCAATCGTGATATCAATATAAAGTTACGAATACGAATGCTGCGGTGTTATGTCTTTTCTACCCTGTTATATGGAGTTGAGGCTTGGACACTAAAACAGTTAAAATCCACAAGGAAAAATTCCTGTAGCTGGCTGTATACCACGTATAACAAAAAGAGGTTAATCTTTGTAAATGGGTATATTTATTTAAAAAACCCTTAAAAGGGCCACATCAATAGAACAAACGTTTTCGGACTACACAGTCCATCATCAGGTTATTAAAATCGAAAATGCCTAAAAATAAGTATAAACCATTTAGTTAAAACAAACGAGATTTTGAAATTTTGACTAAGGTTGAAAAGCAAAAGATGGTTATACTTACTAGGTCATAATGCCTGAGCCACCAAAATATTAGGGTAAAAACCCTTTAAATTACATTTAGTTATGAAATGTTGTACATTGTGTTATAAAATAACTGTGATGTTCTATATTAAATTAAATTTGACCAAAGGTAACACATGGCTCAAATGGGTTCCAGAGCCGGGCGAGAGACAACCTCTGCACTCGGAGAACAACGTGGAACTGATTGACAAGATACTTTTGAAGGATGAAGATAACAGAATGTCAATGCAACAAAAACTATAAAAGTTGTACATAGTATTACTACAGCCAAAAGATTCAACAAGTTTTGATGATTTTAAAAATAACAACAATCTAGGTGTTGGGATTTACAAACTTTTTATTTATTAATTTAGGGTATAAAAGATGTCAAATCAATGATGGTTTTATAGTCATGATTAATATAATGACCTGTGCCTTAGGCAACTTATGTTGCTTTTCGTCGTATGGAATGTGGTCTAAAGTGTATTTAATTTTTGGGTTAGCTTGTATTTGTGAAATTTATCCTTTTATGTTTAACACATCTAGGATAAGGTAAAAATTAAATAACAAATATTTGAAGCTAATATCAGACCTCATGTTTAAATGACTTTATTTAGGAATGCTCCTATGGTGAAGAATTAATAAAATTAAGTTTAGTAAGATGGAAATCTACAGGCTGAAGAAATTGAAGTAGTAACATATGTGATTGAATTTAAAATCGAAGAGACTGGGTTCCTCAGAGACTGATGAGAATGAAAGTAAAAGAAATGAAAGGAGGGGGGGGTTGAAGGAGAAAAGGAGTTGATCAACAATTAGAGATAATAGGGGTCCTTTATACTTAAAGTATCTAGCACCCTGAACAAAATCTATTTAGGTGGTATTAAATTCAGTTTGTAGAAACCTGAAATTTGTTGTATAAGTGTGCTACTAAGTTGTTGACCGAAAGAAGGTGGACAAAGGTAGATTAGGATTCTATGTAATATGGTAGATTATGAATTTTAATAAATTGTTAGATAATGTTTAAGTGATTACTAAATTAAAACTATTGGATACATGTTTTATATGTGAATTGACCAAGAAATAATGAAAGAGAACAAAATTAACAGGAAAACGATGTAGAAGTGAAGAGTGAAGTGAGTGAAGAAATAAGATAGTGAAATGTTGGTATGGTGGATGTGGATGGTTCTGAAGTTAAAAATGGAGGTCAGAAATTTGTGAGAGGAAGGTGTGACGATATTGTATAAAAAGGGGTGTTTGAAGAACCACAAGATTATGTAGGAATAAGGTGTTGACGTTTGTATAGGAAAATAAGGCAGAGAAAATAGGACAGTATTGTGAAGTGTGGACTATGAAAAAAGTTGACGATGTAAAGGTTGAAAGTCACGGTTGAAAGATACATGGCGATTAACACAATTGGGGCTTTTTTGTTTTTCTTTGACTATTTCCAAGTCTTCATATAGGTCTAATTTTAGAAAATTTTTTTGGGGAATATTATGTAACAAAGAGACGTCTTCTGGGATGTTGAGGGTATGTTTATGTTGTGCAAGATGTTGAGAGAAGGTGGAAGTGTTCTCTTTTTTAGTGTGTTCTAAGGAACGAGAAGTTAGTGATCTACAGGTTCTACCTATATATGTAGCATCACAATCAGAGCACTGTAATTTATAAACGCCACTACGATCCATGTAGTTGATGGGATCTTTTGTATTAGTTAAGCATTGTCCTAGATTGTTCGGGACTTTGAAAGAAATGTGGGTATTCTCAACAGATCTTTTTAGGATGTATCTAAGATCTCCAGAAAGACGTTCTTGAAGGTAAGGCAAAGAAAAATACTGAGTTTTGATGGTCAAGTCTCTGGGAAACGCAGTCTCTCTCAATAGTTTGAGTTGTCTCTTATTTATAAGTTTGTTAATGATGTTGGGGTCATATCCATTATTGAATGCTATTTGTTTAAGGATGTTTACTTCTGTATGATAGTTGGATTGTGATAGTGGAATTGTTAATAATCGGTGAATGTAACTATGGAATGCTGCATATTTGTGTGACATTGGGTGGTTGGAAAACAAAGGTATGATATGGTCAGTTTGTGTTGGTTTCCTATAGATACTGAAATCGAAGTGGTCGTTTAATCTGGTGATGGTAAGGTCAAGAAAATTAATAGATTGAGATGATTCTAGTTCCATAGTGAACTTAATGTTTGGGTGGATTTGGTTTAATTTAGAGAGTAATAGATCAGCTGAATTTGAGTTACCTGATATGAAGACTAAGCAGTCATCAACATATCGAAACCAATGGAGAATTTCAGGATTTTTCATAATGTGTGTGGATTCTAAGTGATCCATAAAAATATCAGCTAAGAAAGGGGAAAGGCAACTACCCATGGCTAAGCCATCAGGTTGTCTGTAAAATTTACTATTGAAAACAAAAAAGTCTTGAGCTAGACAAGTTTGTAATAATTGAATAATTGAGTTAGTGGTAGACAAAGTGATAGAATTTGCTCGAAGAAGAGACTGGACCAGATTAATAGTTTCTTGTTTGGGGACTGAAGTAAATAGATTGCTGACATCAAATGAAAGCATTGTGATGTTAGGATGAAGATTTATTTGTTGAAGATTGTTGACTAGATGAATAGTGTTTTTGACTGCAAATCGAGGGGTAAAGTTCGTCATGTTGTTAATGAGATTCAATATGAATTTTGACAAAATAGAAACTGGAGTGTTTATGAAACTAACAACGGGACGAATGGGAATGCCCTCTTTATGTATCTTAGGTAAACCGTACAATCTGGGTGTTAGTGGGTTACTAGGTATTTTATAATATGGAGCGTCATGGCTCCTTTTTTTTTTTTTACTAAAACAGTTGACCATAAAAAACATCGAAGCTTTCGAGATGTGGTGCTATAGGCGCATTCTCAGAATATCATGGATGGACCGCGTCACTAACACGCAAGTACTCCAAACTTTAGACAAAAGATGCGAAATTCTAAATGAGATAAAAACTAGAAAGATGGAATACTTGGGCACATTGTGAGAGGTGAAAAGTACGAACTTTTAAGAAACATCATGCAGGGCAAAATTAAGGGCAAAAGAAGTGTGGGAAGAAGAAAAATATCGTGGCTTCGTAATCTACGTGAATGGGTCGGGTGTAGTTCGATTGAACTTTTTAGGCGCGCTGATAACAAAGTCGCAGTGGCCATGATGATTTCCAATCTCCGCTAGGAGTGGCACGAGAAGAAGAAGAAGAATGTAACAGAAACAAAACATCCTATATTTTTGCCTTATCTCGTCAAAAAAACTTGAAATATTCTAGATCGAATATCAAAATTTATAACATACATTGAACTTCTCCGCCGAAATATAAAAAAAACTTGCTACAACTTGAGATAAACAACCAGGGGCGTACTACAAAGATTTAAAACCGAATTTATATTATTATATAGACATTAAACATAAAACGCTACAAAGTTCATGAATGTTGTTCATTCTTAAATTTAGAAGGTCGATATAATCTTCGCTTGCAACATGTTCTTCGAAAGGTCTACAGCCAAACTCTAGGTCGCAGGGCAAACGAACTTCACGACCTAACATCAGGCAGGTTGGAGTCTGAAGTATAGTTTCATTCACGGCCGAGCGGTAGGCCATTAGGAATAAATGATTGTGCTGGTCCCAATCTCTTTGATGTTCTGATACAACTTTGGACAGATGTTTACCCATCGTTCGGTTCATTCTCTCGACCATTTCATCTGATTAAGGATGCAGGAGTGTCGTTCTGGTCTTATTGACACCAATCAATTTACAAACATTTTGGAAAAGGTTTGACTCGCAGTTTCGCCCTTGGTCGGAGTGGATCTCAAAGGGAACACCAACTCGGCTAAAGAATTATTTAACCAGTATCTCTGCATCGGTAGCAGCTTCTTGATTTGGTATCGCATAGGCCTCAGTCCATTTCGTAAAATAATCCATAGCTACCAGGATATCCCTATTTATTTCCATCATTCGTCTCTGGAAGTGGACCTGCAATGTCGATTGCTACTCTTTCCATAGTACTACCAACATTGTACTGTTTCATTGGTGACCTCTTTTTACCAACTCGACCATTACTGGTTGCACACAGTTCACATTTCCGGCACCATCTTCTTACATCATCTTTACAGTTCACCCAATACAACCGTTCTCGAACCTTTTGCAGAGTCTTCGTAATACCAAAGTGTCCACCCTATGCACCGTCACGTAACTGACGCAATACTTCTGACACTTTACTTTTAGGTACAATCAACTAAAACTTAGATTCTGTACCATCATCGTTCTCAAAGGTTCTATACAGACGATCATCTTTTAGTACTAGGCAATTCCATTGGCTCCAGTAACACTTGACTCCGGGACTACATGCACTAATATCTTGCCAAGAAGGTCTTTCACTTCGACGCACCCAATCCAATATCAATCGTTAATAACGGTGGTTCGCCTCACGGGGCAAAGTCGTTCTTCTAATTCAAGACAATGATTACGATTTGAACTGTATGGCCGTCTTGATTGAACATCCGCATTTGAATGACTGTTTCCAGCCCAGTGCTCGATCTGTTCTAACTTTCTGACTGTTGTATTATTTTCTTGCACTTTGGGGCGAATGTGACCTTCGTTTTTACCATTCCAACATCTGGGTTCACGTCTCTTCGGCATCATGTTACGAACTATTTTCCGTACGATTTCCTCCAGACGTTTATCGTTTCGTTCGTCACTTTCTTCAGAGGTTCGTACTTGATAGCTCCGTGAAACTCGACTAGCTATTTCGTATTCCAAGGCAATGGCGAGCGCTTCATCTAAAACTTTCGGTCTTGCTAGTCGTAAAGCTTTCTGTAGTTCACAGAAATTTCTTCCAAAATGTTGTCTGATGCCTCTGGATAGGCCAACAGCGCTATACGAGCAATATCTGCTTTAAATTCTTGCAAACTCTCACTTGCTCGTTGGATTCTACTTCTTATTTGTACTTTGTAGACTTGTTGTAGATGGGTATCTCCGTAACGTTTGTCTAGTCGAGTGAACAAGGTCTGGTAACATTTTTCTTGACCCTTGGGAATCGATCATATGATATCCGCAGCATCACCTCGTAAAGCACCATTTAAGGAAACAGATTTTTCTTGTTCTGTCCAATGATTGGCTGTCGCAATAGCTTCAAATTGTCTAAGGTATATGGACCAAGAGGACTTTCCATCAAATGGTGGCAATTTGAATCTCGTATGATGTGTCATTTCGTCTCTAAGTGATTCTTCTTTCACTACCGGATCTAAAGCTACCTTATTAATTGGTGGTAGCACTTTCGTGTTAGTTATCATGCTCTCTAACTGTTTGATCTTCTCTTCTACTTTATCGAATGTTTTAGAGACTTTTTCAAATTTCTCATTGTTCTGAATACAAACTTCTTTATTTATTTGAGAAGTCTCATTGAATCTTCTAGATACATTTTCAAATTTCTCGTCATTTTGTCTAGCTATCTCTTTAATAATTTGAGACATTTCATCGAATCTTTTATCATTCTTTCGAAAAGATTCTTTAATTTTGTTAGAAGTTTCTTCAATCATTTGCGAGACTATTTTTATTTTCGTTTAAAACTGCTTCTTCTGCTGACTGGAACTGGAATGTCTCTGGGTCTTCTCCATTCTTGTTGAGAACAGTCTTCAGTCGTTCTTGGAGTATCTTTTTGGACCCGCTGCAGTCTTCATCGCGTTTTTCTAGTTGCTCACGCAACTGTTTCACTGAAAGTTCTACTAGCAGCATCTTTTTAAATGTTCACACACGTACTTTTTAAATGTTCTTTCGTACAACGATCACTACCGAGCTACGCGGATGTTCCCGACGAACAATACTTTTCAAAAGATAGATTTGATCCAATGAAGCAGAGATGTGTGTGTGATTGTTTGTTAAATGAAAGTGATGTAATATACCATTGTATTATTAAAAGTTATTTATACTTATTCGAGAGATATATTTATGAAATGTGTGTTATTTATTGAGTAATTGTTTTATGAAGGTGACAGTTTTATGACAATGAATAAGTTTAGATGTACAAATTGTGTGGGTGTGCAATTATTTTTCAACTTGTAGTTATCAAATTTCTTTGATAAAGTTCTATTGGCAAAATAGTAGATTATTGCAAAGTCAAGTAAATAAAATATTAGAATTAAAACAATTAAGGACAATAAATAACACACATTTCATAAATATATCTCTCGAATAAGTATAAATAACTTTTAATAATACTATGGTATATTACATTACTTTCATTTAACAAACAATCACACACATATCTCTGCTTCATTGGATTAAATCTATCTCCTCAAGAACTTCCCGTTTACTGTCAAACAACTACAATAGCAGAATTGAGTTCTCCATTCAACAATACATAGTAGTTTCAACCATGTTCTACCATCCATTAATTAATAGAGTACCGGCATCATTTATTTAACTTTGTATCGAGACCTCAAGATGCTTTGCATATTGTAGAAAGCGAAACCAGTCGTCTGATAGTTAAATTAAATTGATTGTGAGTAAGTCTTATTTATTATTTATTTACCTATTTGATGGAAGAAACTTCTAAAAAGAATAATGAGAAATTTGAAGAAGTCTCTAAAACATTCGATCAGATGCAGAAAAATGTAAACAACGTAGAAGAGAAGATCAAACAATTAGAGACCATGATAACTAACACGAAAATGAATCATCTAGAGATGAATGAATCACCTAGAGACGAAATGGCACATCATATGAGATTCAAATTGCCACCATTTGATGGAAAGTCCTCTAGGTCCATATACCTTAGAAAATTTGAAGCTATTGCGACAGCCAATCATTGGACAGAACAAGAAAAGGCTGTTTCCTTGACTGCTCCTTTACGAGGTGATGCTGCAGATATCCTAAGATCGATTCCTAAGGGTCAAGAAAAATGTTACCAGACCTTGTTTACTCGACTAGACAAACGTTACGGAGATGCCCATCTACAACAAGTCTACAAACTACAAATAAGAAGTAGAATCCAACGAGCAAGTGAGAGTTTGCAAGAATTTGAAGCAGATATTGCTCGTATAGCGCTGTTGGCCTATCCAGAGGCACCAGACAACATTTTGGAAGAAATTGCTGTAGATGCCTTCGTCAATGGGTTGAGAAACAGTGAACTACAGAAAGCTTTACGACTAGCAAGACCGAAAGTTTTAGATGAAGCGCTCGCCATTGCCTTGGAATACGAAATAGCTAGTCGAGTTTCACGGAGCTATCAAGTACGAACCTCTGAAGAAAGTGACGAACGAAACGATAAACGTCTGGAGGAAATCGTACGGAAAATAGTTCGTAACATGATGCCGAAGAGACGTGAACCCAGATGTTGGAATGGTAAAAACGAAGGTCACATTCGCCCCAAAGTGCAAGAAAATAATACAACAGTCAGAAAGTTAGAACAGATCGAGCACTGGGCTGGAAACAGTCATTCAAATGCGGATGTTCAATCAAGACGGCCATACAGTGCAAATCGTAATGATTGTCTTGAATTAGAAGAACGACTTTGCCCCGTGAGGCGAACCATGCTGAAAGATGATCTTCTGTATAGAACCTTTGAAAACGATGATGGTACAGAAACTAAGCTTTAGTTGATTGTACCTAAAAGTAAAGTGTCAGAAGTATTGCGTCAGTTGCATGACGGTGCATCAGGTGGACACTTTGGTATTACGAACACTCTGCAAAAGGTTCGAGAACGGTTCTATTGGGTGAACTGTAAAGATGATGTAAAAGATGGTGCCGGAAATGTGAACTGTGTGCAACAAGTAATGGTCCAGTTGGTAAAAAGAGGGTACCTATGAAACAGTACAATGTTGGTAGTCCTATGGAAAGAGTAGCAATCGACATTGCAGGTCCACTTCCAGAGACGAATGATGGAAATAAATATATCCTGGTAGCCATGGATTATTTTACGAAATGGACTGAGGCCTATGCGATACCAAATCAAGAAGCTGCTACCGTTGCAGAGGTACTTGTTAAAGAATTCTTTAGCCGATTTGGTGTACCCTTGGAGATCCACTCCGACCAAGGGTGAAACTTCGAGTCAAACCTTTTCCAAAACGTTTGTAAATTGATTGGTGTCAATAAGACCAGAACGACACCCCTGCATCCTCAATCAGATGGAATGGTCGAGAGGATTAACCAAACGATGGGTAAACACCTGTCCAAAGTTGTATCAAAACATCAAAGAGATTGGGATCAGCACATTCATTTATTCTTAATGGCATACTGCTCGGCCGTGAATGAAACTACAGGCCAGACTCCAACTTGCCTGATGTTAGGTCGTGAAGTTCGTTTGCCCTGCGACCTAGAGTTTGGCTACAGACCTTCCGAAGAACATGTTGCAAGCGAAGATTATGTCAACCACCTAAAGTTAAGAATGAACAACATTCATGAACTTGCCTGACAACACATCCAGTTAGCCAGCGACAGAATGAAAGATCAATATGATTCTCGATGCAAGAATAAAAGCTATGAAGTAGGTGATCTTGTTTGGCTTTATAATCCACAACGTCGTCGTGGCTTGTTGCCTAAACTGCAAAGACAATGGGAGGGTCCGTATGAAATTAAAAAGAGAATAAATGACGTAATATACCGAATTAAGAAGTTGCCGAAAGGTAAACCAAAAGTAGTTCACATAAATCGTCTTGCACCTTACGATGACTCAAATGAAACCGAAGAAGTCCGAACCCTTCAACATGAGATCAAAGATGATCGGCGACCAAGCTTTAATGAGTTTATGTCAAATTACGCAGAGAGAAAGAGTGCTAGATTCGGCGTGACGACAGAAGTTCAGCAGGATCTTTTTAGTGTTCCGCATAACGTCTCTCTAGCCCACTGTGTTGCCCAAGATCTTGAGATGACTAAAGGAATCTCATCTGTATTTTATAAGAAATTTGGTCGCTTGTAAGAGTTAAAAAACCAGCAGCCCAAAGTTGGAAGAGTGCTGAGATTAGAAGATGGTTCTCGATCTTTGCTGTATATGGTGACCAGGAAGTCGTATACAGACAGGGCAGCCTACGAGGATATATGGTGTGCTCTAACTAATTTGAAGAAAATCGTCTGCAATTACGACATTAAGAACTTGGCTTTACCCAAGATAGGCCATGCACTAGATAATCTGGATTGGAAAATTGTCAGAAGCATGCTTGAAGTGATCTTCCGAGAAACCGGTGTAAGAATTACTGTGTGTTGCATTAATCCGAAGACATCGTGTCCCTCAAAGAGAGTAGACTGTTATTTCTTTCTGAGGGGTTCATGCAGAGCTGGAGAGTCCTGTAGATTCCGCCATCCTGGGCCTATAGATAGAGTTCCTGATCGGGACGCTCAGATCTAAGAAGGGAGCAGTGTTACGAACATGCATTCAGCGTGACCCGCCTAACGGTCGCATCTCGAAGCACCGAGAAGTTTCGGCGATATATCGAGCGCTGTAAAATTCCACCCGTCAAATAACGAATTAGAGGTGGGACTACTCCCCAATATTCTCGAACATAATATTTTGGTATATATATGTAACGAAATTAGGAGTTAAGTTTAGTTGATAAGATAGTACCGAACTGTAAAGTTATAAATAAATATATTTATATAAATTCGAACCGCTCGTTTTATTTAAAAACGGTACAATATTATGAATAGTGGTTAAAAGATTATAAAAAGTATTATAGCTTTCCTTCTTTATTACTTCGACTTGGTTTAGACAGGTATCGTATTTAAATAAAGGCTTTCATTCTTCTAAAAGTCACAATGAATTGATTAACATTTATACTAACTAAAGATAATTTTTAGTATGTAATGAATGCTAGATTTTCTTATTCTATCATATGAAGTTACCAATTTTTCTGTTTCTTTAGCTATGGTCTCCTTATTAAAGTTATTTGAAATTATCTGTTGTGTCTGAAATTAACAGTTTTCACTAATTATAATGTAATTTCCACTTATTTTTACCTGTTGTTCAAGCTCTTACTCTTTACTTACGAAATTCAGCATAATTTTTAGTACAATCTTAATCACTATTTTCTTTTTAAAACGATATTGTTTTCTGATTATATTTCCAAATCCAAATATATCTTTATTCAAACAAACAACAATAAATAACATCCAATAATAAAACCATTAGTACTACTGAAATAATGACACTTGATTTAAAAATTTATTTGAAGTCAATGAAACTTTTACGTCCAAAGAAATTCACGAATTTATTGACACAGAAATTGATGAATAAATTCATGAATTTCTTCGTAAATTTATTGCTGGTGTAAAGCCCGTTGACACAGTTGAGCTAAGCAAAATATTACAGGCGCTTAAAGAATGCAGGCTAGATTATAGATATTATACTAAATTATTATACAAAATATACCTGCAGGCAACAACCACTGTCAGATTACAAACTAACAGTAATTGCATAAAAATAGAACGGGGGGTTAGACAAGGAGACCCAATGTCATCTAAACTTTTTAATACGGTGCTAGAACATGCTTTTAAGAATTTGGATTTGATGACAAAGGGAATAAAAATAGATGGAGAATATCTAAACAACTTACGTTTTGCCGATGATATACTTATAATAGCTGAAGATCTAGGTATGGCAAGAGAGATGGTACAGGAACTCGTAATGGCTACAGAAAATGTAGGTTTAAATATAAATATCTCGAAAAAAAAATCATGACCAATTTGGAACCCAACCAGAACATCAGTATTGGTGGGAAAGAAATAGAACTCGTAGATAGATATAAATACCTGGGACATGAAATTATGATTGGCAGGGATAACCAGACCCATGAACTGAAGAGAAGAATCGTCTTTGGGTGAGCAGCATTTGGAAAACTGAGAGAAACTTTTAAAAGTGAGCTGCCCACATGCCTAAAGAGAAAGGATTTGATCAGTGCGTCCTCCCAGTCTTGACGTACGGAGCAGAAACACTTACCTTAACAAAAGCAGCAGCTACCAAACTGAGAGTCACGCAGAGAAGAATGGAGCGGTTTATGTTAGGAATAACTCTGCGAGACAGAATAACCAACGAAGACATCAGGAGAAGAACCGGAGTGACTGAAATCATCGAGAAGATAGCCAGACTAAAATGGAGATGGGCAGGACACATAGCCAGAATGACTGATGGGCGATGAACAAAGAGGTTATTGGAATGGAGGCCAAGGGAAGACAAGAGAAGCGTCGGTCGACCACCTACAAGATGGACTGACGATTTAAGAAGACTCAATAAAAACTGGGTAAGAGCGGCGCAAGATAGACGGGGTTGGAAACATGGGGAAGAGGCCTATGTTCAGCAGTGGACTCTTGAGGCTGAATGATAATGAAAGCCCGTATAAGGTTATGCTCGTCTTGCTCTGGGCAATGCACAACCAGGGTAATTTCTGTATACTGCTAATTGACAGCTGGGGTGGCTGGGTGATACTCATCAAGTTAAAATCTAGATTTTAACTCGATGGTGATACTGAATGATCAAGGTTAGTTAAAGGGAGGTTGCATGGTAACTCTGACATTGACAGAATGAAATATGACGTGTGACGTCACCCAGGGGGTCAATTTTACGAATTGTTTGAAAACAAAATAGGAGAAGTGGTTTGGAGAATATGTTTTGTTGTTAAATATCGTTAGTGCTTCAGTTTATGTTAATATCTTGAAATATAATATGTCTATAGCTATTATTGAGTGATTTTTAGTATACAACTTGGACCCAAAACTCTTATACAATTGTTAAGATACATTTAACGTGGTTGTGTCTTACTGGATTTTATTTCTGCTGTATTACATAGTAAAGGTAACATTGGGATTAATGCAGGAAAAACAACTTAATTCAATTTTTTTATTGATTTAGATGACTGGTGGAAATATTTGTATTGTAGCAATCCAATTCTAAAAAGGATGGAAGGAATTTAATGTTTTTTACATTTCCAAAAAATGTAAACATTTAAAAGCAATGGATGAGCAAGTGTCATAGGAAGGATAAGTGGTCCTGTTTTAATAAAAGAGTTTGTAGTATACACTTTCGCATGGAAGATTACTTTAAAAGCTAAACTATTAAACATACAACCTAAAAAGCTGAAAAAAGATGATAAGTAGGTATAGTCATTTAAATGTTCAGTAAAAATGTGTTATGGAATCATATTTTCGGAATATTTTTTATATTCTGTTATATAATCCAGTAATGTAATCAGATGTTCCTTAAATATAATGAAGTTAAGGGAAAAACTACTAATTCTGATATATAAATCTTTACTTGAATCTCTTTTTCAGCATGGTTTACTTGTTTGGAAAAATTTATAATAATCCACTACATGCATTATCCTCAATTCAAAATAATTTTAAAAAAGTAAATTGTATTCAACCCATTATTAATATAGTATATTAACATGTTTTTGTCACATGTATACAAAAGAGAGAATCTCCAATTTAATATAGTAATGCTATTTTACTACATAATATATTACTTTCGGCATGACTCATATAACGGTTGCATCTCGAAACGGCTTCCAGAATCATCACCAGATCTCTCGAAGGCAAGAGAACAATGGGCCACGTGCGCGAATTAGAGGAGGGAACTTTCTAGAACATAGTAACTTAGGTATATATATGTAACGACCTTAGGAGTTAGTTTAGTTGATAAGAGAATACCGAACTGTAAACTTATAAATAAATATAGTTATATAAATTCGAACCGCTCGTTTTATTTAATCACGCTACAATTGGTGTCACAGTGTGAGGACAATAATTGAATTATTAAAAAATAAATTCAGCTGTAACTTTGAAAAAGAAAAGACTGTTTGAACTTTTGAAAAGTAGTGTTTGTCGGGAACATCCGCGTTGTTCGGTAGTGATCGTTGTACGAAAGAACATTTCAAAAAGTACGTGTGTGCCTGACCAAAGATGCTGCTAGTAGAACTTTCAGTGAAACAGTTGCGTAAGCAACTAGAAGAACGCGATGAAGACTGCAGCGGGTCCAAGAAGATACTCCAAGAACGACTGAAGACTATTCTCAACAAGAATGGAGACGACCCAGAGATATTTCAGTTCCAGTCAGCAGAGGAAGCAGTTTTAACAAAAATAAAAAATGTGTCACAAATGATTGAAGGATCTTCGAGAAAAAATGATGAAAGATTCAATGAAACGTCTCAAATTATTAAAGAAGTAGCTAGACAAAACGACCAGAAACTCGAAAATGTGTCAAAAAGATTCGACGAGAAATTTGAAAATGTTTCTCAAATGATGGAAGAAACTTCTAAAAAGAATAATGAGAAATTTGAAGAAGTCTCAAGAACATTCGATAAGATACAAAAAAATGTAAACGACAAGATAGAAGACGTACAAGAGAAGATCAAACAATTAGAGATAATGATGCTACTGGTGGTAACACAAAAGTGCTACCACCAGTTAATAAAGTAGCCTTAGATCCGGTAGTAAAAGAAGAATCACCGAGGGACAAAACGACACATCATATGAGATTCAAATTGCCACCATTTGATGGAAAGTCCTCTTGGTCTATATACCTTAGACAATTTGAAGCTATTGCGAGAGCCAATCATTGGACAGAACAAGAAAAAGCTGTTTCCTTGACTGCTGCTTTACGAGGTGATGCTGCAGATATCCTAAGATCGATTCCTAAGGGTCAAGAAAAATGTTACCAGACCTTGTTCACTCGACTAGACAAACGTTACGGAGATGCCCATCTACAATAAGTCTACAAAGCGCAACTAAGAAGTAGAACTCAACGAGCAAGTGAGAATTTGCAAGAGTTTGAAGCAGATGTTGCTCGTATAGTGCGGTTGGCCTATCCGGAGGTACCAGACAACATTTTGGAAGAAATTGCCGTAGATACCTTCGTCAATGGGTTAACAGAAAGTGAATTACAGAAAGCTTTACGACTAGCAAGACCGAAAGTTCTAGATGAAGCGCTCGCTATTGCCTTAGAACATGAAACAGCTAGTCAAACTTCACGGAGCCATCGAGTAAGAACCATTGAAGAAGGCGACGAACCAAACGATGAACGTCTAGAAGAAATGGTACGAAAAATAGTTCATAAAACGATGCCGAAGAGACGCGAGCCCAGATGTTGGAATTGCGGTGACGTAGGTCACATTCGCCGTAATTGCAAGAAAATGATACAACCGTCGGAAAACTAGAACGGGTCGACACTAAGGGGCAACTGCCGACCTCGAGAAACACAGCCCCCATAGTAACTTTGAACATTACGTCCTCCGGTGGAATTCATAGCTTGTACATCGAGGGTCGTATTAATAATAAATGTATATCGTTTTTGGTAGATACAGGTGCAACAAGAACTATAGCACTGCCAGAAGTAGTACGAGATCATCTTAAATTATCGCCTGCAACAGTAAAGCTTAGAACAGCAACTGGTGAGATAAATAATACATATGGCGAGGCTAATATGTCAGTATCTATTGGCCAGACCACAGTGAAACATCGAGTATTAATTGCAGAGATCTCCGAGGAGTTCATATTGGGGATGGATTGAATGTCAAAGATGGAGTTCTCGAGATCAGTGGAGAAGAGTTGCCGTTTCATGAAGACAAAGAAGATGTTATCAGCTTAATAACTACTTGTGACGTAACAATACCCGGTAATAGTGAGAAAATTTTGATGACCAAACCTGACGGTTACTGCCGAGAGGGAAGTTTAAGGATGGTCGAAGATGTGAACAATGCCGAGTTCCTAACGGCAAAAGCTTTGGTGAGAATTCGAGATGTCGTTCCTGTAAGAGTTATGAATTTAAAGGGAACTGCTATTAAGTTAAGTAAAAGAACTTTGATCGGACAGTGTGTTCCCGTGGCTTCGATTTGTTCCATGAGTACTAATGAGAAAACGTGAAAATCTAAGTATCCAAAGGAGCTTGTTGAGACGATAATTAAAACGTGCCAAGATCTTGATGATGAACGAACTAAAAAAGTGAAGTCTATGCTAATAGAATTTCAAGATGTTTTTGCCATTGATAAGAAGGATAATGGCAAAACAAGCATAGTAAAGCACAAAATTAATACCGGAGACGCTCAGCCAATCAGACAACAACCTAGACGACTTCCATTTGCGAAAAGAGATGAAGCCGAAGACATCATCAAAGATATGAGCAAACAAGGGGTAATTGAACCATCAAACAGTCCATAGACATCACCAGTAGTGCTAGTAAAGAAGAAAGATGGTTCAACACGTTTTTGTATTGACTACCGACAGCTCAATTCGGTAACTAAAAAAGATAGTTATCCTTTGCCCAGAATAGACGATACTTTGGATACACTTTCTGGTTCTCGTTGGTTCTCCACATTTGATCTGAAAAGTGGATATTGGCAAGTAGACATGGAGCCAGCTGATCGTGAGAAACCGCATTCTCGATAGGATCAGGGCTTTGGCAGTTCACAGTTATGCCTTTTGGTTTATGTAATGCCCCGGCCACATTTGAAAGATTAATAGAGGCGGTTTTAAGAGGTCTAACATGGAAAACATGCCTGGTTTATTTGGATAATGTAATTGTAGTAGGAAGATCCTTCGATGAACATGCCAATAATCTGACAGAAGTCTTTCAACGATTGCGGGCAGCGAATTTGAAGTTGAGTCCGAAGAAATGTCACTTGTTTCGACGAGAAGTGAAGTACTTGGCACATATTGTAGCAAGTAATGGTGTAACATCTGATCCTGAAAAACTTGCAGCAATTAAGGATTGGCCAGTACCAAGAGATAAACATGAAATTAGAAGTTTTCTTGACCTATGCACATATTACCGACGTTTTGTCAAAGGTTTCGCCAACATCTCCAAGCCATTAACCAAGTTGACAGAAGAAGGCAAAGAATATACATGGAGCGAAGAGTGTTAAAGAGCTTTCGAACTCTACAAATGGCTCTGATCAGCGCACCGATTTTAAGCTACCCTAGACAGGCAGGAAAATTTGTGTTGGACACCGATGCAAGCAACAGTGCAATAGGAGCTGTTCTCTCCCAAATCCAAAATGGGCAGGAGAAAGTAATCGCTTACTTTAGCAAAGTCTTGTCGAAACCAGAAAGAAACTATTGCGTTACCAGGAGAGAATTGCTAGGCGTAGTAAAGGCTTGTGAGCATTTCCATAAATACTTGTATGGCAGAACGTTTCTTCTTCGCACGGATCACGCTGCTCTAAAATGGCTTCTACAATTCCGTAATCCAGAGGGCCAGATGGCCAGATGGTTAGAACGATTACAAGAATATGATTGCAACATCGAACACAGGGTTGGAAGAGTTCATTAAATGCTGATGCCCTTTCGAGACGTCCGTGCAGTGCAAATTGTAATCACTGTCTTAAATTTGTAGAACGACTTTGCCCCGTGAGACGAACCACCGTCATTAATGATCAATGGCAGCCTCAACAGCTACAAGACGCTCAAGCAGATGATCCATGTATAAAAAGAGTACTGGATTGGATGCGTCGAAGTGAAAGACCTTCTTGGCAAGACATTAGTGCATGTAGTCTAGAAGTCAAGTGTTACTGGAGCCAATGGAATTGCCTAGTGCTGAAAGATGATCTTCTTTATAGAACCTTTGAGAACGATGATGGTACAGAATCTAAGCTTCAGTTGATTGTACCTAAAAGTAAAGTGTCAGAAGTATTGCGTCAGTTATATGACGGTGCATCAGGTGGACACTTTGGTATTACGAAGACTCTGCAAAAGGTTCGAGAACGGTTCTATTGGGTGAACTATAAAGATGATGTAAGAAGATGGTGCCGGAAATGTGAACTGTGTGCAACCAGTAATGGTCCAGTTGGTAAAAAGAGGGCACCCATGAAACAGTACAATGTTGGTAGTCCTATGGAAAGAGTAGCAATCGACATTGCAGGTCCACTTCCAGAGACAAATGATGGAAATAAATATATCCTGGTAGCCATGGATTATTTTACGAAATAGACTGAGGCCTACGCGATACCAAATCAAGAAACTGCTACCGTTGCAGAGGTACTTGTTAAAGAATTCTTCAGCCGATTTGGTGTTCCTTTGGAGATCCACTCCGACCAAGGGCGAAACTTCGTGTCAACCCTTTTCCAAAACGTTTGTAAATTGATTGGTGTTAATAAGATCAGAACGACACCCCTGCATCCTCAATCAGATGGAATGGCCAAGAGAATGAACCGAACAATGGGTAAACACCTGTCCAAAGTTGTATCAGAACATCAAAGAGATTGGGACCAGCACATTCATTTATTCCTAATGGCCTACCGCTCGGCCGTGAATGAAACTACCGGCCAGACTCCAACCTGCCTGATGTTAGGTCGTGAAGTTCGTTTGCCCTGCGACCTAGAGTTTGGCTGCAGACCTTCCGAAGAACATGTTGCAAGCGAAGATTATGTCGACCGCCTAAAGTTAAGAATAAACAACATTCATGAACTTGCCCGACAACACATCCAGTTAGCCAGTGACAGAATGAAAGATCAATACGATTCTCGATGCAAGAATGAAAGCTATGAAGTAGGTGATCTTGTATGGCTTTATAATCCACAACGTCGTCGTGGCTTGTCTCCTAAACTGCAAAGGCAATGGGAGGGTCCGTATAAAATTAAAAAGAGAATAAATGACGTAATATACCGAATTAAGAAGTTGCCGAAACGTAAACCAAAAGTAGTTCACATAAATCGTCTTGCACCTTATGCTGGCTCAAATAAAACTGAAGAAGTCCGAACCCTTCAACATGAGATCAAAGATGATCGGCGACCAAGCTTTAACGAATTAATGTCAAATTACGCAGAGAGAAAGAGTGCTAGATTCGGCGTGACGATAGAAGTTCAGCAGGATCTTTTTAGTGTTCCGCATAACGTCACTCTAGCCCACTGTGTTGCCCAAGATCTTGAAATGACTAAAGGAATCTCATCCGTATTTTATAAGAAATTCGGTCGCTTGGATGAGTTAAAAAACCAGCAGCCTAAAGTTGGAAGAGTACTGAGATTAGAAGATGGTTCTCGATCTTTGCTGTATATGGTGACCAGGAAGTCGTATACAGACAGGGCAACCTACGAAGATATATGGTGTGCTCTAACTATTTTGAAGAAAATCGTCTGCAATTACGACATTAAGAACTTGGCTTTACCCAAGATAGGCCATGCACTAAATAATCTGGATTGGAAGATTGTCAGAAGCATGATTGAAGTGATCTTCCGAGAAACCGGTGTAAGAATTACTGTGTGTTGCATTAATCCGAAGAGATCGAGTCCTTCAAAGACAGTAGACTGTTATTTCTTTCTGAGGGGTTCATGCAGAGCTGGAGAGTCCTGTAGATTCCGCCATCCTGGGCCTATAGATAGAGTTCCTGATCGGGACGCTCAGATCTAAGAGGGGAGCAGTGTTACGAACATGCTTTCGGTATGACTCATATAACGGTTGCATCTCGAAACGGCTTCCAGAATCATCACCAGATCTCTCGAAGACAAGAGAACAATGGGCCACGTGCGCGAATTAGAGGTGGGAACTTTCTAGAACATAGTAACTTAGGTATATATATGTAACGACCTTAGGAGTTAGTTTAGTTGATAAGAGAATACCGAACTGTAAAGTTATAAATAAATATATTTATATAAATTCGAACCCTTCGTTTTATTTAATCTCACTACAATATTATGTTTAGCTGCAATAATATTTTATGATTTCTGTAACTCTGCAGATACTTATCTCCCACATTTTTTAAAGATTGAATGAAATAAATAGTTATTAAAAGTCCAAACGTTTTTTTAATATATATATATATATATATTATATATATATATATATATATATATATATATATATATATATATATATATATATTTACAATCACTGCTGTTTTGAGTAAAGTGAATGAATTTGAATGTAGCATTCTCAGTGACGTCATTCCCGCCGTTAGATTCTCGTCGCTGATTGGTGTAAAGTTACCAGACTACCTGTCTATTTTTAATAACCTTGATCAATAATTACCTTTTCCCTTTGTTTATCTTCTTCCTTCTTCCTCCATTAAGTTTTGTCTTTTTTTTCACTTCAAGTGAATTTTACATGAATTTTAAGTCATTTCTGCCACAGAATAATAAACAATCAGAATGCAAAATCTGCTTAAAAAATAAGTACGCGCAGACGGAATCAGTTATGTTTTAAACGGAACCAGTGCTGTTGAGTGACATTTTATCTGGTGTGCATAGCCCGGTTTGATTTATTTTCGCTAACTACAGACATAATATGCATTATTTTATTCGTACTTTTAGTTGAAGAATAGATTAAATTATTTCAAATGTACTAAATTATTAATCTCTAAAAATTTAAATTACAGTTCAATCGTAGCTTCTCACAAATTTCTCAATTCGAGTCTTATATTTCCGTTTAAAATATGACGATCGCGTGCTAACAAACTTCAAACACGACATCTGAGAGTGGGCATTCTGATTATTATTTATTCTGTGTTATGGCCATCGAGCAAAAGTCTTCTTCTTCTTCGTCTTTCGTTTTATGACCTTCACCTTTTTTGCTCGATGGTTATGGCACAGAATAATAAACAATCAGAAGGGACACTCTCAGATGCCGCCTTTGAAGTTTTTCAGCACGCGCGCCATGTTTGAGGAGGACACAGACATAAGATTTGTGTGGTTATGTAATTATTTATATTTATGTTTAATTATATTATATTTATGTTATTATATTTAACAATGTTAATATAATTGTATAGTATGTCTATGATTGCCGTAAGTCAAATAAACCTGGTTAATTTTTCCATGCACACCACATAATTTCTTTAAAATCCTCCTAAAACATGGCGGAACGTCTGCGCGGAGGAGATGCGCGTACTTAATTTTCCGTGGAGAGTGGGTATTCTGTATGTTTATTATTCTGTGGTTATGGCATAGTCAAACCACAGAATAATAAACAGTTTATTATGTTGTTTATTCTGTGGTGATACCAAAACATGCGTCTATGCTTGCTATGCCATCGAGCAAAAAGACAATAGAGGGAATGTAAAGGTAGTGGGGGCAAACATATTGTTAGACAGGAAATGCGATCTTTAGAGGCCACATTAAACAAGGAAAGAGAGTCTCTCTCTTTGTTTGACATCAAATTTAGTTGGGTTATGTTATTGTTTGTCCCAAATGTCACATGAAGTCTTATTTATATTGAAGTTTTTTAACAATTGTGTCGCATTTTAGACTCTTATCATTAATAATTAATTAAAACTTTCTCGTCTAAGACACATTCTGCGAAATATTATATAGGTACTGTTGATAAGTGTCGGAAAATTTAAATTTGGCGCATTCACATTTCCGGATATGTCCGCCATCAGAGGCCACTTTTTTGGTCTTTTTTTCATAAGGATTAGATTCCCTCTTTTGTCTTAAGGCCGTATGACACTATGCATTTTCTTGTATCATTTCTTATATCGTTTCTGATATAGAAAGTTATTTATGTTTTCTTGTATCGTTTCTTGTACGTACATTTTTGCCCTATATGACACTATGCAAGTTCTTTTACCAGAAATTGTATGTGATTTGGCACATGATTGGTCGAAATTTTGACACCTATAAAAATAGAACTGCAGTACCTGAGGCACCGAACAAGGGCCTGAGGACCCCAAGCTACTGGGGACTGAGAACATATGCTACTGATTATTTTTAAAAATATTGTGGTGCAAAAATGAAAGAAATAAAATGTCCCAATATGAAAACTAAATTGGAAACCACAATTTTTGAAGATATTCAACAGGTTGTAATGGAAGACAGAAATAATAAATAATTTGGTTGTAATAATTTATTTGTTTTTTTTTTTAATTATGTGTTTGAATGGTATGCTCTTGAAACTCTACTCTCTTATTTGGAGATATAAAATAATCTTTAAACTCATCACGAATTTTTAGAGCGGTTATGTATTGTTTTTAGTAAAACATCTCCTACTTTCAGTAGTTCCGATGCTATTTGATACAATCACTGTGATTTATTGTTTTTCAATATGGCTACTGATGTTCTAATCTTGGTTATTGTTGGTGGGCACTTTTCTCTGATATCTGCTTGGCCTAATTGTATGTATACATCAGAGATACTTACATATCTCTGGTATATATCAAAGTTCTCCTCCAGCCATAGAGAAATAAAAATAATAATTATTTTTATTTCTCTATGCCTCCAGCCGCCAATATGACATGACAGAAGTTTTTCGTTTTAGCGGCTTTGCGCACAAATTGGCGCATTTCTTGTACAAGAAAATGCAGCGAACACAAATTCTTGTATCGTTTCTGATATAAGAAACTATACGCCTGTATGACACTATCCATTTTTTTGTTATACCAGAAACGATATAAGAAATGATACAAGAAAATGCATAGTGTCATACGGCCTTTATTGCTCGATGGTTGTACCACAGAACAGAAAAGAAATAATACATTTCCCAACATTTGTATATGTTTCTTTTAAAAACGATTTCCGCAGTGGAAATCAAAACGCCAAACTTTTGATAAAACTGTAATTTTCAGTACAACCAATAATTGTGGCTTAATCCCATATAAATATAATTAGACAAGAGTTTCAGAACCAATGACGTAAAATATATAGACTCGGTGAACGCTTTAAAAAGTGTCCAAAACATGCGAGAATAGAGGACTGCGTAGTCTATATATTATACGTCATTGTTCAGAACCTTGAAGTAGAGAATGTAACTGTTTTATAGAAGAAGATTAAGATAACCTATAATTATCATTTCATTAACCTCATTGACTCATTGTTTTGTTATTTTGTTAAAAAATGACAACAGTTAAAGAGAAAAATATAAAAAAAGAGAAAAAGAAAGTTAAAGTTTTCAATAAATCTAAGAAAAAGCAGGATCCAGAGTCTGTAGTTATCAAGAAACTTACAGATAAATATGAAACGGTTAGTTAAGTTTAATATTGTTGAGGTTCTGTTTCTTGACATGCTGTTATGTGTTGTATATATTTTCCTTTTAATTAATGGAAGTACTGTAATCACATGCGTCAACTAACAGATTTTTATTGAGGGTACAGCAATTTTTGATATTGGAAATTTAATTATATTTTCCCAGTTAATAATTTAATTACAAATTTTTCCTACATTGGATCAAGTAATTAACATTTCAACAACTAACAAGCCTAAATATAAGCACCTTAAAGATAGAATGGTTGGGTTTAAAAGCGCCAGATGGGTCAAATAGTAGTTAAGTCACACAAAAAAACCTATGTTCAATACCTGGCACCATCTGATACCTGGTATATGGTGAAAAGATGTAAGACTTTTTAAAAATATCTGAAAACCCCAAATCGACTCAGTCTGAACAAAATGAGTAACTTGGGTAAAGCCAAGAATAATAATAGGTGGTTGAATGTTGCCCTAGCCTTTTTTAAAACACTTTTTAAAAATTGCTATATGATCTATTTCTCCCTATAAATCTCATTTAAGTATTTTCTATAAAATGTCTACAAGAATATTTCTTTTATAAATAACTCATTCATTGTGGGAATATAATTAAATACTTAATATAAACCACCTTTAATGAACACAGGTCACCAAAACTTGTAGACTTAAAAATTTAGGACTTTATCATATCTTAATATAATCATTAGTTCTGTTTCAAATTAAAAACCGATTTTAATTTTTAGATTGAATCCTCTGAAATTACAAAGTTTGGAGATTTTCCATTATCTGCCAAAACTCTTAAAGGGCTTCGTGAATGTGGATACCATAAGCCAACAGAAATTCAGAGAGATACCATAGGCTTGGCATTGCAAGGAAAAGATATACTAGGTGCAGCTCAGACAGGATCAGGAAAAACATTAGCCTTCCTTATTCCAATTTTGGAAATATTGTTTACAAACCAATGGACATCATTAGATGGAGTAGGTGCCATAGTTATTACTCCAACTAGGGAACTAGCTTATCAAATTTTTGAAATGTTGAGAAAAGTTGGAGAGCACCATGACTTTTCAGCTGGGTTGATTATAGGTGGAAAAGACTTAAAATTTGAAAGGAACAGAATGGATACTTGTAATATTATTATTTGTACACCAGGTAGACTTCTGCAGCATATGGATGAAAATCCACTTTTTGACTGTGTTAAGATGAAGATTCTTGTACTGGATGAAGCTGACAGGTGCCTTGATATGGGTTTTGAGCAGACTATGAATGCTATCATTGCCAATTTACCACCTAAACGACAAACACTATTGTTTTCTGCTACTCAAACTAGATCAGTAAAAGATTTAGCAAGACTTAGCTTAAAAGATCCTTCATATATAAGCGTACATGAAAACTCTCAATACAGCACGCCAAATGAGTTATCTCAGACTTATGTTGTTAGCAATCTTCATGACAAAGTGGCAGTGCTTTGGAGTTTTTTAAAAAACCATCCCAATAAGAAAATTATGGTATTTTTTTCCAGCTGCAAGCAAGTCAAATATTTTTTTGAGATCTTTTCCAAGTAAGTGAAGCTAGAAATTAATTGTTCTTTATTTTTTCTTTTAAATCTTAAATATTTTTTACATATTATACAGGGTGCAGCATTAGTGTGAGGAACTCCAATTACTCCTTTGTTGTAAGAGATGTGAAAAAATTATTTAGGTAAAAGTTGGAACATGGAGAGCTCTAAAAATATTTTCAAATATACAGGGCACACCTATTTTGATAGGGTTGAAGAAACATATTTTTTTAATGAACACCCTGTATATTTTTACATTTTGGACTCATCTCGATGTTCTCATTTTTTCAATATTATGTTTGATAGTGTTATATGAGGTAATTTATAATATAATTACGTTTTTTTATTAATTTTGTAGCAAAATTATCACTTTAGAATTATGTATGTATGTATTATGTAAGATGTAGAATTGTAGACATTTCAAAAGATCTTGACTACTACTACTACTACTATCTACTAGTGTGTAAAATTATTAAAATAGTGAAATATTCAACTTTGATATACAGTGTTGGTTGAAATTCAGAATAAGTATTTTCTGAGTTTTCTTAAACAGAACACCCTGTATTTTAGTATTTTAATGATATGTTATTTTATAATACTTTGTTATTTATTAATTATTCCCTTTAGCTAACTACTAACTTGAGTTACTAACTAATTTGTGAGTTATCCGTAAATGGACGTGAAAATATTCAATCAAAACAAATTTTTCAAAAAAAATACATACTAATGTAGACTGTTTCTTAATTTGTTGAGTATTGATATTCAAATGCCCAGTATAGCATTTTTCATATAAAAATGCTTGGCGGATCAATACATCTATGGAAGGGTGTCACTTCATCTTTTGCGTGGTCGTCTGATACTTCTTCTACCAATTGGTGATTCATCTCTTGCCATTTTGATGATACGGGACTCCCTCGTTGTGCTTATGTGGTTATTTCATTCTTTTTTCTATTTTGTGTCCATTCAGTTATACACTGTATTTTTAAATTTTATCACTTCACTTCTCTTTCAATCTCTCAGCGTATTTCCCGTAATTCTTCTCAGTCGTCTCATCTCTGATATTTCCAGTAGCCTTTGTATTGTGGCTGTGTCAGGTGTTGTTTCTGAGGCATACGTCATTATTGGTAGTACACTGCTTTATAATTTCTTGGCTTCATCTCAGTATTAATGTGTCTATTTAGCCATATAGTGTTATTAACGCATCCTGCCAGTCTGCTTTTTGTACTTGATCTCTCACTTCTTTGTCCAGGTCTCCATAACTGGATAGTCTAATTGCAAGGTATTTTATTTCCATTACTTGTTCAATACTGATGCCATCAATTTCTATTTTACATCTGGTTGGTTTTTTGCAAGCATTTCCCAGTTCATCAAAGTTATCTTGAGCGACATTATGGGCTCTTAATGAGTCTTTCTAGGTAGTCCCAAACATGCTCAATTGGGTTTAGGTCTGGGCTGACTGCTGGCCAATTGAGAACTTGAATACCAACCTCTTGAAGATATTGCATCTGTTGTTATTCTAGCAATATACGGGTGAGTGTTGTCTTGCATAAGAACGAAATTATCTCAAATAATTGGAACAAAAGACACATTCTCTTAAAGAACCTCTCAGATATATCGATCAGCTATCGGACTCCCTACGAAACACTGATATTGCTGTTCGACCTACAAAGCAGATGCCAACCCATATCATAATTGAGCCACCTCCAAAATTGCTGGCTGCTCTTATGTTACACTGAGCAAATCGCTCACCTGCACGTCTGTAAACTGGAATATGTCTGTCGAATCGACAAAGAGCAAATCGTAACTCATCAGTAACAAGGATCAATCGTTAATTTCCCATAGACGTGTTTTTGTTCGAAGCTTTAATGTCCCAATAATGTGCTCTTCGTTGACAGTCGAGCAGTAGCAGGCATTCTGGTTCTGATTCCAAATTCCCTAACCTGTTTCTAACCAAATTGACACTTTTTTGAACATTATGAACTGTGGAAAGATCATTTTGCTGTTACCTAGCTGAAAGTGTAAGAACACACTCGGAAGGAAAATGATATACTGTGCGTGCGGGTGAGCATTAAAATAAAGGCACAATCGGAAACACAAATCGAAGACAGAAATATAGAAACATAAAGTTTTAATAGTTTCTAAGTGATTAATGCGGGAAATTAAAAATTATTTCGTTTCAACTTGTACAATCTACAGTCGTCTGCGGAGAGCTAAATAAAAATAAAATTATTTCTAAAAATTAGTAAAACCTTCATAATATCGAACAGTTTCTGAAGAAATACAACATGAGTGTCTCGGGTTCATAATATTTCTGAATCATCTGACTCAGAATCCGACTCAGGATGATCGTAGGCTTTTTAAATGCCCACAAAAAAAGAAGTCAATGGGTGTAAGATGTGGAGGATAGGCCACTTAATATCGCACTGATAACTCGATTCTGGAAAGTATTGTTTATGTACTCCCTAATTATTCGAGCGTTGTGAACTGAACAGCCGTCTTAATGGAACCAAACATGCTCCAGATTTACATCAGGAAAATCGAGAATAGAGTGAAGAACATGATTCTGTAATAAAATGAGGTATACTCTACTATTCAAGTTACCTTTAATAAAAAAATGGACCTATTCTGTGATCTCCTAAAATGCCAGTCCAGACGTTAACTTTTTGATGACATTGAGTTTGGTAAACAATACTTCTGTGCTGGTTTTCACGCGCCCAATACCTCTTAATGGAAGGATTGTGTCTCTCTACTAACGAAGCAGAAGATTCATCAGAAAATAAAATTTGGTTTATCATTTCGACTATTTTAAATTCTTGTAATCATGCTTTTTCCACACTTTCGTTACAGTAGCATTGCTAACATCTACCTCCCTAGAACTTGTCACGTGTCAAGTGTCACTCACTAATGACACTTCTTGAGCGTGACCTTTTGTGCAATTTTTGAGGCAATAAACAACTCTCAAAATTTTAACAATATGAACTGACTGTACGCAAGGAATTGTCTCCCCTCAAAAGATACTGAAAATAAATCTACACACTGTTGTCCAGAATTACCACCATAAAACCATTTTATTATTTGAACCTTTTCTGAGGGCGTACAAACAGACATGTTTACAAAAATAAATTAAAAATCTACGCTCTTATTGCTTTAAACAACCACTGTATAATGACAAATTATTGGGGACGGGGCAACGTAGGTTCATGGAAAGTCGACGGCACACAGTGTTGCCATTAAGGCTGTTTTAGCAGTTCAAGCACACTGCGATTTGAAATGGGTGTATCACTTACATTTCTACACTGATTACGCGAGACTATCTTTACTCAGTGTCGTCGGAAAACGGGCAACAAATGCATTACTCTCCATTCAAATTAGTTTTAACACGAACTAACTGACCGTACGCTCATGAGATTTGAAGTCACGAAGGCGATAACGGTGAAACCGAGCGACAATGATGAGTAACACGTTTCACTATTAGATTTTAGTATTTTTTAGCAATTTTCTTCAAAGTTTGAACATGCTTTTCTCGATTATTACTGGGCGCAGAAAGGTGAAAAAAATCAACGATTAGAGAAAAAAAACTCTTTCAAGCGATGAGCGTAAAAAGTTTGGTTTATAATAGAACGTTAAACACTATAATCTAATTTTTTAACAGAAGTAACAAAAAAAATAAAAAAAAGTAAAACCATCATTTTAAAAGCAACATAGTTTCGAATATTATGTCCAAATTTCGAGACACTTTGTCGGTAAAATAACAGTTCCTAGATTTTGGTGCACCGATAAAACAGCCTTAATATTGTGTATATCTAATTTAAAACTTAACGTAAATTTTCAAAGTGAATGGCACATGTACAACGAAATTTATTAACGGGTATTAGCTACTAATTGTTTAGCGAATACCTTGTTTAATGATTTTCTTCAGAATAGTAGACATGTCATGTTTTGCCAACTCAAAAACGAAAAGTAAATGAGCATATCAATGTAGAAAAAATAGGAAATTAGTTTATTTTACAATAAAACCTAAAAAAATCAAAATTATTTTTTTAATTAACAAATACTTATTACGATTTTTTATAATTTTTTTATGAACTGACATCGTCATTACGGATTTGAATTTCTGGTGTAGACTGACTTGTGTCAAGAGAATTGTGGAACCCATGGAACTTGACTGGAATAAACTTTAAACTAGTCCAGTTCCTGGTCCATTTTTCCACAGCGAATGGTTTTTCTACCAATTGTTCTTGTACCAGTGCCTGGGCACCATAATTAAGATATTAGTGGTTTTCTTCGCTCTTTCTTAGCGTCATATTCAAGATGAGTGTGTTCAGGGATAAGAAACTTCTGGTCGATTGTACGTGGACAGCAGTCTCTTATAAAATGGTATATTTGTCGCAAGCTCGAGGAGTGTCTTAATACCTTTGTAACTCAAGCACGAGTACAACATGTTGTTGGATTCGTTTTATTCAAAATTTTATCATATTTTTTTTGGTTTTAGGCCATATCCGCTTCAATTTTATGCTGGTCAAATCATGTAGTAGTTCACAGTCTAAATAAAAAATTAAAAAATTAAACTATTATTATTATATTGTTAATTTAAAAAAACTTGGATTTTTGTATGTTTTATTGTATAATAAACTAATTCCTTATTTTTATACATTGATGATATTTCCATTTAATTCTCGTTTTTTAGTTGGCAAGTAGACATAACATGTTTACTATTATTTAGAAAGTCATTAAAAAAGGCATTCGCCAAACAATTCGCTAATACTAGTTAATAAATTTCGTTACATTTATGTAATGTGGTAAGTTGAAAAAACATTGGCAATTCACTTTGAAAATTTCAAGAATTTGGGAGGCCTTTCAAAACTGTCAAACTTCTCTACCGAATTATCTTAAAACTAAGATGCAACCATCAGATATAACATTTTATTAATCTTGTACAAAATATATATATAAAAAAACGTTAATTTTACTCAAGAGTAAAGTACCTTTATATCCAAAATTGTTTTTAATGAAAAGTCGTTTGGGTTTAAAAACTATCTTTTAATATGCAATTACATCCTTTTAGTTAAAAAAATCTCAAATTTACGGATATCAAATAAAAATTTTATTTATTACTTAAATGAAATATAACGGTGCTTTACTCTTGAGCTAAATTTCATTTTCAATTCACATTTTTTCACATACCTCGTATAGTATTGATAACATTTGATATCTTTGATATCTTTAATATATTGTATATCTTTGATATATTTGATATCTGATAATTGTATCTTAGGTTTTAGACCATGCAGAGCTTTTTATGAAGAATAACAACTGTTTCCCATATGGTTGCAAGTTACATAATAGACACACTGTATGTCTTTATAGTAATAAAAATTGTATTGAACTATTTGAATAGAAACAATTAATACAATTATACGAATGAATAAATGATTCATAGAATCCCTATTAATTTCAGTTCCAAATGTTATGAACCTTGGACTGTTGGAAGTTTAATCACTCTTCACCTGTGGCTGGCTATTCAGTCACAACATAGACTATTAATATATGATTTTTTGGATTGACCTCTCTTGTTTGTTCTTTGTTCATCTCAACCGATCACTGGATGGAAAATGGATTTCTCAACCACCTTTTCCTTTCATTTTTGGTTTATACAGACAGGTTGTCGACCAAATTTGTCATATTTTTTTTAAATAAACCGCTCTATTTTATTAGAGTTAATAGTAATATATATATATTATATATATATATATATAATTAAACTTCATTATACTTTTAAATTATTAAATTATATATATATATATATATATATATATATATATATATAATATATATTATATATATATATATATATATATATATATAGAAAGAGAGAGAGAGAGAGAGAGAGAGAGAGAGAGAGAGAGAGAGAGAGAGAGAGAGAGAGAGAGAGAGAGCTGTACATATTTATATACAGCTTCTCAGGCCTTAACTCCCATTACTTCTGTTTTCTTCACTGTTTTTCGTCTTTTCCTCCCAGTCTTGGATTCTTAGTTTTCTGTTATCGGTTATAACCTCTACTAACTACATTACTTCCATATTTTCCTTAGTCGTTCTTCTTTTCTATACTTACGCCTTCATTGTCTCAATTTTCTTTGCTCTCATTTCAAAGTATTTTGCTTTATTTTCGTTTATACACAGTCCAGACCATAGATAAATAATATATTATTAGAAATAGATAGGCAACTCAATGTATAAATTTCTTTCATTTGGACCCCTGCAGCGGGGGTCATTACTAATCATCTTTTGGAGGGAAATTCAAATGGACACCCCTTACGTACATACCCTTTAGCGCCTCTTGTGGACTATTTTGTTACTAATTAAAATTTACTGGAAAATATCTTACTATTTTCCCCATAAAATAATCTCACATATATTATTAAAAAATAAAAGGATATATCAAAAATGCACAATTTTTTCTAGATATACGTATATTTATTTGTTGTTTAAGATAAAACAGTTTTAAACTAATTACATAATATTTATTTACACTGATAGTTTCAGAAATAAATGTTAAATACTATCATCATAGATAAATAATATAATATTAGAAGTAGATAGGCAACTCAATGTATAAATTTCGTTCATTAGGACCCCTTGCGGCTGGGGTCATTACTAATCATCTTTTGGAGGGAAATTCAAATGGACACCCCTTACGTACATACCCTTTAGCGCCTCTTGTGGACTGTTTTGTTACTAATTAAAATTTACTGGAAAATATCTTACTATTTCCCGATAAAATAATCTCACATATATTATTAAAAAATAAAAGGATATATCAAAAATGTACAATTTTTTCTAGATATACGTATATTTATTTGTTGTTTAAGATAAAACAGTTTTAAACTAATTACATAATATTTATTACACTGATAGTTTCAGAAACAAATGTTAAATACTATTATCATAGATAAATAATATAATATTAGAAGTAGATAGGCAACTCAATGTATAAATTTCGTTCATTAGGACCCCTTGCGGCTGGGGCCATTACTAATCATCTTTTGGAGGAAAATTGAAATGGACACCCCTTACATACATTCTCTTTAGAGACTATTGCGGGCTATTTCGTTACTATAGTCGGACAATTTTCAATGTTAATCCATGTAAAATTTCAGCAGTAAATTCTTACTGGGGTCATTTTTATTGTGTATGTTTCGCCCATGTAAATAAGTGAAAAAGTAAGATAAATTTGCCCCCGTAACAATGTAAATTGGTGCGGTTCACGAGTACATAGTGAGACAAGTCATTGAATAGTTTGAAACGTCGGTAAACTTGTCAATATTTTGCTGGTCTATATATATTTACGTTCTTAGAAAGAATGGTATTGAAAGAAATATGATATTTTAGTTTATTCCTTCCAAATTATATCTATATGTTCATAGGCGTAGTGTGTTCAATTTCTTGGGAATATATTTATTAAAATAGACTTTATTAACTTTAATTTTGAGGTAAGTAAAGTAAATTCGAGGCAAGTTTATTCTTTATATAGTATTAACCCATTAGCTGCCGCTCAATATACAAAGAGAAATTTGACAATTCATTTATTAGATTGGATTAAACACACATAAATTAAGACTAATTTACAATCAAAAAGATTTTTTCTCATTTTCAAGGAAAACGGTACAATTTTTAATAAAGAGACATATTGTATCTAAAATCTAAATTAAATTTTAAGGTGAAAATTTTCGGGTGTAGATGCATTCCACACCTATTACATAAATAAATAGTATTACTTTTGCACATCCTTGATTTTTGCACTATTGTCTCTTTTTGTAATGTGGCCAATATTGTCGAATCTGGTTTTATGTGGTAAAGCAAATTTAGATTGACGTCCATGTACTAAGTGAAACTGATGTAGCGGTTTCTGCACTATTATAAATTATAAATATAAATCTATGTCGGCTCATGCTTTCTCTTATAATGTGCACTTCTTTATCCTCATCCTTTGACCAATACATATCAACTTGCAGAGAGTAAACCAGATAATATACATATGCTAATAATTTTTTTTAAGTTATGTTATTCATTTCAAAATCGTGACGGTTATTCTTGGATGCATAAATATTTGTAAAATATAGAATGCTCTCAACTACTTTTTATCAAAAAAGAGTGAAAAGACTTCAATATATGACTTGCCTTTATGGTTGGCTTTTATATTGTCTAAGTATCAATCAGACTGATGTTGAATTACTACTGAGCCCGAATGAGTATCTGTTGTTAAAACTTGAGACAAATTTGGATTTACTATTTTTGTCTGATTTTTTCTTTGGACGTTTTATCTGTGGTGGTTCAGAGGAATATCATGTTCAGAATCGTCAGAATTCCCAATCGCTTGTATTTCATATATACCTGCAATATCCGATTTTATTGCTTCTTCACAAATAATATTATCATCAATGTCTTCTACATCAGAAACTTTCTAATCTAATGTCTGCGGCAAATAAACCACATTGAGTGAGTCAGCATTTTCACAATCTCAGTCTTGTTCTAACAAAGTTATTAACGCTTTAGTAGTTAGTGCCATCTTCATTTCATATTTCGAGAATTTACTGAAATAAACAAATGCACTATTATATAAATGCATTCACATGATAATAGTTTAGTTTACTTCATTTTAATTTATATGAACTTCATAATATATTTTTTATTTATATAAACAAATAAAGACAAGGAAAAAAATATAACGTTTACAGCACACAGCAATTCTATACATACTGAATGATGTGTAATGACGAGATCGTATGTTAAATTTTCATATTGTTTTTAGTCTAAAGCCGGATTTATAAACGGACATAAACATAATTTTAGTCTTTAACCATAATCTTATTATATAAGCATAATGTTGAAAGTTAATAAATAAATGTACCCATTTAAAAGCATTCATAATACATAAAACATAAATTTAGTCCTTAAAACGTGACCTTCAAAGTTGGTAACTTTCAACATTTATGAATTAAGTATTAAACATTATGGAATTGTTGGAATATGCGTATGTGTAATCCAACGTAAAAAATTAAAGAACTGTTCCTCATCCCATTCCTTATCACGCTTTCTATTTATGGGTCTTACACTATATCTTCTTACTCTTCTTTGCTTGTTAAGAACTCTGGCAGAGATAGTCGCTACAATTGTTAAATAAAGTGGGACTGCTGCCATGGCCAAAGCAACTTTTCTATTAATCTTCATATTTATTTAAAATTATTTCACTTTTCTATGAATCTAAAGACCAGAAAAAATTCTTCAAGATCTATAAAAATTTGGTTAGGTTTGTATTTTCTGAAGTAGTTTTTAAATATTATGGTTAGGTATTACGTCTAGTTATAAACCAATCTTAAATCTTGTGAATTATGATTGTGGTTAAAGTTATGTTTATGACTTATGATTATGTACTATGTCCGTTTATAAACCTGGCTTAATGAAAAAATAAGTATTTTCCATAGTTTTCTGTTTTTTTGAAGTTCTGTATTAGGTCCTCTCTAATAAGAATAAAATTTTACTTTATTTTGTTAGACAACTATAAGATACCTGTTAGAAGACAAATGATAATTTAATAATTATATCGGTCTTAAGATTTAATTTTTACGTAAATACTTATGTGTTTAAATAAATAATTAAAAATTTTTTGGTACGCCTCTGCAAAATTGATAAGTGGAATATGATTTCGTTGAAAAGTTATCGTTAATAATCGAAATAATCTCACATATATTATTAAAAAATAAAAGGATATATAAAAATGCACATTTTTTCTAGATATACGTATATTTATTTGTTGTTTACGATAAAACAGTTATAAGAGAAATGACAGCCTATCTCTCTCACGAAGACTTCAACCAATCATGTATTTTAACACAGTCTCGGGGTGTCAATAAAATAATCAAATGAAGCTTAATTACGCAATGTCAATTCTGTCAAAAGTAATGACAGATCTTCAGCTTGTTTAAAAGTTTTCAATTTTATTTTATTATCTTTAACTTTCGTTTGCATTTATTCTTAGTAATTTTAATTTAAGTTGGTTACTTAGCTTTTAAAGTTTAGTTTGAGTATTTATTTGTTGTTTAAGATAAAACAGTTATAAACTAATTACATAATATTTATTACACATATTTTCTAAAACAAATGTTAAATACTATTCATACTATTATTGTTTGCTTCCTGACAAATTACTATTTGACAACTTACTATCATCATTCTTTTTGTAATTTTTCCATGATTTGTACACAACGGAACAATACAATAATTCACCATGTTTAGTTTTTTTACTAGTACAACACAAAAATTCTTTGCTACAATAGGTAACTCAAACTAAACTTTAAAAACTAAGTAACCAACTTAAATTAAAATTACTAAGAATAATTGCAAACGAAAGTTAAAGATAATAAAATAAAATTGAAAACTTTTAAACAAGCTGAAGATCTGTCATTACTTTTGACAGAATTGACATTGCGTAATTAAGCTTCATTTGATTATTTTATTGACACCCCGAGACTGTGTTAAAATACATGATTGGTTGAAGTCTTCGTGAGAGAGATAGGCTGTCATTTCTCTTATAACTGTTTTATCGTAAACAACAAATAAATATACGTATATCTAGAAAAAATGTGTATTTTTAAGTATTTATACTTCATCTAATTTAGATAACGACTTACGTCATTATCTACGTCAGAGATCGAAGTTGACATAGTTGCCAAAGTATAAAAAAACCTGACTCCATTTTAAATCAAATAGGTCACATAATTATTGCAAAAGTATTACCATCTCTTTACAACGACTATTTAAATTCTTAAGTGACATTTTTGAAATAAAACACACTAATTTTTGTTCTAAAAAGAACAGATTTTATTAAATAGGTAAAAATATAAAACAAGAGGTATTCACTTTAAAATTCAAAATAATAAAGTACAAAAAGTGTCAACACCGCAACTGTCAAATAAGTGTTACCAATTTATGCCAAAATTTTACCTTCGTTCGATTACAGTTACAGTGTGTTCCGAACAAATGTTCTTGATAAAAACTCTTTATAATGGATTTATACAAATTAGATGAAACATATTATTGTGTATTTCTTTAAGTTAACATTAATAGAAATTTTTAAATATTATTTCTACGCGTATATAATAAAATATGCCTAGTGGCTGTAATGCCAGTGTACTCGGTAAAGTGATTCTAAAAAGAACACACCTAAACTCTAAATATTTCGTGTTGGTATCATATGACGTCACAGGCCATGACGACGATGACGTGCATCGTTATATAAATTAGATGAAGTGTACGTAACAATTAAATCTAAAGGTCGATTCACACACATCAGTCACGTCACAGTCACGGTACCGAACCGGTCCTGTTTGGTCACAGAACTATCAACTATCTGACAGCTGGCAAACTGTTCGTCAACTGATGAGTGTGAATGCCGGCGCCATATTTGTATTAAAGAATATTTTGTATGACGGATTGTTCGATTCGGCGCAATCACTGTGACGAGATGGTGACGAGACGTGACTGATGTGTCTGAATCGACCTTTAGACCGATATAATTATTAAATTATCATGTGTCTTCTAACAGGTATCTTATAGTTGTCTAACAAAATAAAGTAAAATTTTATTCTTATTAGAGAGGACCTAATACAGAACTTCAAAAAAAACAGAAAACTATGGAAAATACTTATTTTTTTCATTAGACTAAAAACAATCTGAAATTTTAACATACGATCTCGTCATTACACATCATTCATTATGTATAGAATTGCTGTGTGCTGTAAACGTTATATTTTTTTCCTTGTCTTTATTTGTTTATATAAACAAAAAATATATTATGAAGTTCATATAAATTAAAATGAAGTAAACTAAACTATTATCATGTGAATGCATTTATATAATAGTGCATTTGTTTATTTCAGTAAATTCTCGAAATATGAATGAAGATGGCACTAACTACTAAAGCGATAATAACTTTGTTAGAACAAGACTGAGATTGTGAAAATACCACTTAATGTGTTTTATTTGCCGCCGAGATTAGATTAGAAAGTTTCTGATGTAGAAGACATTGATCTTCTTCTTCTTCCTTCTAGTTTGTAGGTACTTCGTACTTTAAAGCCCGTTTCTTCTTCAATATTAGCTTCCTAAATTGTTTAAATTGTCGCACCATCTTTTTCTTGGTCTGCCAATACTTCTTCGTCCATTTGGTGACTTATCTCGTACTATTCGCACTATTCTATCCTCCGCCATTCTACTGATGTGTTTGTTCCACTTTTGTTTTCGTTTTGTCACCCATCCATTTATGTCTTCTATATTGCATTCTCTTCTTATGTTTTTGCTTCTGTCCCTATCCAACAGACTTCTCCTTGATATTCGTCGGAGTATTTTCATCTCTGTTGTTTCTAGCGGCCGTCTCGTTTTAGATGTGTCAGGTCTTAGGTGTTTGTTCTTCCAGATTGTGTCATTAGAGAACCCGCCGCTTTACTTGCTTTTAAGCTTTGCTGTCGTACTTCTTCAACATCTTCGTAACTATTTATATCTATTCCAGATATCTAAACCTTGCTTCCGGCTTTATTATTTTCCATCAATTTCGATTTTACACCGTAGTGGGTATTTAAATGTCATACATTTGGATTTTTCCGCTGATATTATCATATTGTATTTCTTAGATGTTGTATTGAAGATATGTGTTAATCTTTAGAGCTCGTCTTCTGTGTCGGCGATTAATGCGGCGTCGTCTGCATAACATAATATTTTAATTTGTTTGTTCCCAATTCTGTAGCCATGACTTTTACGTACTGCTATTATTATTTTGTCCATTAATATATTAAAGAGAAGTGGGGCTTAACGAGTCACCCTGTCTGATGGTTTATACTGGTATACACTGTGTTAGTTTTCCATTTATCTTTGCCTGTATTCGATTATGGAGGTAGATGCTTTCGATGGTTTGTATAATATTGATTGGTATGTTCCTTTTATACAGTAGGTGTAAGACGTCTTCGACTTGAATGCGATCGAAAGCCTTTGTCAGGTCTATAAAACATAGATATGATGGCCTTTTCTGTGATTTGTCTTAGTACAAATACGGCGTCTACGCAGGATCATCCGGATCTGAATCCTTATTGTTCGTCTGATAAAGTTGTTAGTTTATTGATTTTGTTGGTTAGGACTTTTGTGGTAAGCTTAAGTGCGGTGTTCAGTAGATTTATACCTCTATAATTGTTGGGGTCTTCTTTATCTCCTTTCTTGACCATTGGTATCATTATGCTGTTTCTCCATGCGTCTGGTATCTTGCAGTGCAATATTAGTTTTTGTATAAGTTTTGTCATCTCTAGGGTTAAACTTTCTCATCCGTATTTTAGAAGCTCGTTGGTTATTCCGTCTGGTCCTGGTGACTTTCTATTTTTGAGTGAATTTATGACTATTTCTATTTCGTGAAAACTGATTTCTATTTCGTCTCTTAGTTCAGGTACGTTATTGTGTTGATTATTATTTTCCTTTGCTTTAAACAGTTCCGTGAGGTATCTTTCCCATTCGTTTGCTGTTATATTATTAAATTCCTTGAAGAGATTGATGATATTATTTGTGAAGAATCGATAAAATCGGATATTGCAGGTACATATGAAATACAACTAATTGGGAATTCTAACAATTCTGATTATGATATTCCTCTGAACCACAGATAAAACGTCCAAAGAAAAAACCAGGCAAAAATAGTAAATCCAAATTTATCTCAAGTTGTAATAACGGATATTCTTTCGTGCTCAGTAGTAATTCAACATCAGTCTGATTGATATTTAGACAATATAATAGCACAACCATGTAAGCAAGTTATATATTGAAGTTTTTTCACTCTTTTTGATAAAAAAGTAATTGAGAATAACCGTCACAATTTTGAAATGAATAACATAGATTAAAAAAATTATTAGCTATGTATATTATCTGGTTTACACTCTGCTTCAAGTTGATATGCGTTGGTCAAAGGATGAGGATAAAGAAGTGCATATTATAAGAGAAAGTATGAGCCGACATAGATTTATAATTTTAATTTATAATAGTGAAGAAACCGCTACATCAGTGTCAGTACATGGGCGTCAATCTAAAATTTGCTTTACCAGATGAAACCAGACTCGACAATATTGGCCACATTATAAAAAGAGACGATAGTGAAAAAATGTAGGATGTACAAAAGTAATACTATTTATTTTTGTAAAAAGTGTAGAATGCATCTACACCCCGAATATTTCGAAAATTTTTACCTTAAAATTTAATTTACGTTTAAGATACAATATGTTCCGTTAATAAAAATTGTACTGTTTTCCTTAAAATGAGAAAAAAAAATCTTTTTGGTTGTAATTTATTCCTAATTTGTGTTTTTAATCCAATCTAATAAATTAATTATCAAATTTCCCTTTGTGTATTGAGCGGCCGTTAAGGGTTTAATACTATATAAAGAATAAACTGGTCTCAAATTTACTTTACTTACCTCAAAACTATAAGTTAATAATAAAGTATATTTAATAAATATATTCCCAATAATACACTACGCCTATGCACATATGTATAAAATCTGGAAGATATCATATTTCATAAACTTCAATATAACTAAGATATCATATTTCTCTAATTAACATTATTTCTAAAAATGTAAATATATATAGACCAGCAAAATATTGATAATTTTACCGATGTTCCAAACTATTCTATGAACTTGTGTCACTATACACTCGTGAATCGCACCAATTTATATTGTTACGGGGGCAAATTTATCTTACATGGATTACAAATTTACATATTTACATGGGCGAGGCATACACAATAAAAATGACCCCGGTAAGAATTTACTAATGAAATTTTTCATGGTTGCCGCTACCGTTTAGTTCAATTTGTAGATTAGTAACCTTTAATTGAAAATTGTCCGACTATAGTAACGAAATAGTCCGCAAGAGGCGCTAAAAGGTATGTATGTAAGGGGTGTCCATTTGAATTTCCCTCCAAAAGATGATTAGTAATGACCCCAACCGCAAGGGGTTCTCATGAACGAAATTTATACATTAAGTTGCCTATCCATTTCTAATATTATAGTATTTATATATTATTTATCTATGGGAATGTTCAAGGTCATGCATATAAGTTTCTGGGGCATGGTCCAGACTTTTTGACGTTTTTATAAACCAAGAAAATCAATACAATGTTCAATATTATCAAAATTCATAACAATTCTCAAAATATTTACATGAAAAATAAATTGCACATACTTTTGGTACTAAGATATACAGATATGATGAGCAGTACCGAGAGACTAAAAGGAAGTATAATAGGTCAATGGCAAACTTAAAGAAAGATTTTTACACACCTAAAATAATCACAATAATAATTTACAAATATATCATTTAGATGGCAAGGTTCTGAAACTACTTCTTTGTGGCATTTCTAATTTAAATATTATGTTTATATGGGATTAAGCCACAGTTATTGATTATACCTAATGTTCTCATTGTACCTTAGCTCACATTTTGAGCTAACTAGTATTTGACGTTTCGACTTCCACTCTAGAAATCGTCCTCAAAAAGTTTATTATAAAAATTCTGTGAAAATGTTCGGTTTTCTTCTGTTGATGGTCAATTTTATTATTAATATTATTACAAAATACGTAAATGGTTACTTTACAAGAAGATGTATATATTTATGAAATTTGCACTTTAATTGTAACACTTAATTTGTACTTTAATTACATAGAAATAATAAATATTTACCCATACATTTTTAGATTGAGGCCAGGCACCAGTTTGATGGCACTGTATGGAACATTGCATCAGCTTCGCAGGATGGCTATTTATGAAAATTTTTGCCGTAAACAATCAGCAATATTATTTTGTACTGATTTGGCTGCAAGAGGACTCGATTTTCCTGAAGTGCACTGGGTCGTTCAAGTAGATTGTCCCGAAGATCCGGAAACTTACATTCACAGGGTTGGTAGAACAGCCAGGTATCACAGGGGAGGGGAGAGTTTACTTATGCTACTGCCTAGTGAAGTAAAGATGGTAGAGAAACTTACCGAAAAGAAAATACCAATAGAGAAGATTGAGTAAGTTATAATAATAAAATATTTACTTATTAGCAAAACCTCAACAGTAACAAAAAAAGTATATCTATCTAACCCTTGTGTTGCCAACCAAATAAATTTACACTATTGGCCAACCGGTGTACCCGGTACCGGTGTAGTTTTTATGTAAAATTCCGCATTAACTTAGAATTATCTTATACATTAGATGTATACTGATTTATTTATGATTAATGAAGATATTCTGAGTGAAATAAAATTGAAGAATTACATATGAATAGCTTTTATTCTTCTTAAAGTGCCCTCTCCTCAATGGAGGTTGGCTACTACAATTTTAAACTCTTCTCTATCTTCAGCTGTTCTTATTAGCTGTTCAAAATTTAGCCCTGTCCATTGTCGGATGTTTCTGAGCCATGATAGTCTTTTCCTTCCTAGGCCTCTCTTTCCCTCGATTTTTCCTTTCACTATAAGTTGGGCATATTGGTACTTATTATTTCTCAGTATGTGGCCTAGGTATGATGTTTTTCTTACTTTTACTGTGTTAAAAAGTTCTCTTTCCTTGCCTATTCTATGCAGCACTTCTTCGTTTGAGGTATGCGATGTCCATGAAATTTTGAGTATTCTCCGGTAGATCCACATTTCAAAGGCCTCCAATTTATTTACGGTTGATGTTTTAAGGGTCCACGTTTCAACTGCATATAGAAGAGTCGACCAGACGTAGCATTTTGATAAACGTAGTCGAATTTCGAGTTTTATTCGAGAATCACAAAGCAGTTTTTTTATTTTTTCGAAAGATTTTCTAGCCTGTTCTATTCTCGATCTTATTTCTTGATCAGGATTTAGGCTGCTATCGATCCAACATCCCAGGTACTTAAATCTATTGACCTGTTCTAAGATGTGCCCATTTATTGTGCAAGGTTGAGGTACGTTTTGGTTTTTTCGGATTGACATCACTTTGGTTTTTTTAATGTTTATTTTCATACCAAATTGCTCACAGGTCGAGTTGGTCTTGTCGATGAGTCGTTGTAGACCTGAGTCGGAATCCGCAATTAACACTGTATCATCGGCGTATCTGATACTGTTGATATTTACGCCATTCACCTTGACTCCATCCTTGGAATCCTCCAATGCTTCTTTAAATAGAAACTCGGAGTAAAGATTAAACAGCAGAGGCGACAGAACACATCCCTGTCTAACTCCCCTCCTAATTTCTACTTCTGCGGATGTGGAACCTTCGATCCTAACTCTGGCTTTTTGGTTCCAGTACAAGTTTTTTAAGAATTTGATGTCTTTTCCATCTAAACCGACTTCTTGCAAACGTTCTAATAGTAGGTCGTGTCTTACTCTATCAAATGCTTTTTCGAAGTCTATAAAGCATATAAATGTATCTTTCTGTTGGTCGTAGCATTTTTGGGCGAGAACTAGTAAACTGAACAGGGCTTCTCTCGTTCCCATGCCGGCTCTGAATCCAAACTGATCGTCTCCGATGATTGTTTCGCACTTTCTATAGATACGATTATGTACGATTTTTAGTAGGACTTTTACTACATGACTCATAAGGCTTATCAAACGGAACTCATTGCAGTGTTGTGGGTTTGGCTTTTTTGGTAGTGGGATGAATATTGACTCCAGCCAATCTTGGGGTATTTTACTTGTATCATAAATACGATTGAATAAAAGGACAAATAATTCGATATTTTCTTCGCTGATTAATTTGAGCGTTTCTGGGTATATTCCGTCTGGACCTGGGCTTTTATTTGTTTTGAGATGGTTAATTGCATTTATGATTTCAGATTTCAGAATTGTTGGCCCTTCGTTGTTATTTTCCAATCTTGGTTCTTCTCGTATGTCGTGAAAAAGAATTTTAATATAGTTTTCCCATTCTTTCAGTTTATCTTCCGTTGATTCTAGCAGTTTGTCATCCGTGTTCAGCATGGTGTGAAAAGTCGTTCTCTTGGTAGTCGATGTAAACTCTTTTACCTTTTTTATGTAAATTAAAAAAATCGTGCCTTTGTTGCAGTTCTTCTATTTCAACGCATTTTGTTTCCAGCCATTTCTCTTTTGCTTCGGTTATTTTTTTTCGAATTATTCTATTTAGTCTTTTGTATTCTACGTCCTTGTCATTTTTTCCTTTAGATTCTCTTCGTTTGTTCATTAATTGTAAAATCTCTTCTGTCATCCATTCCTGTTTGTTATTTCTAGGTGTTACTTTTAGATGTTTTTCCGTTACATTGTTCATTTGTTCTTTAATAGTTTTCCACAGAACGTTTATGTCATCGTACTCGCTAATTCTATTGTGGTCGATATTTCCTAAATTTTTGTTTAATTCTTTATTTACTGTCTTATGTATGGTGTCGTTTTTCAATATTTGGATGTCTAATAGTTGGTGTGGAGGTTTTTGTTTCTTTATTAGTTTCCATCTTGCGCGAACTTTTGCAACAACAGGATTATGATCGGAATTGATGTCAGTTCCAGGATATGTTTTTGCACTGATGATTGCATTGTGATATCTTTTGTTGACCAATATGTAATCTATTTGGTTACGGATTACTCTGTTTTCATTGTGTTGTGGTGAAGTCCAAGTGTACAATCTGCGAGGGTGTAATTTAAACCATGTATTTGTCACTACCATGTTGTGTTGTTGGCAGAATTCGGTCATTCTCTCTCCCCTGTCGTTCCTTGCTCCAAGTCCGAAGTTTCCGATCAATCCAGAAACTTTTCCTCTACCTAACTTAGCATTAAAGTCACCTAAGATAAATGTTAGGTCTCGTTTTTTGGTCATCTTTATTAGTTTTTCTACGTCAGCATACCACGCTTCTAGCTCTTCTATGGGTTTATCGGCCGTAGGGGCATAAGTTTGAATGATGTTAATATTTACTGGCTTTCCGGATAGTTGAATAAGAAGACATCGGTCCGAAAATGGCACAAAGTTTGTGACGGCATGGTTATATTTGTCTTCTAAAATTACTCCAACCCCGTTACGATGAACCGGATCGTTATTACCCGAGTAATAGAAAGTTTTGTTCATGGTTTTAACTTTACCTGAACCTGACCATTTAACTTCACTCAAACCCAATATCTGCAACCCTAAACGTTTCATTTCGTGGCATGCATTTGCTAGATTTCCTGTTTCGAACAGACTTCTAACGTTCCATGTTGCAATCTTAAAGTTTGTATTTAAAATATTTAGGCTATTTCTCCCGGGGATTCTTCGCACCCCTTGATCATCTAAGATCTGCCGGGGACTAGGGGCCAATTCTGTTTGTGCTTTCATTGTAGTTTTCTTGGGAAATATATACCAGAGTGGTTTCCCGTTGCCTTCTCTGGTTTGTATTTTAGCCGATCCTCTGGACACAGACGCTATTTGCAGCCGCCCACTCTGGGTCAGACGCTGCGTGCTAGTTTGATCCCTACCACTTACCAGCTCATCCGCCCGAAGCCGTTGGACAGCAAGTGGGAGATCGCTTATACCGGCAATTGCTAGGTAAATATTTTCGCCATATCTGGCTACCCTCACTTAGTTTAGCCTGCAGACCAATGCAGTTGCCCGGGGTGTGGAACGTGGAGCCATAAGTGAGAGTTAGTTGTCTTATGAGGACCAGTTAGCAAGAACCATCTCCCGTCTATGACGCTCGATGTGGTCGTTCCGATAAAAGGTGCTACCTCTATAACACAACTCTACACCCCGACACTTTTATAGTCAAGTATTAAACGCCGACAACTTTTTCCTGTTGGGTAATTTTATTTCTCTCGATAAAGAGTCTCTAAATTCCACCTACTTTTATACCTGAGAAACCTTTAAAACAACCATACACATTTGAAAAGCAGTTTAGGTTAGGTCGTTTTGACCACTTGGATGAGTAAGACGTGTAGTGTAGTAAGTACAGCTACGCATAGTAAGTAAGTTTTAATATTTTCATGTACCTGTGTGTTACCTGTTTCCTATGTCTGCCATACACAAGAACCGGTAGATCATTATGGTGAGAACGAATCTGAGGAGGAGAGTAAAGATATGGCTGTTGAACCATTGCACGAACAGCTTTTGATAAAGCTTCACCAGTTGCTGATGTTTGGAATATGCTTAATACAAACTTGGCTATAAACTATCCATATTATTATTAATGTGAAGAAATATTGTACCACTAGACCAATTTCATCGAAAAGCTGTTTAATGATGAAAGAAAATAACTGCCATTAGAAACCATAGAGGATACCTAACCACCAATATTACGGGAAGAAATCATCACAGAACAATAGCTTTAATGAGTCACACACTTAAAACGTTTTTGAAAATAATACACAGCAGAATTGTTAAAACCCTTACATATGAAATTAAACACACAATTTGGCTTTGGAAATGCATGGACATGAATCAGGACATGTACTTTGTTTTGTAGATTTCGAAAAGGCATTTGTTAAGGTTCAACATAAATAGCTTGTACATATATTAAAAGCAAAGATATTAACAGTCATGATATGACAGTTATATGTAATCTATATTCGAATCAAACTGCCAAGGCAAGAGTTGAGAACCAGAACATCCAAGACATCAAAATACAGATAGATGTCTACAGTGAAGCGGTATTTAAAGAAGTGCTCTCAGATTCAATAGAAATATCTATCAATGGAGAAGTTTTGAATAACTTGCGTTTTGCAGAAGATACAGTAATAATGACGGATAACAACAATGATTTAAGAACGCAATATAATGACTTGATGAATGCTGTCATGAATACGGACTAAGCATGAAGTTGAAAAAAAACTAAATGCATGATCATGACCAAATCAGCAGATGCAAACATCCAATTTATTGTTGAAGATACTGTAATTGAGAGTGTGTATACCTACAAGTACTTAGGAACATTGATAAAATCAAATGCAGACCAAACAAAAGAAATTAAGACACGCATTGAAATAGTACGTGCATCTTCGTTAAACTTAAAACGTTTCTTTGTTGTCGGTATGTCAGGTTAGGACAACGCCTAAGGATGCTTTAGTGTTACGTATTCACTACTCTTAGGAAGCATGGATATTAAAACAAGTGCATCTGAATAGGTTGGCCGCCTTTGAATTTTGGTGTTATAGAAGAATCTTAAGAATATTATGAACTCAAAGAATGTTAAACGCAGAAGTTACTAGAAGAATAGGAGATGAAGCTGAAATAATATTGACTACCAAAATTCGAGGAAGTCTGTTTCAAAGGATCTGGTCAAAAGTCAAAACATAAGTGTGGATAGATTTTTCATAACTTTGCCTTTAGCTAAAGCTTTTCTTTCGTAGAAACTTACTATCATTGGCGTTTTGAAAAAAAAAAACAAGCCATAAATTCCTCAAGAAATGAAAGCTTCGTAAATAAGAGGATCCTTGTCAACTCTTTGGCTTTCATAAAAAAGTTGCAATATGTTCCTATGTACCGAAGAAAAACAAAGCTGTGATTTTACTCAGTTCGATGCACCATGATAATAATACGTCTAATGCAGTAGATAAAAACCAGAAATGATTTTGTTTTATAATCGATACAAAACTGGTGTTGATACAATAAATCAAATGCGCGCGAGATACACTACGCAACGGCGAACTTGCAGGTGACCACTTGGTTCTTTCTACAATATTCTCGACATCTCGTCTTTTGCTTCTTATACTGTTTAATACGAAAATAATAAAATGATACCAAAGAAAACGAACTAAAGAAGACTTTTTGCAACAGCTTTTTATGCATTTAATTTTTTTGCGTTTATTGAAGAGCGAGCTTCAAATCAGCAGGTAGCGATTGAAACTTATTACGATAAGCCAATTGTAGCTCAATAAATTAATGATAATCAACCACGAGACAACACTGGAAGAAAACTTGTTAGATCGTGCTACAATTGTCACAAGTCACATATTTGCAAACGAAGAAAGATCAGAAAGTGCTGTCGTGAATGCCAAAAGCCAGTCTTCGATGAGCATACTCAAAATATCAAACGGTATAGGATGTAGTCATTAATTTGGTTTTGTTATGGATTTCTTAAAAAAAGATTGTATTTTTATTTTTGGTATACAATTTTGGTATATTTTTCGGTAATAGCAGCTATCGGGGGAAATAAGAATTCCTCTAGAAACAAAAATAATTCATTGGTTTTATATCATATAGAACAAATACTAATCAGAACCATGCTAAAGTTGTCATCGCTATAATAATTTGAGGTTTCTAGTCCCACAGAACACGTCATATTATTTAAAAATTTTGTTTTGGAGAGGCAACGGAATAGTAGTTTCGGTGACTTTCCCTTGATTTTTGTAGGTGAATAATTCTTTCCGAAGTTAGAAAGGATCTAAAAGCACCAAGATCAGTTTCCACCTTAGTTTTACCAATTCCATAGGCATCATTAAATTCTAAAAGGACTTTTCGTAGATCTTCAGTCTTAGTGGGAAGTCCTTCGGAAGCCAAAATGAGTTTAACGCTTGTGTTGGTGAATCCTGCATAACATGCTGAAGCAGGTTGGTCGTGTAGAAAAGCAAGATGTAGTTTAATGGCTTTCAAGATACCCGGTTCCCTTAATCTTGCTAGAAGATATCAAATGTTCGAGTTATTGGTTAATCTAACTCTTGGTGGGGTCAAAGCATCCAGATTTATCGATGGTTCCAAAGTATCCTTCTTAATGAAGTTAATATGAAAATGAAAAGCATTCTTTGATTTGCAAATTTCGATGGCCTGCTTGTCTGTGACTATTTTTGTATTTTCCACTTCACTTTTGTTGTTGCTTAAACTTGATCCACCTGGCGGTCATTTGCCATTAAATTTAGTCCCGATGATCAATTTTTGTAGACCATCTGTTTTTATCTGAGGTAGGGCTGATTTATTTTTGTTAAAAGTCTTGTATTGAACTTTAGTTGCTTTATAATGAAAATGTTGATGCGGAGCTCTGTGTACGATATTTGCAACATTTTTTATACATCGATATCTCAAAGACATCTATTTTTCTTTGTTTGATATTTTTACTTCCATGTCTCTGGTGCATATGTGGCAAAGAAAATTTTAGTTTAGTTTATTAAGTTTAAGTATCTAAAGTCTCTAATAATCAACAACTATTAAGACATCCTTATGTTGTATGTAGGATTTAACTTATATTTTGGTAATATGGTCGCTGTCAGTTTCGTTTGTCCATGACCGTAAGAAAGCTAGAAAGCCCAGTATGTACGATACTTTTTCTACTATTTTAAAATTTTTCTTCAGGATACGTTACAATATTGAAAGCCGATTCCATCCCACACTTGCGTTTTTTTTTTATAAGTATTGTTAATATGTCCAAATCTCAACTTGACTCAAAAATGCTCTAACAAGTAACATAGTTAATGTTTGCTTTGTTGTATGATATATCTATTATATGTTCATTTCTTATATTATCCAACCCTGTACATACTTTATATTTTAATTTGAAATTTAATTACAGAATTAACCAGTGAAATTAAATAATCCTGTTAGAAAAATGGAAGCTTTTCTGGCAAAGGAACCGTCCTTAAAGGATTCTGCTCAACGAGCCTTCGTTTCATATGTTAAGGCAGTATTTCTAATGAAAGATAAAGAAATATTTGATGCTCAAGCATTAGACACAGATTCGTTTGCGAAATCATTAGGTCTAGCAATACCACCTAGAATAAGATTTTTACAAAGGATGAATGCCAGATTGAAAAAGCAGAAAGAAGGGAAACAAATTAGTGGCCTCGTTAATAATCATCAAAATAGTAAAAAATATTTTGATAATGATAGTGATAATGAGGTAAATACTAATAAACAAATAAGAGATGATTCAGATGACAGTAATGTGAGTGAAGGTGATGATACCCTTAAAGCGAGTTCTGCATCAAATCCATTCCAGCTGTCAGATAACGAGAGTGACAATGAAGATGACAACATTTTTACGGTAAAAAGAACTGATCATGATATTGAACTACCTACAGAGAAGGAAATGGCTGATTTACACATAGGCAGAAGTAAAAACAAAAAACCTGTTAGTAAAGCTGCAGCTGCCAAAAAAATATTGAAGAAACAAATAGTACCTAACAAGAAGATAGTCTTTAACGAAGATGGAGAAGCACTGCAAAGTTCGAAATCGAAAAAGTCGGAACTAGCCCAGCAGTATGAAGACGAGGATGAAGGTGGAATTGACATTGAAAAGGCTAAACAGGTTAGTGTACTTATTTTATATTATGATAGTATAGGGGTAGTGTATGGTGATTTATACTTACGTCGATTTTTGTAGATTTCTAAAATGGAATAATTCATACACATATACATATTTACCCACATCTTTAAATTTTTCTTAAAAGTTTTTCTATACTACACATAAATATTAAAGGGACTTGGTCAACTCCTGATCAAAAGTACATGTTTGTTTATTTTCTACATTGTATATGGTCCAATGCAGTTTTTGTTAAATCATTGTTTATTTTTGTAGGTGTTACGAGAAGAGGATAAGTTTGATAAACAGTTGTTCAAAGAAAAAGTGAAGGCCAAACACAAAGAAGAAAAAAGAAAATTAAAGGAAAAGAAGAAAATGGAGGAGGAGGAAGTACGTGACCACTTTGGCGATAGTGATAGTGAAGGAGATGAACCAGATCTGTCTTGGTTACCAGATCCTAATAAAGTTTATGGTGAAAAAAAGCAAGAAGAAATTGATCAATTGGGGGATAATTTTAAGGAAGACCATGATAAGAGATCTGCCACGAAGACGTCAAATAAAAACCAAGAAAAAGGGTAAGGGTAAAGGTAATTAATTTACGGCCATGTGTATTTATTGTTTAATTGATATTTTAGAGCGAAAAAGAGAAAAGCTGAACAAGAACCGGATAAGAAAAAGAAAGTTAATAATAAGAAGCAAAAAATAAAAGAGATAAGTTCCAAACTTTCTGTAAATGAAGCTGAAGAATTGGCGATGTTGTTGTTAAATAAGAATTAATATATTTGTATAAAAGTACTTATTATTGTTTTAATATGAATTGAACTATGTTATTAATCTATATTAAAATAGATAATAAATGGGAAACAATTGAAAACTATGGGAAGAGTGAATTCCGATTTTATGGTATCAGATGACACGATTATTAAATGATACAATTAATATATCGGAGATGTTTATAAGAACGATTTTTTTATTGATTTATCGAGAACCTTAATTAAATCCAAGAAATGAACTCTTTATGTTATATTTTATTACTTTAATCTCGCTGTGTGTAATACATGGCTAGAATACAAAAGAGATGTGAGGAATAACGGTATTATAGACAAGGATGAGCTTGACCTATTATAGTTGCCAATAAATTATTGCAGAAAACCTTATCTTAAGCATATTACAAAGTCATTTGTATTTGAGTGGTGTCGTTAAGTTTCGAGAGGTGTCTACCACAAACAAATAGTCCAGTCACAGATGAACACAATGCTATTACTTCTTGCTTTTGTTAGTAATCTCACCAAATAGAAACGACTTTATAATGGCATGCAGATAATAAATTCTACAATAATTTGGTGGCGATTACACTTTATTTTTAGCATTGCAAAAGCCGTGACTTTTTCACGATTTGCAAAACAAAATAAGCGTGTTGAGTTGATAGTAGACCTCGATGAAGCCCAACTAGCAACCCGCAAATAAGATCAAAAAAATTGTACGACTCTTCGACACATCATGGATATTCGATATGACGGCGTTGGTCACTGGCCTTCTTTAGGATATGAACAGTGGTATAATCTGGAGCAATATACAAAGACCAAGGATAAAATGGTCCAAGGTAAAAAGTGTAATCTTCTTCTGTGTTTAATCAATAGGAGGAATTATTTAAAAACATTTCACGTAAAATGATTAATATAATATTGTTTTGTATTTGTCTTTTTTATTTCATTGTGACCTACAGTTGAGTCTGTTATTAAGTAAAGCCTGTTATTAAGTAAAGAGAAATCTTATTTTTATGAACGCTCTAGACTCAGTACATTGAAAAGAGATAGGTACAAAAAAGACGCTTGGGGACGTTTTTAGATTTTAAGTACAATTTGTGACGTTTCTGGTTTGTCTATTTGTGGTTGTCAGTTTGTTGGATTCTTTGTCAGTAGAGGGCAAATGAGAGTTCTAGCCGCACCGTTCGTATAACCCCCACCGCCCCCCCACCATTATTATACCCCCCTCCAATGGTGAGTTAAGAGGTGAGAGTTCTAGCCGCACCGCCCGTATACCCCCCACCACCGATTCCCACCCTTTTGTATACCCCCACCACACCTCATACCCCCCACCACTGACAAGGTCAACGACCGGTCAAGGGGTCAACGACCGGTAAACGGGTCAAGGTCAAGGGGTCAATGAACGGTCAAGGTTAATGGTCAAGGGGATAATAAACGGTCAATAAACGTTCAATGGCCGTTACACACGAACGATTAAAATATACATTACCAGTGAAAGGTATTTAGAAACAATAGTAATAGATAACGTTGTTTTCATAAGGTAAAAAACAAGAAGTAAATATTCCATATTTATTTTATGTAATACATTTATGACATTGGTATTTGTATGGTAGGTAAGTGTTAAATAGCGAGATTGGATAGTGCTCCAAACAAGGTAGCTTCATTTGGATGACTTCATTACGTCGAATATGTGGTGGAAGTTCATTCCATTTATCCAATAGATCAGACCCATCAACATGATTCAGAAGGTACCACGCCGGAAATCATTCTAACGTTTGTTAAATAAACAAAAATTTTTACGGCGAAGATAATGATCCGTTATCACTTGTTCTAATAAAGGATCGTGTTGAATAAGATTTAGAATACAAATATAGCAGTCGCTGACGGAAGGTGGGTACATCACTCCATCAAAGGTGGAAGGCCAATGATTAAAACAGCGAGTAATTTTCGTTAGAATATGTGGATCATTTTTCACTTCATCTGGCAGTTTATGTTCAATACCTCGTAACTCTGACGCTTTCATATACCGGAGATATTGTAATGGAAAATCTCGTAATTCTTCGAAAGAAAATGCGCTCAATGGAACAGCAGGAAAGTGTTTATGTAAGAAGTCATGTTGAATACTGTTTGATTACATGTAAAATATTACCGCAAGAATAACTGGTTATACCCCCCACTCACAGATACCTCCCTCTTACTGATACCCACTGAGACCCCCCACTTACTAGACATAAATGATATAAGGTAGGATGACCTGTATATCGAGTTAGTAAACATGTCTCAATACGACTTTAGTGATAACACACCCGTTCAAAAATATCGCGTAGAAAATAAAAAAGATGTAATAATAGGAGAAAAAAGTTTTCAGTTAAACAGATCGAGAAGCAAATTTGTGTCTATTGGGTTAAAGTACGGTGCGGAGTGTACACCAGTGATATCACTATATGGAAATCAAGGACAACGAGTAGTATTCACGGAAGAAGATTGGAAAGAATTTTTATACTACCAAGGAGTAATTACAAATTATCTGTACACGGTAGAAAGCAGCGAGTCTATAAGAAGAAAAAGCTATAGTATAGAATTTGAAAAGGTACTGGAAGCAAAAGTAATAAAGATATCACAAAGTAACTCCTACATATATTTAGGATATGAAACCATCTGTAAATTATGGGAGGTGTTAGCGCTTATACAACATCATATTAGCCATTTGAAACAAGGAAATTTCTCGGAATATTTAAGGCTGTTTTATCGGTGCACCAAAATTTTTTCTCTGTTATTTACCGACGAAATGTCTCGAAATTTGGACATGTTATACGAAATTATGTTGCCTTTAAACTGATGGTTTTACTTTTTTATTTTTTTGAATTTTCTGTTGAAAAATTGGATTATACTGTTTAACGTTCTATTATAACCAAACTACTTTTCACCCCCATCAGTTGAAAGAGTTTTTTTTTCTGTAATCGTTGATTCTTTTTTCACCTTTCTGTGTCCAGTAATAATCGAGAAAAGCGTATTCAAACTTTGAAGAAAATTGCTAAAAAATACTGAAATCTAATAGTGAAACGTGTTCCTCATCATTGTCGCTGAGCTTGATCGTTATCGCATTAGTGACGTCAAATCTCATGAGCGTACGGTACGGTCTTATTTTTATTTCTCTATGGGTACGGTCAGTTAGTTCGCTTGAATTAGAATCCATTTTAGTTCTTTCATTCTTGTATTTTCTTTATCAACTTGCTTAGTTTTTACAGTTTACAGTATTCTTATTTATTTTGAAAACATTGAAATTATTTAGTTTACGTGTATGTTAAGTAATATATTATTAGTTTAGTGGTATAAGTTAAAAGTTCTTTAGTTTACGCGTATTTTTAAGTATTACATTAGGTTATTGATATAAGTTATAAGAGACAAGATAAAAAATGAGTCCCAGTAAACGTCCTATGTCAAGAAAAAGGAGAGCAATTGCACTGCTTTAGTATTTATTATTTATATTACAACCGTTTTTAAAAGCTTTTTATTTAACTTGACCGAAGAGGACCAGTGGGAAGACGATCCAGAGGAAGACCAAAACTTAGGTATCAAGATAACATAGAGGATGATCTAAAATCCATCGGAGTTAAAGCATGGAGAAAGTTGTCAGAGGCAGGGGCGAATGGAAGATTGTTCTGAAGAAGCCTTAGGCTCATGACGAGCTGTAATGCCACTAATATGATGAAATAACTATCCACGATTTGTGTTTTATTCATCAATTGGATACTTTTCTTATGTAACTGCAACCTATAAATATATTAAAATAATGTATATTCCATTCAGAAAACATTTTCCTCGCATTGCGTCGCCTCGAAATACTTGCCAGATAAATACATTTACTATTATGATGGTTTCGCAGGTACCAATTTTTTATAGATAAATAAAAATATTTTTGTTTAATTTTTACTACGCTAATATCAGTTTTCTCTAACAAATATTAACAAAATATTAATTATATATTAATATTAATATAACAAAATTTAAATTTATTATAAATAAACACCATGGTGTTTTTTGCAGTCACGTTTCACAAATTTTTATTTAATACTATGTTTAGCTAAGACATATAAATTAAAAATGTGATTAATTCTTTTTAAAACATTATCTACGATAATTAATCTAAAAAAAAGTATTCCGACAAAACTAATTTGAATGGAGAATAATGCATTTATTTTAAACAACCCGTGGGCCGGCGCCACTGAATAAACATCCAAACTATTAGGAAGTCACGTAGGGTCTGACATAGCAGTGTAGAAAAGTAAGTGATACGCCCACTTCAAATCGCAGTATGCTATAACTGCGAAAACAGCCTTAAAGAGTATATACCACGATTACAAAACAACAAAGGTGATTTTTACGAAAACGTGTTAAGAAGTGTCAACGCAAACACTCAAGTTTGCTTTGAAGATATAAGTAATATTTTGGAATTGGTGTACGTGTATCCAGAAGCATTAAAAGATGTCTGCACAAACGGGAAAAAGAGTAACTTTTAATGATCATCTTAACAAAACGCATGTTCTACGACTTTGGAACCACGCATATCGTCAAGCACGACAAAAGTATTGGGAAATATTTGTAATAGATTTAATAAGGTTTAAAAAAAGAATCGAAGAAACTTCGAAAATAATATCACCCATTTTAAATATAAATCATAGAATTTTTGTATACAATAGTAGGTTTTAAATAAATATTAAATCACAAAAGTTTTTTATTTTAAAAATTTATTAAATACAAAATGTTTAACATATCTAATAATTTCATTAAAAAGTAAAAAAGTAACACAAATAACTAAATACCAGGATAAACAAATATTTGGCAGATAATCCCCACCAACTTGAGTAGCAGCAGAAGAGATGTAGAGCTGACGCCATTCTGTTTCATCATTAAGGTAATTGGGGAAAGGTAATCGTAGTTTGTACACTGTACTGTTATATGGTATATAGGCGAATCTAAGATCTACCCCATTTAGCTTATAAAGACTCATGTTAGTCCACTGCGATGGCCAACTATCATTTTTTATTCCATTTCTATCAAAACATAGATGAATATCGTTTACAGCATAAGGTTGGTAAATATAAAGTACTCCCTGCAAAACAGCATGTAAAATAAGTAGACCTGCTCCAGGCATTATTTTATCACGAACAAAATTCTGTTAGATAAATTATCTATATTTATAAACATTATTTTTACTAATCCACGAGTTGTGACTTTTATCCAACCCCAACCATTTAACATAAACTTGGTTACCTTTGCGTTTTAATATCCGTTCCACAAGATAGACGTCTGAATATTTAACTTTTTGAAGTTCTTCTGTGTAAAATCCCCCCTTAATCTCCTCTTGTTTAGAATCCTCGAGTAAGTAGGTAGTCGGATTGGTTAACTGAACTTTTTTAATCTTAAATATTTCAGTACTCCAAGATGGTGTATATCCTTTAGCAAATGCGTGGCGATATTTACTTATACGAACATAATCCCCTCTTTGAAATTTTGGTTTACGTTTTCAACGGTTTTTAACCAGTTGTAAGCAATTATCTGCTTTGCATTTCGATTAGTTACTTTACTTGGAATGACTCCCGTAGTTGAATGTTTGGTGTTATTGTACTGTTTAACGATAGATGGTAGTATGTTAACCCATTTATAAGAACCTTGCAGACTAAATTGTTTCCACAACTTTGACTTAAAAGTTCGTATCACACGTTCAGCAATACTTGCTTTTAAATTAGAATATGTGCTGTAATGATTTATACCATAAGATGACATTAGGTTTTTAAAGTGGGAATTATAAAATTCAGTCCCAGTATCTGTTTGTAAATGTTTAGGAATTTTAGGCATTTGAGATAAAATTTTCTTCATACAATTGGTAACTTCAGACACCGTTTTTCTTTTAATCGGTGACGCCCAGACATATTTACTAAATGCATTTATGACAATAAGAATATAGTTATATCCGCTGTTGTATTTAACAAAAGGTGTCATAACAGCTAAATCTGCTTGACACAAATCATGCAAACCTTTATTAATAACATGTCTCCGTTTAAAGTTTTTTTTTGCGGGTTTATGGAGTTCATTAACGACTTGTTCTTTGGGGTTAGACATTTTTTTCTAGTGGACACTGAAGAGTAATATGGACAAAAACGTTAGGATTCGTATCAAGTTTAAACGAAAGTTTATCACCTTTCTTTACACGAAAACCAGGCAATTCATGATATTATACTCTATTGAATTTACTAAAACTAATCCATTAAAACTGTAATGTTGTATTGCTTCAATTTCATCGTTTACAGAAAATATATACGACGTCCCTCCATGATCCAACACATAAAAGTCTTTGTTCAAACTTGTTTTTTCTTCTCTTTTTAAAGCTATTATACATTTGCTGTGGTAAGAAGATGGATCACAAATAAAATATAGTGGATTTGTAGAATCACCATAAGATTTTAAATCAGTTAGAAAGTGATTGCCAAATTTATTAATGGGCATTATTATTGAATTATACCACCTTCACGAAGTTCCTCGATAATTGAAATGATTTCGTTATCGTGACCGTTATTTCCCGCAGATTGTGATGCTAGAAGTAGTCGAAGTCTATCTATTATTTCATTGAAATTGTCAAAGTATTTATACTCAGTTGGTTTCGTAGTGTATTGTTTTGTTAATAAAGCCCCACTTTTTTTACCAGTAAATTGTTTGGCTCGATTTCTAGTTGTCGCACCAAGACTTGAAGGTAAAGAAGTTAATCTTTGTCTGTGAGGTTGGGGTCTAGTTTCCAATACTGGCCTAATAATAAAATAATATTTATCTTTTATTTTAGATTCCATTTTTCTAATTGGTAATTCAGGATATTAAATAAGTTTACATATTTGGGTTCTCTCATAACAAACGATAATGACACATCTGAAGAAGTTAAACGGAGGGTACCTACTGCTAGCAAACAAATGTTATTTTGGACTAAGCAAGCAGCTAAAAAACAGAAACTTAAGCCAGAAAACCAAACTAATAATATATCGAACACTCATCCTACCAGTGCTGACATATGGGTCAGAAACATGGACCATCTCCAAAACAGACGCAAATCTTCTGCTCGTCTTCGAAAGGAAGATACTAAGAAGAATAATGGGCGCATTCTGTGAGAATGGTATTTGGAGAAGGCGATATAATTTCGAATTGTACGAGAAATATAAAAAAATAGTAAATGGTAGAGATGTAATATCCTTCCTAAAAATAGGCAGGCTTAGATGGGCTGGACATGTGTCAAGAGCAAATGAAAATTACCCACCCAGACGAACTCTATTATCGGTCCCAGTGGGAAATAGGAGTAGAGGCAGACCACGACTGAGATGGAGGGACGGTGTGGACGAGGACGCAAGGAAAATCGGCGCGGCAAATTGGCAACGGTTGGCGATGAACAGAAACGACTGGCGAAATAGACTGGGGAAGGTCAAGGCTCAACTAGAGCTGTAGCACCACTGATGATCATGAATTCAGGATTATTGTTTCTATGAAGAGCATTGGTTCGTCGTAAAATATCCACGTATTCGTTAACATCCCCCTGTTTAAAACTAACGGGATTAGCCTTAAACATTAATTCATAGAGACCAGGTGTCCCTATATACTTAACCCCTTTTATAATCATATCTGATCCGACAAAGTCGATATTTGAATCACCGATTGAAAATTTTTCGTTGGCCAAATCATGATACACTCCTAATATATGATCAAATTCACCTTTTGTATCCTCTTTATTAGCTTTAACGTACACACGAGGTAAAGGTTCAGTAAATTGCTCATAATATGCACCCATTACGTCAGGATTATTAACCATATTGTTAAACTCTAATACAGTATCTTCAAAATATCGATGTATATCTTCACTACTATTACCCCTTACAGGTTGTGATGTAAAGGTATCTATCATCTGCACTATTTTCTCCAAGTCGTGATTCAAATGTTTCTTCGATCCCGCTAGGTGGGATAAAAGAAAGTTCCCCAAAGTTGGCAAGTGTTTTAGATGAAGGAGAACGTTTATTTGGTGATGAAGTCGCAAGTTGATATAAACTAAGATTTGGTGTGCTTAATCGACGAGGATTAGACTTGGGAGATCCTAATTTAAGTGATTTTAGTTTAAGTGGTGCAGATTCCTGTTTTATATTATTTGTAGATTCTTGTTTTATATTACTTGTAGGTTCTAATTTTAATAACAACTCCTTGAGAGGTTTTGTTATGGGTTGATATTTTTTTTCTAACTGACTCTGAGACTTGATAATATCACTTTTTAAACTACGATAGTTTTTAACAGTTGTTTAGCGATTGGAGTATCCATTTTTACTAACACTAAAAAGGTGTACTTCTTCCTTTATATATGTACAAATGTATCAAACCCTTTGCGATATTTTCCTGACGATAACAAACAATCCTTATCAATCACTACAAACCCATATCTCTTATCTTTCCAACAAAAAGAACTAAAATCTTTAAATTGTTGAAAACTCATATCAATATTGACATGGTCGTCATATATGTGTTTTAAATTCGTCATATCTTGTTGAAAAATCACTAAAAGATTGGCATTATCCCGCACTAACTGTTTTGGTATAGCGCTATAAGTTTGACACAAGTAAAAACAGTCGGTAAATTTATGTCTACCAAAACAAAAATAACTTTGAATAAGTTTTTGATCACACGAAGCAACATCATCAAAGATTATTATTGAAAGATTTTTAATATCTTCTGGAGTAGGTATGTTTGCAGAATCACCATATTCTTCATATCCAATCACAGACATCTGTAATTTTACCTCGC
>OU898281.1:68976070-69003068 GCA_918026665.1 Diabrotica balteata
AATGCACTGCAAGCCATAATTGAAGGGTTTATTGACAGGATTGCGAGAACCGTCAGGTAAGGGCCAGCGTTCAATTGTTGCTCATATTGATAGAGATTTGCTTTTCTGAAAAATGGTGCCCTTGTTTTCATATTGAAAAAAATGTCATGAAGACATGAACTCCATATACTTCGAGGTAGTTCGAGAATATTCTCCAGCAAGTACATAGTAACTATGTCGTATTAATAAATAATGCTTCTTATCACAACCATTCCAATGATGACTGATAGAAAATCGATCATATAGAGCTGGCTATGAGAAAAATGTATTTCATTTACAGAGGATATGGTGAAAACAGAACTAATGACAATAATCAAGGAGCATTGTGGCAGATATCGTCATTATGCTGTTGACTCAATGACTAGATGTCATGATATTAATTTTTTGAGTCTTCATCAACATTACGAGTTGAATCCACAAGAATTTACATGTTGCCACAAATTGGATAACCTTAGGCAGCGTTTTAGATCTGCCACAACAGTTAATTAGGAATAATTATTCAATACCAAACAGTCTGACAATAGAATCATGGCTCCCCAAAAATAGTTTTGATTGTCACAAACAGCTTTCAAAGTTCTGTCCATTGCCTCTAATGACCTCTTGTGGGCCAATATACAGTCGTCACAAACGATTAATTTGCATATCTGTAAAATATTCATGTGCTGTTTTTGGCAATATTGCAATCTGATGTTTCATTTATGAAATGAGCAGTTTGTCCGCCTTCTAATAAAGTTGCAGATATTCCAGATGAAGCCAACGCTAGATCTGATCCCTGCTGATAATAATAAAATTAGTAATGTTTTTTCTGTTAGGCCGAGGACATCTTGTAATAGGATGTCCCCTTTTAGCCGTTGGGACACAATGCATGGGGTGAGTATTTCCCTACCCAGTCTGTCCTGCATGATGAACTAGCAAGCTAGGGCTCATTTTTAGATGGGCATGGACCTCTGTGTATTTTCAAGCACATATTTTTTTGTTCTTTAAAATGGCAGGCATTCTTAACAACATCCAATGAACTCAAAGAACCTAAATGTTGCCCTAATAATGTATATCCATAAATCAATAATAGATTAATAATAAATGTAATGATAGATATTATTTTAATATTAAAATAGTTAGACATGGTAGACTACAGATTTATTTTACCGTTGGGACAGTTAAGTTGTTAAAATCAAGATAAAATATTAGGCTAATTTTTTATATAAGTATAAGTTTTACTTTAATTACTATTTAACTGGGAATTACTGTTTGTATTTTGAGAACAATTTCCGAAGTGGAAATTGAAACGTCAATAAACGTATTTTTATCTGTGTCTTATTCCCAGTTAAATAGTAATTAATTTAAAATGCCACAAGAAAATAGCTTCAAAACTATATGTTTAACATTGACAAATTCCTGTATTTTACAATTTTGTTTTAGTTTAAAAGGAAAAAGGTATTTCCAATGCCCAGAAAAATATGGAGCATTTGTTAAACCACATAGTATAACATGTGGAGATTTTCCGGAAGAAGACTATGATTTAAATGAAGAAATTTGATTGCCATTCCAAATTACATTTTCTTGTCTTAAAAATTAATGCTTTACTACTACATTGTGATGCTTTTTATGTTCTTTATAATACATAAATTTTAAATGTTTTGTTTAGTTTAATTTCTTAGAATAGTAAATATTAAATTCAATTGACCTAAATATTATGTTTATATGAGATTAAGCCACAATTGATTTTAATGAAAACTAAATTTTTAACTAATGTTTGACGTTTCAAATTTCTACTCCAGAAATCGTTTTCAAAAAAAGATTATTAAAGTTGTTAGCAGTTTTTTTTTTCAAAATTGACAGTTGACTTACTTAACCTCGATCTTATAGGTAATAGCCTGCTTTTAGGTGAAAAATCTGGAGGGGTGTTTGTAGTCACGGGATATCAAATTATGACCATTTTGTGTTTTTTTTTGTATTATTTGTTTGTGTATTATGCATAATATACATTCAAACAACCAATACACAGATTTATCCTATCCAAAATCAAACCCAATAACACACAAGAGAGATCAAAGAACAGTGTTTATAAAATACCATGTGAATATAATAATTTGTATGTGGGAGAAACCGCAAGACCACTAAGTGTCTGATAAATGAGCATGAAATATAAATCAAATCTACAGATATGCTGAAACCGTTTCAAAAGTTAATATTTTATAATTCAAGAAAATTGTAATTCCAAACAAATATTTAAATTGATGTTAATCCAGCCACCTGTCGTCAAGTACGGAAACATCTAAATTACCTTTTCAATGATCCAACTGCAGTCCATAGTAAGTTTTGATTTTGGCCGTAAAAAATTCGAGCGTTGGTCACCTCCCGCAATTCATCTCTTTCTGAACGTCCAGCATAACGACGAAATTTTTTTTGAGTTGTCTCTTGACGAGACCCTTACCGGGAACAACTAATAGTTTCCAGAACTATGTTGTTGGTCGATGTTACCTTTATAGTTATGGATTTATTGTATGATGTGTTTTTGGAGCAAGAATGTATAATTGGCCATTACATGACATCTTTAAAAATTCGCCGGATTACCGTTATGGTTCATCGTTTTATATAACTGCTTTTTGTGGAATATCTCGTTTGCTTAGTCCTCCCCATCATGTAGATTTTTCCAGTGGATATATGTTTATGCTGCCAATACATTCAATGTTCTGAAATCCCAACCTGAGTACCTAGTTGGTAAAAATTATATTCTTTTCTACAAGCCTCACAAGCGTTTGGAAAATTTCAGATTGTACCAATTGTATATTTTTTTTTACAGTGAAGATTATCTATGAACTAAATAACAATTATGTGATTTTATTATTAATCTTTTAATTACATAAATATCAGAATTTTTTATTTGAACGAATTTCGAAAGTTGGTATAAAATATTTCTCATTTATAATTTAATACCAAGGTACATAATGTTTATTTTCTTGCTATATGATGCAATTATAATTTTAATTTCATATAAGCACTTCTCATTTGTAATTTAATAACTAAATACAGAATATTTATATTTAATAAAGGTTAGCTTTGTTTCAAATTTTCATTTTATTTCTCTGCCTGAGCTCGTTTTCTTACAAGGTTAAACTATTAAGGATGACGCCCTTAAATTCATTTTAGTTTTAAAGATAATACAAACATATTGTATATGAATTCTGAAAGAACTACACCCAAATATCTTCCGACACGAGTGAGGAGACTAGAATAATTATGTAAGTAATACTATACAGGTCGTCAGATAGCTAAGCGGCTGGTTCTCATTCGCTTCACTGCGAATGGTTCAGTGGATGTGGGTTCGAGCCCCAGCTCGGTGTGCAGAAAAATAAAAAGGCTAACCAGTGGCGGTCGGCAGTGCCGACCCACACCTTTATAGGTATTATAGATTTTTTAAATATTTAATTTAATCAGTATTTCAATAAATAATTTTGGTAGGTAATCAGTTGATGTCATTTGTTTTTGTGAAATAAAAAATATCTGTGAGATAATAAAGACTAAATTTTATTCATGGTTTTTAAAAGAATTCGTCCAATCTGAGCGTTAAGTGATCCCTGCGTAGACACTTTTCAAATTGATGATCCGATATCGAAGATATCCATCCGCCTGTGAATTCTTAAAAAGGCACGTTTTATTTTTTCGGCAAGCCGATCCCAACCTTGACGATTTACTTGTAAAAATCAACGGAATATTAGTTGATTAGCAACCAAATATACATTTCTTTCCATATGAACTTAATTACCGAGTACGGCAAATTTAAATTTACCGATGTTTCATTTGGATTGGTGATTGGTCGCGAACTGTACATTGCGAGCGCGGGATGAAATTTTATTTCATATAAAAACGTAAATAGTAAAGTGAAGTTATATTCAGTGCGCGAACTAGCCTTTCTTTTTGTGATTGATTTTTATTTTCTAAAGTAATACTGTGATACGTTACGTCTGCCGTCAATAGTTAAAGGTTAAAGGGTTTTTTTGACATTTTAGAAGTTTTTTTTTAATTAAAGTGTAAACAAATTCAGGTAAATTAACCTAAAAATGCAAACCATGGGAGAAACTGTAAGTATTGATAAGTCTGATATTGTAAATTATATTTTGCAGAATGGATTTTCATCTATTCCATATGAAGACCAAATTGGTATTAAAAATAAAGGGCGTCCTTTGCCTAAAATGTCCCGGCTTATAAATATTAGTGCGGGTAAGGGAAGTAATAGATCATTTTCAGATAATTGGTACAGCAAGTACTCATGGCTTACCGGGAGTGAAATAAAAAACAAACTTTTCTGTTGGCCTTGCATTTTATTTTCGACAAATAGGGGCAAACATCAAAATCCGTGGTGTGAATCTGGTTACGATAATTTAAAGAAATTATTTAGGGCTTTATATAAACATGATATTTCGAATAATCATACTTAGTCAGATTAAATTAGATTTATTGGGAAAACAAAATATCTATGTTTCATTAGATAATGCCCAACGTGAAAATGCTATTAAACACAACGAAATTTTAAAAAATAATCACGCAGTTTTACGGTCGTTTAATTGATATTGTAATTTTTTTAAGTTGCCAGGAATTATCTTTTAGGGGACACGATGAATTGGAGCAATTCGTTAAATCAAGGTAATTATAGAGACTAATAAAAATGTTTAAGAAATACGATTTGGAATTTTCTAATTTACTTTCTGATTCGAAGACATTAGCGGTATATCTAAAACAATCCGGAATGAATTAATAGAATCAATTAGTAACATTTTGAGTAACGTTATTGAATCTGAGATTCAGGAAACCATTTGCTTTTCACTAGAAGTAGATGAATCTACCGACATATCATGTCATTCACAATCGATACGCGTTTACGTGGTAATATTTATGAGAGGTTTTTAGGTTTTACAGACGTGAGTAAAAGCCATAAGGCAGAATATATTTTTGGTGTTTTAAAGGACAGATTAAAATTTTTGATATCAAAAATAAATTGGTAGGGCAAACTTATGACGGCGCTGCCGTGATATCTAGTGAATTAAATGGTCTCCAGGCAAAAGTTAAAACTATTGCACCGCAAGCTTAAAGGCTGATTTTATAAACTTTACGTTGGCGTTGGCGCTGGCGCTGACGTTCGCGTTACGACATGGTCAAATGGGAAACTCGTATGTATATTTATACCGGTTCCGTTCAAGATGAACCAACTTTATCCTTTTGCCGTTGTAGCACAGAATACACCAACCCTTCTGTGGTTGTAGTCACGATCACAGAACATACAGAAAATATGTATCTTTGTCATCGCAGCCAATAGCAATACCGAAAAAGTGACAAGGTTGGTCAAACAAATCAAACTAAATTATTTGTTTATGTTTGTGTTTCCACGTGTTTATAAAGTGGAAGAGTTTAGATAATAACACGCCTCTCTTCAACAGAAATTCCATCAGAGCGACAGTTTACATTTATTTTTGGTTTTATTTTGACTAAAGGTAAACACATGGCTCAATTGGGTTCCAGAGCCGGGTGAGAGGGAACCTCTGCACTCGGAGAACAACGTGGAACTGGGTGCAGAGGTTCCCTCTCACCCGGCTCTGGAACCCAATTGAGCCATGTGTTACCTTTAGTCAAATTTAATTTAATATAGAACATCACAGTTATTTTATAACACAATGTACAACATTTCATAACTAAATGTAATTTAAAGGGTTTTTACCCTAATATTTTGGTGGCTCAGGCATTATGACCTAGCATTTTGATTTTAATAACCTGATGATGGACTGTGTAGTCCGAAAACGTTTGTTTTATTGATGTGGCCCTTTTAAGGGTTTTTTAAATAAATATACCCATTTACAAAGATTAACCTCTTTTTGTTATACGTGGTATACAGCCAGCTACAGGAATTTTTCCTTGTGGATTTTAACTTGATATATTGTTCAGTATTGGTCTGGTCACAATATTTCTCTTGCCTTTTCTCTCCGACTGATATCTATCTTTGTTCACAATGCGTCTTCCATCACTTAAATCATTGACAATTTTTCTTTTCACGACGTCCCCTTTTCTGCTTTTTATTTCTTGTGCTTTTTTTTCATTTTCTTTTTCGCGGAGATATTTCAGGAAGGGGCTCTCGGTTAATACATCTTGGTATTGACCAGATTTACGTTTGGTAGATTTTCTTACATTACTCTGAGGTACCGTGCCAATTCCATCAGGATTCTTTCAATAGATTCATCTTTAGAACCAGATGCCGATGGTTCTTGGACATCATGATGATCGTAAGTTGCAACGTGAGGAACATTAACATCAGCAGGTAAAGATGTAGAAGCAATGTCAGGTTTATTAGTAGAACCAGGCACATCTGTAGTTGCACTAGGGAAAAATGCATGCTCCAGAAAAATGTCATGATTTATAGTGATATTCCTGTGGCCCGAAAACCATTTATTGCGATTTCAATATTTTGCTGTTTTCTCATATGCTTTCTGAAGAGACTGCACTGGACTCTCTTCGTCGTTTCTGGAGTCGTCCGAAAAAGGTATCCATCTACAAATTAATAATGCTTTCTGCGCAGGATTTGCCTGACATGGTCAATGAAATGTTGCATCCACCTTATGAACAAATCTCCGGTCATGTAATCCTGATTCATTATGCAATTTTAATATTTCTACAGGTGCGCCGTCATATAAAAGTGGGTCAAATCTTTTTCGAGGGAAAATTATTGATGGTGGTACGTCAGTTTCTCCAGAACTCATGCACACTATAAATGTTGCGTGTACACCCGTTTTCTGCGCTCGTGATAGAGCCCACTTGTTTTTTTCCTTTCTGAGCAAAGACTTTTGGCGGAACTTGGATGGTTGTCAAGGCTGATTGGTCCATGTTGAATATCATGGTATTTTGAATTTTGTGTGCTTCAACAACTTCTTCTAACTTATCAAAAAATTTATTTACCTGAGGCTTATTGAATGCCTCGGCCCGTGCAAGAGACGTAGCTTCTGGAAGACGTAATGATAATTGCGGATTTCGTTGTCGAAAACCATGCAACCATCCTTTGCCAGCCATCTTGGTCACTTTATTGAACAGATGATTAATCTTCATTTTCTCTGCAATGCTATAGGCTAGCTTGCATAAGTCTGCTCTTGTCACGCCAAAAAACTGGGATTCAAGATACAGAATGTGGGCAACTATTGCAGTCTCCATATCTTTCGTTTAAAACTGTTGCCAGGGAGCCCAAATGTTTTTTTGCTTCAATGGCAATTTTATTTTTATTACCTGTTCGACGTCGTAGTGTTGAGAACGGTACATGAAATGTATTGCTTGCTTTAAGCCAAACCCATTTCGGACTGCCTCCAAAGCTCTTTGCATGTCTTCCGCACTCCAACTATTTCTGTTAGACTTCCTTTTATATGAATAAACCATCTGCAAAAAACTGAATGTTTACCTTAACCTGAAAACAGACGGGCAAAATGGCATAGTATGTTATTTTGCCCGCCATAATGCTATGCCATTTTACCCGTTTTGTATTTGCCGACTACTGATAGTTGAAAAAATTAATAATGGAAATAAGCACAATTTTTATTTAAGGTCACATGCAGCATAAACATAATTACTAAAAAGTAAATTCAAAAACTCTATAACCTTAATTTAATAAATTATTGAATAAAACTTACATTGACGCATCGAACTCGACCAGCACTTATTCACAAATACACCAATCTCGTGGCCGGCCGTTAATTTAGGTGCACGAGACAATGTGGGCAGTGTTGCCACTGTTTATAATAAGTATCCAGAATTGGGATACGAGAACAAAAAACCATTTTGCCGCCTATGCCATTTTACCCGCCCTTCCCCTAATACAAAAAAACACAAAAAAACAGTTAGAATTTAATATCTCGAGGGTACAGACACAGAACAACCCGAAGTTTATCGGAGTGCACCTTCGGCTTGTTCGGTGGTACAGACGCCACCCTCAGATTTTTTTCAACTTTGTTGGTTATACCAAAGAATATAGACGCTTATAAGCACCTACATATACCACAGAATAAATAACAATCAGAATGCCCACTCTAAGATGCCGCCTTTGAAGTGGGTCAGCACGCGATCGCCATATTTTAAACGGAAACATAGACTCGGATTGAGAAATTTGTGACAAGCTAGAACAGAACTTTATTTTAAATTTTTAGAGATTAATAATTTAGTAAATTTTGAAATAATTTAGTCTATTCTTCAGCTAAAAGTACGAATAAAATGGTGCATATTATGTCTATGGTGCCGTAAATAAATTAAACTGGGTTAATTTTTCTATGCACATCAGATAAAATTTTACTGAACCTCACTGGTTCCGTTTAAAACATGGCTGAGTCCGTCTGTGCGAACAAGATGTGCTTACTTATCTTGACAAGCAGAGTGGGCATTCTGATTGTTTATTATTTCTGTGGTGGGGAGGGAAATGGGGAGAGTCCCACAGTACCGGCCAGTTGAAAGTTTTACAAACTTATAATAGATGGTACGGTGATGATTATCGGTATTAGTGCGAGACACTCCTATAAGTACAAGCCCAGCGCGGGTGTCAACTTGTCGCGACAGGATTCTTGTTAGTGCAAAGATTTGTGTTGGGCATCATAGACGTACACTGCATATTTAAAATTCTGTTGGTGATTTTCAACATTTAAAGATCCAGTTTAAAACAAATAACTTCTGGTATGTATAGTGTACTTATATAACTATAAAAAAGTATACTTTAAATCAATATTTGTGCGTTTGTTTTTACCTGTAAACAAACTTTTTTTTTTCGTTTCCTCCAGTACCGGCCACTGCATTGTCCTGCAGTACCGGCCAATAATAAAGTTCGTTTTTAAAAGATTTCTTTTACTTACAGGTACGCAAAAAATGCCAAGTGATAAAACTAATTGTTCATGTGAGGCAAAAAAAGGGCAGCTGGGATCCTGCGAACATGCGAAAAGCCGTGGAAAAGGTACTGAATACTGAGATGAGTGCACGCCAAGCTGCCGAACGCTATCAGATACCACGAACTACATTGAATGACAGAGTAAGTGCTATTAAAAATAATAAAGAGATATCCATTGAGCCAGTTATGGGTCGTTTTCACAATACTTTTTCACCTGAACATTCAGAAACATTGGCGACACATGTTAAAGACTTGGCCAATAGACTAATGCCTTTAAACAGGCAAGAATTTTTACGTCTTGCTTTTCAACTGGCAGAGAAGTTGAAGTTACCTCACCAGTTTAATAAAGAAAAAGAAATGGCAGGGAAAAACTATTATTATCCTTTTATGAAAAGACATAGTGATTTATCATTGCGGAGTGCTGAATCAACGAGCTTAATGAGAGCAGCAGGATTTAACAGACCTCAGGTTGAGCGTTTCTTTGATGGTTTAGAGACTTTGATACAGAGGTTTAAATTCACTCCTTATAAAATATAGAATTTGCGACGAGACTGGTGTCAGCATTGTCCAAAAACATGCCAAAGTTTTAGCTACTAAAAACCAAAAACAAGTAGGAAAACTGACTTCAGCAGAACGTGGAAAGAACGTGACATTGCTTTTTGCAATGAGCGCTAGAGGTCAATTTGTTCCACCATATTTTATATTTCCACGAGTCCGAATGAATGAAAGACGAATGGTAAACGCCCCAAATCGAGAGCGTAGGCGAAGCTCAGTTAAACGGCTGGATGAATGCCGAATTATTTTTAAAATGGATGCATCATTTTGTGCAGTATTCTAATCCTACAGCCGAGAACCCAGTTCTTCTGATTTTAGATGGACATGCGAGTCATAAGGACTTAGATGTTTTTGAATTTGTCCGGAAAAATAACATCCATATGCTTAGCACCCCACCACATACGACCCATAAACTACAGCCACTGGATCGTACGTTCATGAAGCCATTTAAATCTGCTTATAATAATGCATGTAACTTGTGGATGAGATTAAATCCCGGTATTAGAATCAGTGAATACGAGATTGCTGGCTTAGTTGCTTCAGCTTTTAATCGAGTTTCTCGAATGGAAATCGCAGTTAGTGGCTTTCGTTGCACAGGCATACACCCCTTTGATAAAAATGTCTTTAATGATTTGGACTTTATTTGTTCTAACATAACCAACATTACAGAACAACAATCAACGTCAGAATCATTGCCTTCATCGTCCCAACTGCTAGAAGCAATACCTTCAACATCAGAACCGTTGCCTTAATCTTCCCAACTGCTAGAACCAACATCTACTACTCCTGCTCCTGATCTCGTAGCCCATAATACAAATTCTGTGCATTCCGACAACCAACTACTCTGGCTAATGGAGAATTACAAATTGCTTTTTTTGCGGCAATTAGAATCTCAAGAAGAAGCTACAATTGACCTATCCACAGACAATTTTAAAGCTGCACTTACAGAACTCTCACCGGTTCCTGATGCTTCTAAAAGAAGAGCAACTGCCCGGCGTCGTAAAGCTGAAAAAGCGAAATTATAACTGGTTCTCCATACAAAAAAATGCTGGAAGAGAAAAAAGCAGGCAAACAAGCGTCGAATCACTTAAACGAGGGAAGAATTTACTTGTGGAAAATGACGTTAACAAAAAAAATAAGGTCTGAGGAAAATATGTTCAAAAAGGTAAAAGCTTGTTGTCAGGAAGATATGTTAGTAAGAAAAGTAGGAAAAATAAAGATGAAAATTTACCTCCTCCTAGCAGACCGGTTGAAGAAGAGACAGTTTGTCCTTTTTGCACTGTATCTCATGAAGAGGATTGGATACAGTGTGGAAACTGTAATATTTGTTTTCATGAGGCTTGTGCGAACATATCAGAGCTATCCAAACAATATATTTGTGATTTCTGTATTGTTTAATTGGTAATATATTTACTGGCCGGTACTGGAGGCCAATTTTATAAAGTTTGATTTTTCCTTATCTTTAATTTTCATTAATAAAGTGATTATTTTGAAACATTATGATTGTTTATTACTTTCATTGACAGCATAATAGTCCTTTCATACATGACAGGAAGTATTAAACATGTACCTTTTAGCATTTTGTTTTTTTTTTTGTTGATAAACCTTAAGGTGACGGTACTGTAGGACTCTCCCCTATACATTAACGGACTTTACTTTTTTTAACGATTTCTGGAGTGGAAAATCGAAACATCAAAATGTCAAATGTTAAAATATAATTTTCATTGCAATCAATTGTGGCTTTATCCCATATAAACATAATATTTAACTTAGACATGCCACAAGAAAACTTTAGAACATCAATTAACTTAAACCAAAGACAATATATAACACATGGATATATAGTTTCAGTAAGTTCCTCATTATATGAAAAACAAATTCCAAGAGCATAACCCAAAATGTGCTACATGAAGATATGATCAAGGGAACAAGTGGAAGAAGAAAAAAAATAAAAGCCTCGGGAGAAGAAATAGTGGGAAGCACGAGAAAAATAATGGAAACACAATACAAACAAAAAATTAGCAACAATACAACTGGTTATTGGAAAGAACCTCCAAGTTAGTATACGTTCAAGTCAGTATGTTATCGACTTGTGGGTATTTGAATAAGAAATTAATGTATCACTCAAAGATTACAGAGTAAAGTATTAAGATCCATAATATCTTATATTAATCAATACAATATTGGACACAATATTGGGATTGGCACAATGTGTAAGAAAGTAAAAAAGAGTCCTAACATATTCAGCCGTATTAGATTTATTCACCATTGTTGATGTTTGCAATTGAGGAATATCAGGAACAAATAAGAATGCCAGGAAAGAAAAAACTAGACCAAAGTAAGGAATTTGGTTTGAAAACAAAGATGTGTGTGAATCCTATGTGTTTTAGTTTTTGTGTCACAGTGTAACAAGTATAAAGTAAGACTTTCAATTACATAACTGATATTTGCTTCTGTCACAAGGAAGCAGCCAAAACAAATTATGTTCAAAGCTATTGTTTATACCTGACAATTGTTTAGAATCTGCCAGAAATCGAATGTATCACCAAAATTGATAATTGCCTTTGGACAACTTGGGGTTAAACCCCCAATTTGTTGATAAACAGAATAGTCCCAATAACCTTTGTAGTGTAATTATTCACCTACGCTTTTGTTCAATGTCACTCTCTATAAAGAGATGGTAAAAAGTTTATCTAATTCTTTAAGATTAAAATAATAGATGAGTTGATTAAAAGTACAGTGTAACCATTGAACGACCCATTAGAAACGGTGGGGACCAATGTGTAACCATTGAACGACCTATTAGAAACAGTGGGTGCCAATGGGTAACAATACAACTACCACCGAAAGTTGGGCGCCAATATGGACAATAAAAGTCACAACTCTTTTTGGTAGCCAATTGTTAGGCCTCATTTAGCTCAGTCTCTCAGATATAAGAATGTTTTATCTTAGAAGTATAAATGAAAAATGAGTTTGGCTAGAACAAATAAACTAAGATATTAACGCACAAAGAAAGTTGTGCGTTGTATTGTTCTACATTGGCTCCCAACTTTGGAGGTAGTCGTATTGTTACTTATTGGTAGCCACCGTTTCTAATGGGTCGTTCAATGGCTACAAATTGGCACCCATCATTTCTGATGGGTCTTTCAATGGTTACACACGTTGGGTCGCCAATGTGTAACCATTAAAACCAATAATAAAAATAGTAAAATAAAAGATAAAGCTAATAGATTAATAAAATCCAAAAGCAATTGAAATAAAATTATTATAAAAAGAATAATAACATACGTGACGTTTATAACGTTACAAAAGGTTTAATTATCTCAAAACAATAAACATACAAAGTTAAAACAAACAAAAAAGAGAACATAGATACTTAAATTAAACGTCATCTATTGATTATCAGATAAATTGAAAGTGTATGGATGTAAAACAAAAACAAGAACAAATTTGTTAATAAGCTCAACAAAATTTTGAACACCCTAAAATACATAAGATAACATGGAGGTCACAAGATCAGAAAACATATAGTCAAATTAATCACATAATGATTAATAAACGAAAACAATCGTCAATAAAAGATGTAAGAACGTTCAGAGGTGCGTGTGCAAATTCAGACCACTACATGGTCACAGCCAATATAAGACAAAAAGTTAAAATTAAAACAAAACAAAAAACCAACATAAAAAGTGGAATGTCAATAAAATGAGTAATGAAGAAGTAAGAAAAAATATGAAGAGGCAGTAACAGTTCAAATAAAAGAGAAATATAAAGCAGAAGATATAAATACAGAATGGGAGACGATAAAAAAATCAATAGAAAGTGCAAATATGCAGATAGGTAAAGACAGGCTAAAACAAAAAACGGATGGTATAACCAAGAATGTAGAGAAATAACAGGAAAAAACGTGCAAGCCAGAAATAAATGGCTAAGAACAGATAAAGAGGAAGACAGAGAAGAATATGAAAAATTAAGAAGAAATGCTAAGAAAGTGATAAGGCAAAATAAAAGAGAATGGGTAGACAAAAAAATGCAGGAAATATAGCAGAAAGAACAAACAGAAATACGAAAATTTTTACAAAAAGATTAAAGAATAAAACAAAAAATACAAGGGCAAAACAAACGGAATAAAAAATAGAGAGGGAATAGTGATAATAGAGGACCAAGAATACAAGCAAGTATGGAGAGATTACTACAGAGAGCTCTTGACGGAGGAAACAATAGAAGAAGAAATGCAGAACGAGGAGAAAACGGTGCACGAAGAAGAAGCAGATGAAGTAGACATCGAAATTTTAAAAGAACCAACATTAGAGGAATTGGATGAAGTAATACAGAGAAGCAACAATGGAAAAGCCCCTGGTAAAGATGGAATTAATATGGAACTAATAAATTACGGGGGAAGGGAACTAAGAGAAAAAATACTGGCACTATTGAAAAATATATGGAAAGAAGAGAAAATGTCAGGGGAACTGGGAGGTAGGGCAGATCATAACAGTACATAAAAAGGGAGACCAACAAATCTGTAAAAATTATAGAGGAATAACGTTACTAAATACAACATATAAAATATTGACATCAATAATAAAAAAGAGGTTATCAAAGATCACAAAGAAGACAGTAGGACAGTACCAATGTGGATTTACAGAAGGAAGATCTAAAATAGATACAATACACACAATAAAACAAATAATGGAAAAAGCAAACGAGTATAAATTAGAATTGGAAATGTTATTCATAGACTTCAAACAGGCATTTGATTCAATTAAAAGGAACAGATTAATGATAGCACTTAAAAAATTAAAAATTCCACATAAACTCAGAAAATTAATAGAAATGACAATGAAAACTACAAAAATAAGCATAAAGACACAAAGAGGAGAGACAGAGGAATTCAGTATAAATAAAGGGATGAAACAAGGAGATGCCTTATCAACAACGCTATTTAATCTAGCATTAGAATATGTACTAAGAAATATAAATAAAGGAAATCTCTGAACAAGAGGTGGTCAAATAATTGCATATGCAGACGATATTTGCTATTATTGTAAAGAACAGAAAAATAATGAAAGAAATGCTACGAGAAATAAGAGATAAAGAGAGGTAATGGGGCTAAGATTAAATCAAGAAAAGACAAAAATATTAAGATTAGGGAAAAAACCACAATGAAAGAAAAAATCAAAATATCAAAAAAAAATCAACTAAAATAAAGTAATGCAGAGTTAGATGATTAGGTCACATTTGGCGAGCAGGCGATGAGGCAGTAACATACGCAATGATAGAATGGAATCCAGGAGGAAGAAAGAGAAGGGGAAGACCGAGATCAAAGTGACTGCAAGAAGTTGAAAAAGATCTCCAAAGGGCAGGAGTCAGAGAATGGAGAGGAATAACTAGAGACATGAAAAAATGGAGAGATATTGTCAAGAAGATAAGATAAAAAAAAATACTGATCCACTTAAGAAATAGGATCCTCCAGAAAGCATTTGCGGTTTAACCCCACACTAGGGTATATAGCCATTATATATATATATATATATATATATATATATATATATATATATATACTATATATATATATATATATATATATATATAAATATATAAATATATATATATAAATATATAAATATATATAAATATATAAATATATATATATATAAATATATAAATATATATATATATATATATATATTTATATTATATATATTTATATATATATATATATATATATATATATATTTATATATATATATATATATATATATATATTTATATATATTTATATATATATATATATAGGTATATATATATATATATATATATATATATATATATATATATATAATATATATATATTATAAAATCACTAGGTTCTCGGGAAGAACCGTGTTGAGAATTTAATGCTCGACGTTTCGGCTCCCATTTTGGAGCCATTCTCAAGAGGGATACGGTTTGGTTCGAGTTCGGTGTCTCAATCTGCCTACTCCCTCACTCGAAACGTACCAGTATCGTGTTCTGTATTATAACTACAAGAACTGTCTCTCGGCACTCACGTCTCAATCTGCTTACTCCTCAGTGTCAAGTGACAACCGGTCATACCCTATGACGCTGCTTTTATACTCGCTGTACGCGCGGGAACGGTATGGGCTGACGTGGTCTGAACTGACGTGGCCTGAGCGGTGTGGGCGGGAGGTCGCTGAAGTAGAGGTCGCCATGTTGGAGGCAATCGTTTTGCGTCATCGCGCGTATTGAAGCTGTTAGGCCGTTTTTTCGATTTCGATAGCTTCACGAATGATTCTTGATTTTAGGGAGCGGATGGGAGCGATGGTTTTTGCTTTTTCAAAATCTATTTTGTGGCCTGTTTGAATATGATGTTGGGCTAGGGCTGAAGTAGTATCGGAATGTTTGACTGATATAGAATGTTCGTAAATACGGTTATGGATTCGTCGCTTTGTCAGTCCGATGTATGTACGTGGGCAACTGGATCAAGGTATCTCGTAGACACCATGGTCTTCATTAGGGATTTGGTCTTTTTACGGATCTGACGAGATTGGACAACTTGGAGTGAGTAGTGAAGATGGTTTTGATGTTTAGAGGAAGAAGAGTTCTACTGATTTTGTCAGTGACACCTTTAATGAAAGGACGAAAGATTTTGGGTTGATCCGGCGGCAAGGTTTCTTTTTTGGATGGAATGGGGTTTAGAGGTTTTTGAATGCTCTTATTGATTTGGGTTTTGTGGTAGCCGTTTTTGTAAGAGTTTTTGCCTTATTGAATTGATTTCGGATGACCTATGATTGATGTCGCTAAGTCTTATGGAACGAGAAATGAGAGTGTTGACCACTGAATTAAGTTGGGCGGGGGTGACGATGTGACTGGGCATTAAGATATCGGTTTGCATGAGTAGGTTTCGGGTACACGGAATAGGAAAAACTGTGAGGTAAGTTTTTCTGAATAAGGACATCAAGGAATGTCAAAGACGCTTCAGACTCGACTTCCATCGTGAATTGAATACTAGGATGTATTCCATGTATAAAACACTGCATGTCTAATACATACTTTTCATTCCAAAATCATTTCTATCGTCAAATCAAAGATGCCCCAATGGGATCTCCCCTCTCTCCCGTAATAGCTGATATTTTCATGAAACATTTCGAAACAGCTGCCCTGTCCTCATCAAATCTTAAACCCACCTGCTAGTTACGGTATGTTGATGACACTTTTGTCATTTTGGCCTCATGGTAAGGACGCGTTAGATCTCTTCCTCTCCCACCTGAATTGAATATATATATATATATATATATATATATATATATATATTATATATATATATATATATATATATATATATCTACTACCAGTATTGGTGTACAACACGATGGCTTGAGATTATTGACATATTGCTCGAACTCGAAGCAAATCTGCCTGTCTTGAAACTGGGCCACGACTCGCTAGCCCAAAGTACACAAATCAGCAATGTTAGCACTTATTACAAATTTAGCGGTGTAATCACTAAACAAATCGACTTCAATGATCTATGCTAAATTATACACTTGGGTGACAATTTTTCAACTTACTGATATAGAGGAAAGTAGCCTAATTTCGGATAGTGTCTTAATTTCGGATAGCGGTGTATCTAAAAAAGTTTCTTTATTTGCGAACAGAAACCTATACGTATGTCACGCTGAATACCACAGAGAACATTATCTTAAATTGTTTAGGTAGTAGAGCTGCTCCCCGTTAGATGGCAGTGCCGAAACCACCAAACGTTATTGTGCAGTTTTTTTTCGGTCGTATTTCAAAGCCTATTTTTTCGTGTTTTTATTTCCTGTTTGAAGTTTGATCTTTTGGCAGGGGTAAGCTAGAAACCTGTTTTATTTGATTTTGCTACTAATTTAAAGCAGATTTTAATCACATAAATTAGAGAGCCCTAACCTTAAAAATAAGAAATTCCTAATTTCGGATAGTACAAGTCCCATAATTTTCGGATATCCGAAATTAGGAACCTTAAATTGATGATCATGTTAGCATAAAAACTTTTGTTTCTTTTCAGAAGAAAATGCCAAAAACAAGTAAAAAACATAAACAATGGGATCCAGACCGAATGATACGTGCTATCCGTGCCGTCAGGGGAAAGGAAATGGGGTATCTTAAAGCCTCGAAGTTATTTGCTGTTCCGAAATCAACTCTGGAAGATTATGTTAAGAAAGAAAATAAAACTCCGGAGCAGTTGGTTGCTGTTAAAATTGGAAGAAGACCAGTACTTTCTGCAGAAATGGAAGCAGATTTAGTCTCGTATTGCCTAGAAATGGACCGGCGATTTTACGGAATTGGGACCGCTGATATCAATAGACTTGCATATCAAATAGCTTTACGAAATGGTCTTCGTCATCCATTTGCCCATGCCGAATCTGCCGGTAAAAAATGGGTAAGGGGATTTATGAGGCGAAACGCAGTTTTGTCCCTTAGAAAACCACAAGGAATCTCGAAAGCCCGAATTAAGGGATTTACCCCAGAAAATGTCAGCAGATTCTATGATCTTTTAGAAACGTCAATGGAAAAAGTTAACTTCAACCCCGCAAGAGTTTGTAACGTTGATGAAAGCGGCATAACAACGGTTCAGTCCAAGAATACTCGTGTTATAACATTAAAAGGAAAAAAACAGGTTGGATCTGTTACCGCGACTGAAAGAGGCGCATTAGTTACTGTTGTATTTTGTATGAATGCTGCTGGTGGGTTTGTCCCTCCATTATTCGTGTTTCCAAGAAAGAACATGAAAGTGGAATTATTAGATGGATCGCCGCCTGGCTCTATTGCAGCTTGCCATCCATCAGGTTGGATTCAGCAGCACATTTTTTCCCAATGGCTACAGCATTTCGTAGCTCACGTGAAACCATCCCGTGAAGACCCAGTGCTGCTTATTCTTGATGGTCACTACAGCCACACAAGAAATATAGATGTGATAGTGTTAAGGTGTGGATTTGGAAAATAAATAGTCGTACTTTACTACTATTATAAAAGGCTTTATTTCCTATAACATACATACTAATTAACTAACCTAACTTAAGCCACCATACTTCTTACTACTACCTACGACTACATGATACTCATTGACATTACTATTATTGTCTGTCATGTCAACCCATGACACTATGGGTGCGTTCCGCTTACTCTTACACCAATATATCTGTGTATACAATATAAATGTATTACATTCTCAACACGCCTCCTTACATTTACATTGTATTTACATTAATTCAAATTTAACATACTTCGAAATTTTTCAAATTTATCTTGGCCCAAGGACTTCGTAAAAATATCTGCAATATTATCATCAGAATCTACTTTAACCACATTTATAACATTTGCTTTAACATAATCATTTACATAATGATAATGAATTTCAACATGCTTAGAATTTTTTGTAAAATTGCCATAATTAGCTATACTAATTGTACCAGTGTTATCTTCATAAACATCAATTGGCTTTATTATTTCAATATCAAATATTTTCAACAATTCTTTTACAAATATCAATTCACTTACTGCTTCTGACAATGCTACATACTCTGCAAAAGTTGAAGCTTTTGTAACGCTTTTTTGTTTTCTAGATTTCCAATAAATTACATTACCAAACAATCTTATTACAAAACCAGTTGTAGACTTTCTATCTAAATGATCACCTGCCCAATCGGCATCCACATAACAATCAATAATACTTACTTTTTCATTTCTGTTATAAAACAATTTTAAATCTTTAGTTAAGCATAAATATTTCAAAATTCGTACAGCATATTTAAAGTGCGTTTCATTATAGCAATTTTGAAATCTACTCAGATAATTTACGCTGAAACTTATATCAGGCCTTGTTGCCGAACTTATGTATAATAGTGCACCAATTAAATTTTTATATTTAATATTTCTTTCACAATGATCAGATTTATCAATTTTTAAATTTACTTCCATAGGTGTATTATACAGTTTACCTTTTTCTAAATTATATTTTTTTCCTTAATAATTCAATATATTTATTTTGATCCAATCTCATTTCATGTTTACTAGAATCATAATCAACAGTAATACCAAGATATTCTTTAATTTCACCAATATCTTTCATTTTAAATTTTTCTGATAATAAAATTTTAATCCTTTTAATTTCATTTAAATTTCTACCACAAATCAATAAATCATCGACATAAATTAATAAGTAAATAATATCATTTCCAATTTTATAAACGTACAAACAAGGATCAATATTACTTCTTTCAAAACCTAAATTTATCAAAAATGTATCTAGGCACTCATACCATGCCCTTGGACTTTCTTTTAAACCATATAAAGCTTTAACTAATTTACAAACTTTACTTGTTCCATCTTCATAACCCTTAGGTTGTTTAATATAAACTTCAGAAATTACTTTACCATTTAAAAAGGCTGTTTCAACATCCATTTGTTCAATTACTAGGCCCATTTGACAACAATATGACAATAAAATCTTTAATGTTTGCATTTTAGCCACAGGTGAATAAATATCATCAATTTCATCAGTTTGTTGAAAACCTCGTACAACCAATCTAGCTTTATAAGTATTATCAGACTTTTTAGTATAAACCCATTTAACATCCAGAATATTTTTGTTTGTATCATTTTTAACCAATTTCCAAGTTTTACTTTTATTTAAACTATCAATTTCTTTGTCCATAGCTGTTTTCCAATACTTACTTTCATTAGAATTTATCGCCTCCTCAAATGTATGTGGTATATCAGTTCTACACATATTTACAAAAATACTACTATTATATACATAGTAGTCATCAAATTTCTTTGGAGGATTTTTGGCTCTGTGAGATCTAGGTAACTCAGGTTCATTTTTATTCACACTATCATCCATACTTTCATTTGTACTTTCAAAAGTTTCATCTATTGAGTCATTTTCAGAGCTTTCATCAATTTTATCAGGGTAACACTCTTCATTATTATCATTATCTGATTCGTTAAAGTCTAAACCTATACACTTAACGTTTTCTTCAACAATATCCACGTGTCTAGCAACAATGACTCTGCCATTTAATAATACACGATAACCAACATTACTATAACCAATTAAAATTCCCATATCAGCTTTCTTATCCCATTTAGAGATTCTCTTCTGTTCTGGTCTTCGTACAAAAACTTTACTTCCATACAAACGCAAATTAGAAACATCAGGTTTCTGTCCAAAAAATATTTCATATGGAGTTTTCTTTTCAATTGTATCAGATAAAGTACGATTTTTCAAATAAACCGCAGCACAAACTATTTCAGGCCAATATTTTTTATGAATATCTGCTTCAGCCAACAAACATCTTGACATATCCATTATAGTTCGATTAAACCGTTCTGCAGTCCCATTCAATTCATGTACATATGTAGGACAATTATCAATTACTATACCCCTTTCTTTTGCAAATCTGTAGACTTTACTGTTCAAATATTCTTTCCCATTATCACATCTTAAAATCTTTATTTTCTTTCCAGTCAAATTTTCACTTTCATTCGTATATTCATTCAAACAATCACATACTTCTGCTTTTGATTTTATAGCTATTAGAAATCTTACTATAATCATCAATGAAAGAAACAAAATAATTTTCACCTTTAAACCCAGTAGTTCGAAAAGGCCCACAAACATCAGTATGTACAATCTCTAAAATATCTTTAGCTTTTTTTCTACTGTTTACAAACGGAATATTATGCATTTTACTTTCAATACAAATCTTACATTTCATAAATTCAGATTCAAACTCATTAGGAATTCCATTCAACAGCTGATCTTTAGATAAAATATTCAAATATTTAAAATTTACATGACCTAATAAACGATGCCATTTTTCCTTTTGATTCATATTATTCATATCTTTATTTGCAACATTTACATGCAATTCAACTGATTTTAATTTACTTTTCATAATATATAAGCCATTATTTTTTAAAGCAACTGCTGTTATATTACCAAGTTTATCAAAAACTTTTGAAATATTACCTAGAGAAATAATCTTATTATTTTCTGTTATTTTGCTATAACTTATCAAATTTGATTTCATATCTTTAACATAGAAAACATTTTGCATATCTACTAAACTCTTTTTACCAAAAGCATCAAAGTAACTTAAAACATTTCCAATTTTAGTAGCTTTTACAACCCTATTATCTCCTAAATAAACATTAATGGGATCTTTAAGTAATTTACATTTATCAAATAATTTTTCATCATTAATAATGTGGTCTGTACAACCACTATCTAAAAGCCATTTTATTTCAATACAATTATTTACATTACCTATTTCAGTATTTTGTGCAATAACTGACATATCCTTACCAAGAGCTACTGTTGTAAGCCAAGAAGCACTGTTTCGCTCTTCGTTCTTCTGTCCTTGTCGGTTGAACCGCTGTGCACTTGTTCCATGCGTTCCGCGCTGTCCACGTGAGTGGCCACGTCCTCTGACGTAGCTTCCTCTTCCGGCTTCTTGTCGACCTCGCGTTTCTCTCCACCAGCCTCTACTGCTTGTCGTTTGTCCGCCATTACCCGACGCTTGATTGGCGCCATTTTTGCAATCTCGCTTGAAATGACCAACTTCGCCACACTGGAAGCATGATCGATCCTGTCGACCTTTATTTACCACAAATGTACTGGATTTTCTTCCAAAATCATTGTTTTGATTTTTTAATTCGGACATCATAACCTTAGTTTTTACGTAGTCTGCAGTTTGATCATCTTCTTTTAATGTATCTATTAAATCACCAATATAACTGTACGACTCTGGCAACGTGTTTAACATATAGTTCAATTTTTCCTTTTCAGACACACTAGCACCCGCGCTTTTTAACTCGTTTATAGCTTTTTCGAAGTCACTAAAAAATGTTGCACAGTCTCCATAGTTGTTCAATTTTAATCTTTCCAAGTTATTTCTACATACTATCTGCAATGCCGTTGATTCTTTCAAATATAAATTATCAAATTTCTTTATCATCTCATACGCCGTAGTTTTTTCGTCGATGTACTCCATCTGTCGATCCGATATTGCACCGCATATATAATTCATTGCTTTTACATCATCGTCATCCCAATTTGTATCATCATTTTCATTTTTCGGTCTGGTTACCACAACATCACACTTCTTCATTTTCAAAAATAGCATAAGACGTTTTTTCCACATTTTATAATTCTCCCCATCGAATATAGGTATTCTAAAATCACTACTACCTGCCATCATGTGTCACACTTTTTTTTCAAACTGCACCAAACTTTTTCTGTTGTAAAAGGTACGACTTTCCAACCACGGACCTCTGCTACCATGTTAAGGTGTGGATTTGGAAAATAAATAGTCGTACTTTACTACTATTATAAAAGGCTTTATTTCCTATAACATACATACTAATTAACTAACCTAACTTAAGCCACCATACTTCTTACTACTACCTACGACTACATGATACTCATTGACATTACTATTATTGTCTGTCATGTCAACCCATGACACTATGGGTGCGTTCCGCTTACTCTTACACCAATATATCTGTGTATACAATATAAATGTATTACATTCTCAACAGATAGAAGCAGGACGTGCAAATTTCGTTACAATTTTGTGTATCCCGCCGCACAGTTCACACAAACTACAACCTCTAGATTTGTCTTTTATGTCACCATTTAAAACATATTATTCGCAACAAATTGAGATGTGGTTAAGGCAAAATCCTGGACGCACCATAAACTCGTATCAAATTTGTAAGCTTATGTGCCCGGCATATTTGAAAAGTGCTACTGCAGAAATTTCCGCGAGTGGTTTTTGCAAATCTGGAATATATCCTTTTAATAAAAATAACTTTTCTGATCACGATTTTATAATGGAGAGACAAAGAGAAAGAACACCACCACCCATAAATCAAAATCATGGGGAAGTATTACCAACAAGAGGTCAGTCAAGACCAGAACCACAAAGCATTATCGAAAGAACACCTCCAAAACATAACTTAACAAATAAATCATCCAATGGAAATGCAACTGAAACTACGGCAACTATGATAAGAGCTGAGGATATTAGTCCACTGCCTTCTTGCAGTTATACCTCACAAACAAACAAACAAAAAAAATCCTCGAAAAGGTTCTAGTTGGATAATAACTAGTACACCTTATAAAGATGAACTTGAACGAAGTGTAGCCGAACAAGAAAGAAAAAGGTCTTTGAAAGAAAAGAAACCAAAAATAAGCAACGAATTAAATCAAGTCAACAGAAAAAAAACTCCACGCCAAAAAAAGCAAAAGAAAAAAATTGAATCGAGTAGTAGTGACACTTCACATCCTGGTGATGACCTTATTTTGGATGATGATTCTGATATGGATGTAGACGATGAAGATGGAGACACATAATGTATGTTTTGTGACAGTTTATATTCCGAAGATACACACGGTGAGAAGTGGATAAGGTGTATAAAGTGCTTCAAGTGGTGTCATGAGATGTGCGCCAATGCTGATAAGAAGAAAACCTATATTTGCGACTTTTGTCAAGATGTGTAACTATTCTTATGATGAACAAAATGGTGTCTTAATTTCGGATAGGGTATCCGAAATTAGGAGCCCTAAAATTTTTGACATACAAAAGCACTAATTTTATTGAACAATATTTTTTGTAAAAAAGATTTTCAATAAATTGTCTATGATAATAAAATTAGTTTCTATATTACTCTGCAAGTACTCTTGAGTAGATAAAAGTTTAAAATGTGTTATTAGGTGAAAAATATGACACTAATTGTAAATGGTATCCGAAATTAGGCTACTTTCCCTTATAAATCGAAAGGAGCTAAGGTACAATTATTTAAACCAACACTTATTTAAATCAAATTACAAATATTTTACATGTAGTTCTGTGGTTGACAAATTTTGTAACACACGTGTGTAGAATCTATATCTCAAACCAGCCAAGGTTTTGAATACTTTAAGGGAGGGCCGAAAACAATTTGCTCTGCTGAAAAACAGAGACACAATCTATCAGCTTATTTTTTATTTCGCTCATTAAAAGTTAATATCAACTTTAAAATCACGCGCTTTCGGAACATTCCCTCTCTGCTGTCTTAGCAAGAGAAAACAATAGTCGACTCAACATATATGCCTCACCAAAAGCCGTCAAAATTATTCAGAATCTGGTCCTGCTAAGTTAAATGATTTTTACTAATTTTACTGATTTAGTTTCCTCTTAGCAAAACCAACGAGTGTTAAGCTTACCCGGTGGTCAATACTATTTATTGGACGAACAAAACGAGATCTAATTTAAATCCTATTTAATTATCCGTTACAGAATCGTAAAGCGACGGTTAACGGTGTAAATACTCTCTTAACAATAGGGTCTTTAAAAGAATCACCAAAAGTGTACCTACAAAATATAATAAAATTAAATAAGATCCGGATTTTAATGGCGTACTATGCACACCTTGTGGGTAAAGATCGGGTGTTTTCTAAGAAAAACCAAAAAGGCAGTATATAAGCCGACTTCAGATAGTTCTCGAAAAGATACAAGGATACAGTCTGTATTGTGGTATTGTATAATATTTTATATATTTTCTTTATTATAATATAGACTATATACTAATTATGATTCTTCTGTTCACAGGTGACCTACAAAAAAAAATCACAAAAAACACAAAAAACTGCTTCGGCCACTAAAAAAATCAAAAAAATACTAACAAAAAACCGGCTTCGGCCACCAAAAAAATTAACAAAAACCCCTAAACCCGGGCACGTAGGGCCCAACCCCCTTGAGCACCAAGTCGCCGAACTGAGCCGGCACTCAGAGCGGAGACTTGAGGCCCAAGTAAGCAATTTTAGTTCGCAGATAAGCTACATTAAGATAAACAGGAATAAAGCGGAGATGCGCTGTCCTAAGTTTTCACATACGGTTAGGAAACCATGTTGGGGTTCTATTACCCAGGACCTCCACATGAAGAGCACTTGGCTGATTGTTGTGCCTCTATAGCGAATCAGATTGCTATAGGGGGGAAAGGGATGGTCTAGAGCATTGGAGCACGGTGGGGTGATTCCTGTTTTTAACTCGAGTTAAAACACCTTGCTCCAATGAATTGTTACACCCGATCGTACTACCTGGGTGAACATTTCTCATAGGCTGGGTTCAATCAAATTGCTTGCTTGCTTGTGCTCTCGAAAAGATACGACCGCATGGGCGAGGGATGAATACTTTGTTGCCGAATTTAAAAATTACAGAATTTTTTTGTTTGGACAAAAATGTTTTAAATACACATATTACCTATGCATATTTCTTTAAAAATATGCAAAATTTGGTAAAGTTCTCAAATATGCAAGCAATATGCGCTTAGCATAAAATGACTTGAATCGAATTCCAAGTGGTTTGCTTGTGTGCAAGTGAATTGCTTACAATATTAATTTGTGACCTTGCTTAACTAATCACTATACCAGAAATCAACATTTGTTTTCCTGTGTAAGGTATTTTAATCTATTCGCGAGCTCATAGTTTTTAAACTATCCACCCTTCCATGTATACAGAAAAGTACCCTGCTGCCGAACTTTGCATTCTTGGTTAGAAGATTGAGACGGCGAAGGTCGAAGGTGGTTGAATGCCGCTCAGCGCTGGTAGCCAATGGGTTGGTGTGGATTTGATTACTCGAGCTATTGTTCTCTTGGTGTTATTTAGCTGGACGTCAATCTCTCGAACCTGAGCACTGTTGATCCATGGTGCGCAAAATTCAGCTATCAAATAAACAAAAGATAAGACTAAAGACCTGAGTGTTGATTCCGATGCCCCCCATGTTGTGCCGCAGAGCTTCTGAATGTTATTTCTGGTTTTTAACTTCTTGACAATTGTACTTCTCTAAAGCGTAACGTTCTCTAATGCGTAACGTTCTATCGAAAGTTACGCCTACTTAGGTATTTTGGATTTTAGAGGTGGTTTCCCCCGCTTTAGGAATTGTAATTTGAGAATGAATAGATTTACAAAATATGCCCTCTAAAAATAAAATTGTCGGGTCCGAGCGTTTTAGACCACCAATTTGGAACATGGAAGTAAAACTTTTTTGTTCGTAATTTCATAGTAAATCATAAGGAAAACCAGGGAGTTGACACTCATAGTCTTGAAAACTATTTTTTATGTAAGCGAAAGTTTGTTTTCCATTTAAATTATTTTCAATTTAAATAATGGACTTTTCACATGATTGCTGGTGTGGTTCCCTTGGAATTCTTTTCAGACACTCTCATTTTGGTAAACCATAAAAACTACGTAGAAAATTCCTTAGTAGGATGTGCTTGGATTGGTTACAAATATTGACAGAAAATATTTTTAAAAAGAAGATGACGACATTATAGTAACTTAATATTATATTGAGAATACATTAGGTATTTATAGTTTATTTTAATACATTCATGAAATATTCGAATTTGATATTAATATAAGAGTAAACTAATATAAGACCAAATACTTTTATGTCGGAATAGTTATCATGAAT